>OX387422.1:133892822-134314470 GCA_947563755.1 Lochmaea crataegi
TTAGCATAAAGTTGTGTTTTATCAAATGTATTATGAGTCATGACCATTGGGACATAGGCTAAGGGCAGATTGTTTGGACCAAAATATGGCGATAGGACCAAATATGCCTGTATATAATACTGCTGTGAAAAAAGATTAAGAGCGTTAAAGTTGAATTTTTTTCCGTTTTTTGCTAATAATTTCACTGTATATTTATCAATTGTTATCAAAATCTCGGCACAGTGGCTTAATTTTATAAAGGGAATATCATTTTATGTACTATTTTACATTTTGTTACAGTGGGCGCCACGTGAAGGATTTCTGAACTGTTTAATTGCGTTTTTCTCGAAAACGAATGAAAATATCGTGTTTAAACAAGAGTACCAATATTACGTAGAAATGATGTTTATATCATGTTTCCTAATCAAAATAACTAAAAACTTTCGTCAAAAAAAGTTACCACTCGATTTCGACATCAGTAATCCTTCCCTTTAACAAAATGTAAAATAATGTATAAAAGTATGCTGCTACCCTCCAAATATTAACTTGGCTTCTCGTTTCCTTTCGAAATTACAATTAATTTTAGATTTAGGGGTGACGTTTCAACCCTTGTTCCTCATCGTAAGCGAAACAGTATGTCTTCTTTACCAATATGAATTCCATTTAATATATATTCTGCACGCCACTGTAAACCCGAATTGAGCAGCTCTCAACACTTTTGCTATCTTCACACCGGAAGTATTTTGTTGTAGTGCTTTACATATAATTTGCTCACCCTGTACAAGTGTCCAACTTATCCAAGGAGTAGTTCTATGTTATACTTTAGATATTGAAAAATGTTATAGTTGTGAAAATTTCAATATTTTAAAATAAATGAAAGCGACTGCAGTGTTTGTCGTAACCACGCAATTGTACAAACCTCAATTTGTTTCTTTCGGTTCCAGTTTGATGATTTTTCAATGGCCGGAACACGTTAAAAGCACATGGGAAAATGTTTTTTCAAAGACGTGATTTGTTTTTCGGCTACTTTTAATCGCCTATGTATTAAATATACAATTTTGACGCCACTCTTGTAATTAGACAACAAGAAAACCGTTAAATTCCTCTTCTTTATTGTTGTCTACCAACGAAATTTGAATTTTATCGTAGTTATGGTTAATTTATGGATTATTACTTCCCAGTTTTATCTACTTTTCATGTACCTATTGTAAGTGAAATAAAATGTACTGCAACTGGGAATTTTGTAGGTACAACACAATATTTCTGAGAATATTACAATTGGATCATTTATTTATGTTCAATATCTACAGTAACAATACCGGGTGTATCTGAAACTACTCAAAAACAATATTGTAATGTGTAGTGGAATGCACCCTGAGATGGCAGCACACGACTATAAGATACCAGAGCTGCCTATTCTACTATCTTTGTAAGTTTTGCTACTTTTTTAAAAAAGCAGGGCCGTCTTTACGAAGAACTCCGAAATACTTGATTGATTTTTTGGTTCGGCACCACCAGTTAGAGGCTTAGAGACCTCAGCCTTAAGACTTTTTGTGCTGTTGGTTATACCGTTTATGTGAAGAGACCAGTAGTCCTTATCAGGCTCAACAGTCTTTTCACTAGGTTCTTCTTGGAGAAATCCTCCCTTGGATACTCTAGTCCTAGGAGTCTATATCTCAAATGAGACAGTGCATCACATTCGAAGAAAATGTGAGAGGCTGTTTTCTCCTCTTCCATGTACAACCGACTGATAGGTTCCTCCCTATATATGCCAATTGTATGCAAGTGTGCATGTGCCTCCCGTCACTTTCCTTATCTGCTCCCTGCTGAGGTTTAATATTTCGTTAGTCAGCGACTCCGAGGGTTTTTTGACCAGGAGTTTGCTGTGTTCCTGTTTTCCTGTTTTCCTCTGATCTGTTTTTGGCTACCAAACTAAGGCTCCATAGGTAACCGTGGGTCTCACCACAGTTGTATACATCCAGTGAACGATCCGTGGATTTAGTCCCCATGTGTTTCCTATCGCCCGTTTTGCGGCCATTGGGGCCATATTCCCTTTATTGGTTTTGTCGTGCAGGTGTGAATTACAGTTTAGTTGAACAGAATTACAGGTACGTTGAAGAGACTTTGGCAGTTTTAGTCTCAAGCTTCCCTTTTCTAGTGAAGGGAATGAGCGCAGTTTTTGCAGGGTTCACCCTTAGGCATTCCCTCCTACACCATATCTCCACCATTTCCAGAGCTTGTTGCATCAGCTCCGATATAACATTAGGGCATTTCCCCAGTACAAGTATTGTCAGATCATCTACATACCCCTGGGTGTATATCCCCTTCCTGTTCAATTTCTCCAGGAGTTCGTCTATGACAAGGTCCCACAGCAAAGGTGATAGGACTCCTACCTGTGGGCATCCCTTCATTATCGATACCTCCATGGAATCTCCAAATAAGGTTGTCGTTGCTTTCCTGTTGAAAAGCATGTTTTTCATCCACCGACATGTGGTGTTGTCTGCTCCATGCCTTGCATTAGCAGCTATCATGGAGTCGAAGGAGGTGTGGTCGAACGCTTCTCCTATATCAAGAAATGCTCCGAGAGCTATTGAAGCTTGCTTCTTATTGCACGACTTAGGACTTTTGAGAAGGCTAGTGAACTCGTAAAACGTGTAACCGTTACGAAAAAGGTCCGTCACGCAACAGTGTTGCCATATTTCTGAAAAGGCTAGTGAACTCGTGAAACGTGTAATGTTACGAAAAAGCGAATAAGGGTTCGTCACGCAACAGTGTTGCCAGATTTCTGAAAAGGCTCGTGAAACGTGTAATGTTACAAAAAGCGTTCGTCACGCAACAGTGTTGCCAGATTTCTGAATAATCCACTAATCCAATGAAATTTAAATTGAAGCTTGCTTCTTATTGCACGACATAGGAGTTTTTGGAAGGCTAGTGAACTCGTGAAACGTGTGATGTTACGAAAAAGCGTTCGTCACGCGATAACTCATTCAAGCGACTGTGCGCAATCTCTCTTGCCGCTCTGAGCTCGCACACCTATAGGTGTGAGAAATTGTCAAAAATTGTCAAAATTTTGAAAACATGGTCAATAATTGCCAAATATGTTGAAATTTTTGAAAAATTGTCAAAAATGGTCCATTATTGTCAAAGACGGTCAATAATTGTCAAAATTCGTAAAAAACTGTCATAAATGGTCAATAATTGTTGAAATTTTTGAAAAATTGTCAAAAATTTTTAAATATGGTCAAAAATTTTCAAGAATTTGGAAAAATCGTCAAAAATTGTCAAAAACTGTCAAATGGTTGTAAAAAAAATGGTTAATAATTGCCAAATATTTTCAAAAAGTGTCAAAAATTCGGAAAAATGGTCAATTATTTGTCAAATTTTTTGAAAAATGTTCAAATTTTTCGAAAAATTGTCAAAAATTGTCAATAATTATAAAAGACTGTCAAAAATGGTCAATAATTATTGAAAATTGTCAAAATTTTTGAAAAATTGTCAAAAATTTTTAAAATGGTCAAAAATTGTCAAGAATTTGGAAAAATCGTCAAAAATTGTCAAAAACTGTCAAATGGTTGTCAAAAAAATGGTTAATAATTGCCAAATATTTGAAAAAATGGTCAATAATTGCCAAATATGTTAAAATTTTTGAAAAATTGTCAATAATTGTCAAAATTCGTAAAAAACTGTCAAAAATGGTCAATAATTGTTGAAATTTTTGAAAAATTGTCAATTGTCAAAAATTGTCAAGAATTTGGAAAAATCGTCAAAAATTGTCAAAAACTGTCAAATGGTTGTAAAAAAATGGTTAATAATTGCCAAATATTCTCAAAAATTGTCAAAAATTTGGAAAAATGGTCAATTATTTGTCAAAAGTTTTGAAAAATGTTCAAATTTTTCGAAAAATTGTCAAAAATGGTCAAAAATTGTCAATAATTATAAAAGACTGTCAAAAACGGTCAATAATTATTAAAAATTGTAAATTTTTTTGAAAAATTGTCAAAAATTTTTAAATATGGTCAAAAATTGTCAAGGATTTGGAAAAATCGTCAAAAATTGTCAAAAACTGTCAAATGGTTGTAAAAAATGGTTAATAATTGCCAAATATTTTCAAAAATTGTCAAAAATTTGGAAAAATGGTCAAAAATTGTCACGAATTTGGAAAAATCGTCAAAAACTGTCAAATGGTTGTGAAAAAAATGGTTAATAATTGCCAAATATTTTCAAAAATTGTCAAAAATTTGGAAAAATGGTCAATTATTTGTCAAAAACTGTCAAAAATGATCGATAATTGTTAAAATTTTGAAAAATGGTCAAAAATTGTCAATAATTATAAAAGACTGTCAAAAATGGTCAATAATTATTAAAAATTGTAAAAATTTTTGAAAAATTGTCAAAAATGGTCAATAATTGTCAGAACCTGTCAAAAATTGTCAAAAATGGTCAATAATTGTTAAAATTTGGAAAAATGGTCTAAAATGGTCAACATTTTTGAAAAATTATCAAAAATGATCAATAATTGTCAAAACTGTCAAAATTGGTCAATAATTGTCAAAAATGGTCAATAATTGTTAAAATTTGAAAAGATTGTCAAAATTTTGAAAAAATGGTCAATAATTGCCAAATGTGTTAAAATTTTTGAGAAATTGTCAAAGACGGTCAATAATTGTCAAAATTCGTCAAAAATTGTCAAAATTTTTGAAAAATGGTGAAAAATTCACGAAAAATGGTCATTCTATTGTGCATAACAAGCAAGCTTCTGTCGGCGGTCCGACGACCGCTCACTTTTTTCTATTTCTTGATTTTCTAGGGCAGCCGCAAATTTCGAAATACTGGTTAAATTAAGATTTGTTTAATCTTAAAATATTCGCGAATGAAATAGAATGAAATAATCTCGTGCACACCATATATTCAATATATAGTTAAACCCTGTCATCAGTAACTTCTTTATTTCTTCAGAATAACGAATATTATGATCTGTTTATTTTCTATACCACCCCAAACATTGATTATTTTTCTTTCTCAGTACCGCCACTGTTGTTTACGTTTATAATTTTCTCACACTAACACATGGTCCTCTTATTAAAAAAAGAACTTCATTCATTGGGATCTGTCTTGACATAATCTAAATAAGTAAATAAGGGCTTTTAGGGCCTACTACACAAGAAGATGAAATCCAACACTTCTTTATTTGTTAGTGAAATTGGTCTGGTAGCTAAACACGAAACATGAATCGATTTTAAGTACGGTGTTGATGTATTGATAGATTTTATTTGTCGCATACAAAGACGCTTTTAATTTGTAGTAGCAACTGCTATTTGAAAAATATAAAGTGAGTAATAGAAACTAAATTTGAATAAATGAGATGAAATTTATCATCCCAAAAACATTTTATAATGATAGTCGAAATGGTCTAAATCCTATGGTAAAGTTTCTGAAAATCAACCAATAAATAGTGGTGTACCCCAAGGCTCAGTTTTAGGTCTAATTATTTTTTCGTTATTCATTAACTATGTCACAGACTTACGAATGAATGGGTATCTTCCGATAAAACTGGTGTATCCTGAAGTAGAAAATATCTAGTTAAAGTACGACCAGAGATCTAAGAAGGTCATAAATCACCCAGCACTTGAGTTACGAGCAAGCGGTCGGTCTTTTAGATCGTCATAGAATTAATGTGATGGAATATTACAGCTGAAGGTACATAAGAAACTCATTATGAGATACTATGTTTTTATATAGGAGATAGGAATGATATCCAAATAACAGTAGGTAAAGTACGGCCAGAGATCTAAGAAGGTCATAAATCACCCAGTACTTGAGTTAACAGCAGGCGGTCGAGTCTACGCAGGTAGGTATAATGATATTGGGTTGAGATAATAGACACTTTTAGCTTGTCATAAGTTTTTACACGTATCCGCATCCGTATTGGAGTTACGTTGACGTAAAGAAATTGTCAATAAAACCTTTTTAGCAGAAAACGTATCGTTTCGTTCTGTTTTTAATTGTATAACCTCAAAACTTTTTTAGTTTTCTTTTTATATTTTTGTAAAAACGTAATATGGGGGCGATATTAAATAATCAATTGCTGCTAGACGAGGACGAAGATGATTTGGACGACCTATTTTTTATGCATATTTCGCATGACCAAAATATGTTGGGTTATAATTGAACCAAACCAATATCAAAGAAAAAGAAGACCTGTAAAATAGCACTAATAGCACAGAATACTGATTTTGGTCGGGATACGGATACGTTTACGTATACGGAGTAGGGGACGTAACAATACGTTCAACGCATCGTATCGGCTGAGACGTAACGGGTCTACACATGCGCAGTTCGTTACGGATACGGATACGTGAGAAATTTAAGACAAGCTAAAAGTCTCTAATTATAATGAAAAATCTATTTTGTAACGGTAAATAGACCGTTATCGCTATAATCTCGTTAATAGCCCATTAGTACTGAAAGTCTGGTGGCCAGGTAAGTTAATTTTATTATTTACACTCATTTAAACCTATCCTTACCAAGAGTTCTAAATCAACTATTATCAAATAAATTTAAATACACAACTGTCAACAAAAGCCAAAAATAATGGAGTGCCCACTATTATTAATTATTATTCGGACCTGGGAATATTTTAAGGGACACACACTTTTATTGCTTATCTATATTTCGAACAATAGGTAATAATGAGGGTCGTCGGTTTATATTGATTTACAACCTTCTTAGATCTCTGGTCGTGCTTTACTAAAGTCCTGATCTGACTCAAATGCGCTTTGTTTTAACTACAGTTTTATCCTAAAGAGGAACCTAGTAAAAATTAACCTCTGCCTGTCTTCCCATTAAATCTGTCTCTAAACAGCTTAACTCTTCTACTGTATTAATACAGAGAGGACACTGTTTGAAGCTCACCTTCGCTCTGGTCTGTTTTTGGAGCTCTTGTATTTAGTACCTCTTCAATTCAAAGACCATTTAATTATGAATTTTATTTAAGCGCGAGAAATTGAAAAGGTAACTGATCTTCCAAACTGAAGGTTAAAATGTCAAATGTTATTTGAAACAATGGGATCGAAAATTAATAAACTTTTTAATTTAATTTTTTTGGTTACAGTGAATTGGGGATATCACAGGCAAGGATCTTGCCAAGCTGGTTTTAGTGCTGCTATTAATAAGGTAGGAATTATTTTTAATTACTAGCTTTGAATATCAATAAATGTTAAAATTTCAGGTTATGTTTCAAACTTTTTAAAAAGAACTGCTTTTAACCACTAAAAATCATCCCCATATCAGAATTTCCCTTCATATGGTGTTTAGTTCCCTCCTAATTATAACCTTAACCAAATCTTCCAGCTGATCTTTTCCTGTTGTTAATTATTTTCTTGTCTTCTTGTTTTTTGCCTGAACATTAATTAATTCATAGACATACCAACCCACGCTTTGACACGGCACTGGTACCGATTAATATTTCAGGATCAGGATACTATTAACGGTGTTATAATCCTGCATTGTTACCGATTTATTCCATTTACAGTTTTCAAATTATGCAAATTTATTCATGGATAGAGACAGAAAACGTCTCTCACCATATAAATTTTAATATTCGTTGGTATTTTAACGATCAAAAATATAAGAATCGCGCTGGTACTACTTAACCTTGGCGATTATGAGAGAAAGAAAAAATTTTATCATATTACTTTCCGCATCTCTGGTTATATGCTTTATGGCAGGTTATCCTAGAATTCTCGACATATTATTAATATACAAGGCGACTCTATGGTTTGCCATTCAAAAAGCCGTTACATACAATAACAAGAAGAAGAGGAAGTTATATCTGAGTACCAGCTATTATTTTTTCGAAGATCAACATAACCACAAACATATTTAAACAAATAATGGACGTACAAGTAAACAAATCTTAGGTAATGAAAGATTCAGTAGTCACCAAACATAAAAACAGTTTCATATTTCAAAATTAGTTACAATTTTACAGGGAGGTCCATTACTCGGTGCCACAGTTTGGTGGAATAATTACCTAGAGGGATTAAGAACCGAGGTAAGAAGGCTATTCAATAAAGCCAAGCTCAACCAAAACTGGGACCTATACAGGAGTAAGCTTACTCACTATAATAAGGAGATCCGGAAGGCCAAAAGGGACTCATGGAGAAGGTTCTGTGAGGAAATTACAGAGACCACAGAATGCGCCCGAATCCACAAAGTTCTGGCCAATGAAAAGGTGAGTCTCCTGAAGAAAACGGACGGGAACTATGCAGAAACGGCTCAGGAAAGCTTGGAGTTGCTGACAAGAGCACACTTCCCAGGAGCTATCATGTATCTAGGTCGGCAGGAGGTAGCCAGAAATCTCCAAGAGGTAGGTAGACCCAGTCGGGAAGAGTGGCAAATTGCCACTGCTATTACAAGACCAGATAAAATAAGATGGGCGATAGATGAATTCCAACCCTTTAAATCACCGGGAGAGGATGGAATCTATCCAGCCCTACTGCAGAAGGGTAAAGAGGCATTAGAGCCGCAACTAAGTAAGATCTTTAAGGCTAGCCTAGCTTGGAGATATACTCCGGTAATATGGAGGAAGGTGAAGGTCATCTACCTTCAGAAAGTAGGTAGAATATCAGACCAAACGCCCCAATCATATAGACCAATTAGCCTAACGTCCTTCCTGCTTAAGACTTTGGAAAAGCTAGTAGATAGGTACATAAAGGACAACGCTCTGACAACTCGCCCTCTAAGCGAGCGTCAGTATGCCTACCAACAAGGCAAGTCAACAGACTTGGCTCTGGATGACTTAAACAGGCTACTTTCCAAGTCGATCGATGACAAGGAAGTAGCAGTAGCTACTTTTCTGGATATAGAGGGAGCATTCAATAATGTGTCTCCAATATCTATAACCAGGTGTATGGAAAGAAGAGGGATCGAACCCATCATCTGCAGGTGGCTTGCAGTCAATCTAGGGAATAGTATAATCACATCCACCCTGGGAGAGGCAACCATCACGGCGGGGGTGGGGAGGGGTGGGGAGGGGTTGCCCTCAGGGAGGCGTGTTATCGCCCCTTTTGTGGGCGATTCTTGTAGATACTCTTCTAGTACGGCTGTCCGATGAAGGTATTCAGTGCCTAGGGTATGCGGACGATCTTGCTGTCGTCATAAGAGGACGGTTTCCAAACACGATATCAGAGCGCACCCAAATGGCGCTTAATATAGTAAGTGGCTGGTGTAGGGAGGAGAAACTGGCAGTGAACCCTCACAAAACTACACTGGTACCGTTTACAAAAAAGAGAAATTTGCAAGGTCTACAAAAGCCACAAATTAACGGAGTGGAAATTCCATTTGCTAAAGAAGTTAAGTACCTAGGGGTAATCTTTGACCAGAAGCTTACATGGAATTCTCACATCGAAAAAACCACGCACAAGGCCAGAATCGCTCTCGGAAGGTGTAGGCAGATGTGTGGAGAGAATTGGGGATTGAATCCTAACATGACCAAATGGTTATATACACAGGTCGTGAGGCCAATGATAACCTATGGATCAGTAGTCTGGTGGCCCAGGACACTGCAGATTGGGGCACAAAGGCAGTTAAGTGGTATCCAAAGGCAAGCTTGCCTAGGTATCACAGGGGCCATGAGAACGACGCCGACTGCAGCCCTGGAGGTAATACTGAACCTGCCACCACTGCATATCTTCGTTCAGGGAAATGCAAGATCTGTAAGTCACAGATTATTACAGGGGCCTCCTCCGATAAGTCAAGGACAAGGTAAGGTCTACAAAAAGCTATATGAAGAAATAAAGGCAGATCCAATACTGGGATTGCCAATGGATCAGATTGCCCCACAATATAGTTTTAAAAATGAATACACAGTAATCATTCCAGAGAGAAAGGACTGGGATACAGGGCCTCCTATAATATCGAATCTCAACTGCTACACTGATGGCTCTAAAACAGACTCTGGAGTAGGAGCCGGAATATATGGGGTACAAGAGAAGATCACGATCTCTCTAAGCCTTGGGAAACATGCTACTGTCTTTCAGGCAGAGGTAATGGCGGTGCAATGCTGTGCAGAAGAGTTGATGAGACGGGAGGTAGATAGCCAAAGAATCGTCATCTACTCCGATAGCCAAGCAACACTAAAAGCGATAAGCTCATATCGGACGACGTCAAATCTGGTGTGGGAGTGTCGCAAGGTCCTCAACAGACTAGGTAGTCATAATAGAGTGACCCTAGCCTGGGTGCCAGGCCATCAAGGAATAAAAGGCAATGAAAAGGCCGATGAATTAGCCAAGCAGGGAGCGACGGAGGTCATGATAGGGCCAGAACCTTCCTGCGGAATTGCTAAATGCCTCACCAAGGAGAGCATCCACCAATGGATAAACAACCAGGCGTTGCGCTGGTGGCATGAAACTCCGGGGCAAAGGCACGCTAAACTATTCTTTAAAAGCCCTTCGGTCAGACTGTCACGCGACCTACTATGTCAAAGTCGAGAAACGACGAGGATGATGGTGGGAATGCTGACAGGGCATTGTAGGCTAAGGAAGCATATGCACACAATTGGCCTAGCAGATGACAGCCTATGTAGGTTATGCCAGGAAGAAGACGAAACCGCGGAGCACTTACTCTGCGAGTGCGAAGGCCTAGCAAGGGTGCGGTTTCACCTATTCGGAGAAGAAAAACCGAGGGCAGAGAGCTAAGCAAAGGAGGCGGTATCCAGGCTAATAGGTCTAATAAAAAGAATAAAGCTAGATATCGAGCTCTAAATATGGCGGAGGACCACAATAGATCTGCAAAGGTCGCAGTGGGATAGGACAAAGAGCCACTCCAATTCTAATCTAATCTAATCTACTCGGTGCCAGATCAAAGTTACCATGTTATTATTGATTACATTAGTTGATGTTGCATGCATCCACCTTTAGTATTGGTAGCCTTGAAACCATCTCTATTCTCATATCCAGTCCTTGAATCTTTTATGTTTGTTTTTTTAGCAGTTCTAGGACGTTTTTTACATCAACAACAATACCTAGATTCAAAAATATGACGTTGATTATTATTTTATGGAATGTAACCTGGTCGGTTATTTAGAAGACACCCTGTATACGGTTTATGGTCGAGTGAATGGATCGTACGCCTTGTAAATTAATACCATTAAATAGAAAACAATTTTGAAAAAAAAATGATTAACTGAAATGGCTGTATGTATATAAAGTAAAAGCATTCCGTTCGAAATTATTGTAATTGAATAGGATTGTTAACCATGTGTGGCATTAGCTTTTGAAAAATTAGTCTCTCGAAACACAGACACGTATTAAAATGATTTTACATTCAAAATTTACAACGGTAGTTATAGCATTTGAAAGAGTTGAAAGAAAAAGACAGTAATAATGGACGTAAAAAAATAATAGTTCAATACTATTAAACGCTTTACAAAATTAGAAAAATTAATTTCCAAAGAGCAGACCGTCCACTAAGAAGCAACAACTACTTCTCGAGCTATATGCCCCGACAGATATTGAATTACACTTCTAAAGTAAACGGGGTTGGTATATCTGTTAAGATAGAACCAACCATTCTGGTTTGCGATTAGAAGGAATAACATCACTTGTGGACCGGTTTCGGCGTTTTTGCGCCTCATCAGCACAAGGTAGATGCTATTCGACCAGAAGCTCTGAGAGCATAATCCTGGTCTAGAGACTACGTTGATACCACACCAATACATTAGCCTTAGTAAAGGAAATGTTAAGAGTGTGACATCAGCGACATCCCTACATCTAATCGATATAGAACTTTGGTTTGTGATTAGATGTAGGGATGTCGCTGATGTCGCAGAAAATTTGGATGCAGATGGAATATGTATATCTCTACGTTTTCCGTTGGGTTTTTCGCCTTTTTCTGGTGACACCACTTCATAAAGAGCTCGTACTGTTTTTCGTATCTTGCACGAGATTTATCCGGCAACGAATTAAGAACGGCCGCATTGCTTTCTTCGGTGAGATCAGGTGGCGTGGATTCGAGTAACTCTTCATCGCTGATGTTTTCTTTTTCAGCATCATTCATTGTTATTCATTAATTTAGACAAAACTTCGGATAAAACAAATAATTTCAGAAAATTAAAAATTTAAGGTTATGCAAAATCATCGAAGTGAAACTGTCAACTGTCAACATTTAAGTGGCTAGAGTCACATTTAAGGAAGTTAAAGTTGTCTATCCCAGAGCGTCCCGAAAGTGTTTTGCAGTACGGAACTGTCACTTTCACTCCATGGAACACTCAAAACGCAACTTTCGGTGTGTAAATGAATACAGAACGAGCAACTTTCAGATGGCGTCGTCTAAAAAATATTTTGAGTCTGTTTTGCTACTTAGAAACCTTCACTAAATGGATTATATAAAGGAAGCATTATTTATAGACAAGCTAATAATTATGTAATGATAGTAGAGACTTTTAGCTTGTCTTAAATTTCTCACGTATCCGTATCCGTAACGAACTGCGCATGTGTAGACCCGTTACGTCTCAGCCGATACGATGTGTTGAACGTATTGTTACGTCCCCTACTCCGTATACGTAAACGTATCCGTATCCCCACCAAAATCAGTATTCTGTGCTATTAGTGCTATTTTACAGGTCTTCTACTTCTTTGATATTGGTTTGGTTTAATTACTACCCAACATATTTTGGTCATACAAAATATGCATAAAAAATAGGTCGTCCAAATCATCATCGTCCTCGACTAGCAGCAATGGATTATTTAATATCGCCCCCATATTACGTTTTCACAAAAATATAAAAAAGTTTTGAGGTTATACAATGAAAAACAGAACGAAACGATACGTTTTCTGCTAAAAAGGTTTTCTTGACAATTTCTTTACGTCAACTCAACTCGGATACGGATACGGATACGTGTAAAAACTAATGACAAGCTAAAAGTGTCGATAGTTCATTTAAAAACCAGGAGGAGTAATTTGAATTTAAGTTGGCAATTCTGTAGATCTCTGATTGGTCAGATTGCAACCAGTTTCAAACAGCACTTTTTAGCATTGACATCTCATGATAATTGACACTTCTGACATATATAATATTTATATTTGTTTTTATCATCGTATCCGTTCCCTTGTTATTTTATATGTTTCACTTAGTTTTCCACTCCATTTCGTTAAAACAGTTCTTTTTAGAACTCCTGTTTGTTGAATTTCTGCGATTATGGATCCTTCTACTCCAAGTACCAGTTATTTGCGTAGTCCGATTAACAACACTACCCTGTTTGTTTACATCCCATCTCAACCTCAACCCGACATCTTAAGAAGAATAATTTTCAGTACATAAGGGTTATTTATGATTGGCTAGTTTCCGCGTCAAGTCAATGAAGGCATATTTCATAAATTCTGAACACGACTAATGCGGAACACGCTCTTTAGTAACTAATCTGGTAACTTTTAGTGGTGTGGGTAAGGCTTCTGAAATTACTTCTCCTGGTTATTAAATGGACTATAGAGTATTATAAAAACGTTCGACTACTCATCCTAGAGTATTCGAACCATATACCTTAAAAGGTATGTGATTCGGACGTATAGAGTTAATGTGTACTTTTCGAACTCAAAAATTTTAAATTAAATTATTGGATCAAGTTATATAAAAAAACAATTGGGTTTAATTATTTATTCATTCACTACTGTCAACAAATTAAAATGTTCTAAATGTCTGATGAATTTTTAAAATTATAGTTTAATCATGAATTCACGTTCAAACTCAAAAGGGGGATGCGTTATAATTTCTCCCAAGCAGAATCGCAGTTCCCGAAGAAGCCGAAGTTCCCGAAGAAGCCTATCAAGAAAAAGTGATTCGAAAAAAGGCAGAAGTAGAACTCGTGGACGATCGCGAAGAAGTCGATCTAGAATAGGACGCGGTCGAAGAAGCCGGACAAGAAAACGTGGCGGCTCTCGGAGACGATCGCAAAGAGGTGAAAAAAAGGGCAGTAGACCAGGTAGAAGCAGAAGCAAAAGCAGAGGAGGTAAAAATAAACGACGCAAAAGTCGAAGTAAAGGCAGAAGAGAACATGAACATGAAAAATAATTTTTTGGTTTTGTAATTTATATTTGAAATATACGGTGGACAGTACAAGATTTGTTTTATTTTCCCGATTTTTCTTAAAAGATAAATGACTTTCTATAACGCCAGGGACTCGTGGTGTATTATATTCGCATTCTCCATGGGATTAACAAAACGAGCATATCAGCCTGGCAATTATTACACTTCTTTACTTAATTACAGTTATAAATGTTCCTTCTAATCACAAACCAGAATGGTTGGTTATATCTTGCAGATATAACAACCCCGTTTAACTTAGAAGTGTAATTCAATGTCTGTCGGGGCATATAGCCCGAGAAGTAGTTGTTGCTTCTTAGTGAACGGTCTGTTCTTTGAAAAATATTTTTCAAAAATTTGTAAAGCGTTATAATATTATTAAACTATAAACTTTTACGTCTATTAATTGCACTTCTGTTTCAAAACCTAATTTACCGAAAAATTTATCGCGGAAAGTATCAAATCACGGCCGGGTAAGCGAATTAAAAGCTGGAAATTACCTTGCGGTGTATTTTCAAAACGCAACCCGCTGAGGTAGTCGATTTTCAACAATGATTGTTTTTCTAATTCCATTAATAGATATTTACAACTATAACTACCATAGATGCTGCAATTTCAACGGTTTTGAATCATATTTTTTTGAAATCTGACCGATTTATTTTGATGGCATATACTTTTTATAATTTATTAGGAAAGAACTAAATTCTGTATTTTATTTGAAAATTTTATCAGTAGTTTCGAAGATGGAAATTTTACAATTTTGTTTATATGGTGTGCATTTAGCCTTTTGCAGGAGAGTTTTAAATATTCTGATTCAAGAAATAGAAGCTCACGTCGTAACTTTTTGCTTTTTTAAAATGACAGACTTATGTTGAAGTTTTCATTATGCAATGTCAACTGATGACTTTTTTCAATAGAGGAATTCAGTTTAAGGTCAGTGTGACCAACAAAAAGAAGTTTTTATGACAAGACTGACAGTTGATGTCTTCCATTCAAAACATAAGATTTTTTCAGGTTTTTATCATTACGAACATCTATATTGCTTTATTAAAACAATGAATACACCCCCGAAGCGTAAATCTTAAAATTTAAAATGACGTTTTAGCTGAATTCTCAATGCATCGGTGGCCAGTAATTCTAGGAACTTTCGGCAAATCACCAATTCTCTTCTGTCATTATGTCACTAGTTATGCCAGATGTCAGCGTTATTTGTTTTTGTTGATATTCGTTTAATCGTTTATGTTTATTTTCCATACTTTTGTAGTAGTTCTAGTAAATTGTATCACTTTATTCTTCTGATTGCTTTTTCCACTGACAGCTGACATAACTAGTGACATAATGACACAAGAGAATGGGTGATTTGCCAAAAGTTCCTAGAATTACTGCCCACCTATGCATTGAGAATTCAACTAAAATGTCATTTTAAATTTTAAGATTTACGCTTCGGGGGTGTTATTATTGTTTTAATAAAGCAATGTTAAATGTTCGCAATGATACAAAACCTACAAAAAAAACATGTTTTGAATAGTAGATATTAACTGTCATTCTTGTCATAAAAACCACTTTTTGTTGGCCACACTGACTTTAGACTGAATTTTTAATTAAATTATTGGATCAAGTTATATAAAAAAACAATTGGCTTTAATTATATATTCATTCACTACTGTCAAGAAATTAAAGTTAAAATGTACAAAATGTCTCGTGTATTTTGAAAATTATTTTTTTATAATGCCTAAACGTTCAATCTCAAAAGGGGACTGCGTTGGAATCTCTACAGGGCAGATCTGCAGTTCCTCAAGTAAAAAAAAAAGAGAAAGTTCCCGAAGAAGCCGATCAAGAAAAAGTGATTCGAAAAAAGGCAGAAGTAGAACTCGTGGACGATCGCGAAGAAGTCGATCTAGAATAGGACGCGGTCGAAGAAGCCGGACAAGAAAACGTGGCGGCTCTCGGAGACGATCGCAAAGAGGTGAAAAAAAGGGCAGTAGACCAGGTAGAAGCAGAAGCAAAAGCAGAGGAGGTAAAAATAAACGACGCAAAAGTCGAAGTAAAGGCAGAAGAGAACATGAACATGAAAAATAATTTTTTGGTTTTGTAATTTATATTTGAAATATACGGTGGACAGTACAAGATTTGTTTTATTTTCCCGATTTTTCTTAAGAGATAAATGACTTTCTATAATTGGCTGGGTAAGCATATAAAAATTGTTGTGAGCGCCCTTTTGTAACGCCAGGGACTCGTGGTGTATTATATTCGCGTTCTCCATGGGATTAACAAAACGAGCATATCAGCCTGGCAATTATTACACTTCTTTACTTAATTACAGTTATAAATGTTCCTTCTAATCGCAAACCAGAATGGTTGGTTCTATCTTGCAGATATAACAACCCCGTTTAACTTAGAAGTGTAATTCAATGTCTGTCGGGGCATATAGCCCGAGAAGTAGTTGTTGCTTCTTAGTGGACGGTCTGCTCTTTGGAAATTAATTTTTCTAATTTTGTAAAGCGTTTAATAGTATTGAACTATTATTTTTTGACGTCTATAGATCACGCTTTACTGATATGACAATTATTTACAGGTAACTGTAATTAAGTAAACAGTAATAATGAGCGGTTCATTAAAAATTTTAGGGAAATACACTACATTATAAGTTAATTTTCTGCAATTTTTGGGAATTCTAAAATGATTTCCTTCTTTTTGTAGTCAAGTTTTTAAGTTGAAGCTACTAGGGCTATTGGTATGATTGAGGCGGGTCATCTTCAGAGAGAAGCTACGGACGTTTTCCAAGTCTGTGAAAGTGAGACTTCTCCAAGATATCGAGCAACTGGAAACGTGAGAGAAAAACCTAAAAGTGGACGACCAAGGGTTACCACTTCCGCACAAAATTATCTGACTATGAATACCCGTAGAAAACCTCTGAGTACTAAACGGAACATAGGGATTTTAAGCATTGTATCAGAACTGCTTTTGAACTAGTCGACCAACATCCAGCTTCAACAGATTGAAAACACGATTATTACAATCGTTTATTTGGACACCTAGAACATATCGTACAATTCCCACCACTCCCTATTCTCAACTGTGGGCGGTCCTTAATTAGCGTCAGACAGTCAGTAAACAGCAGTCGATAGGTGAGAGTACTGTTCAAGCCCATAACTTTGTTTCAATTTAAAGAATCCTATTTTGTTTCATTTACGAATTTATTTTTATTTTGCAAGCCGTTATGGCCAAAAAATTTTTACTAACCCCATCAAATAATTATTCAATACTAAATCGCAGTTCGCATACACCTCGCACATAACTAACAAATTTTGGTAGGTGAAGGGGCGGGCTTTTTTACAGTGATTCTGAATCAGCTGTCTAGATCAATACTTGATATTCATTGAAGTGAACTTATAGAAATGTTTTGTTGGTGGACTATTTAGATCGGACAATACACTAAACCCCTATGTTCCGTTTTTATTTGAATGTATCTGTATTTTGAATGCTTCTGGTGTTTCGGCTCTAATTGAAATAGTACGTCGAAGATTACACGAGGTTAATTTACGTTCACGACGACTTTTGAGAAGTGTTCCATTAAAACAAATTCCATATAAGCATGCTCAATTGGGATGGGAAAATGAACATGTGTATTGGAATGCTGAATGGAGGAATAATACGACCAGAACAGCTAGAGTGTTGAATGTGCGCGAAGAAAGAGAGTGAAAGATGCAGAAATGAAAGATAGAACATTAACTAATTCTGAAAAATATTTCTAAATGCAAATGTTAATCTTTTTCTACGGCCTAATAGTTAAACTCCTTCCTAGAATGATCATTAATTGTAAAAAAGTAGCTAATTGGGTAAGGTAAGCTAAACATGTTTAATGTGCTATAAGTAAGTGCCTATACCTATAATGAGATAAATATTTGCTAATGTTATTTAAATAGAAAAAAATCGGATAATACTAATAATGCAACTAATCTAAATATGTAATCAATAATTTGTTTAAATGTGATATATTTATTTATAACACTTTTCAATAATTAAAAGTTTTATTTTATATATTTACAAATCTGCACTATTTCTGATCAAGGACAGGCGCGTATTTCTTCAATAGTTTTCAGGTTGTCTACAACACCCTCAATTTCTTCAAAATTTTAAATTCTTCTGGTGGTTTCGTAATGCTGATTGTCATAATCCTCCTCCGAATCCGAATGAATAAAAAAATACTAAAAATTTAACTACGCCACTGCAAATTTGTCTGACTGAGCTCCGAACAAGAAGTTTGCTGTCGCGCATACAATTTTCAACACTAGCTGTTCTGGTCGACCTATACGCAATGTTAGCCAGTCAGTCTCTGAAGAAGATAATTTGGATATATGCTTCATTTTTATAATTTACGCTAAAATATATCTCCCAATAACTAATTATAATGTATTTAAATATATTTCTATTAATTGTAAACTGAATGCGTCCCTGTAATAGTTTACAATAATATTGAATACGAACACGGCAAACACTAGGTATGGTATTAATATAATTGCTTTTCTATTTACAGATGTAGAACATATATCAATTAAATAGATTTTGTTTAAATTAACCGAAATGCAGATATCGATCTCCTACCGTTTTTAATCATCGGTAATTTAGAGTGAGTGACATGATGATAGTTACATTTTTCATCATCCATCAAATTATTTAATAATTGTAAGAAGTAGCTTACACAATAACGTAACGCATAATAAAAACCATAAATTATATAAAGATAAGGATTGATGGAATAAAGTTTGGAGAGAAAAAAAAGTTTGAGTTGAAGTAGAAGTGAGATCTTCAAGAGTGTAAAAAATATTGGAGATGTTTTACTTTGATTTAAATAGGGTGAGTTGTTTAATGAAGCGTTTTTCAACGTGTGGGTCGCGAAGCCTCTTTAGGGGGGTCGCGAATCTTCTATAGGGGAGTTGCAAAAGTTTGGGAAAGCCACTGTAGTAAAAAAACAATAAAGCTTAAAAATATCTATTGATAAAAATTTTAACTAAAGGACATAATCATTTGTATTAAATAAACAAAAAAAGGTGAGCGCCGACAGAAGCTTGCTTCTTATGCAGAATAGAATGACCATTTTTCGTGAATTTTTCACCATTTTTCAAAAAATTTGACAATTTTTGACAGTTTTTGACGAATTTTGACAATTATTGACCGTCTCTGACAATTATTGACCATTTTTGTCAATTTTTCAAAAATTTTAACAAATTTGGCAATAATTGACCATTTGTTCAAAATTTTGACAATTTTTTCAAATTCTAATAATTATTGACCATTTATGACAATTATTGACCAATTTTGACAGTTTTGACAATTTTTCAAAAATGTTGACCATTTTTCCAAATTTTAGCAATTATTGACAATTTTTGAGCATTTTTGACAGGTTCTGACTTTTATTGACCATTTTTGACAATTTTTCAAAAATTTTGACAATTTTTAATAATTTTTGACCATTTTTTCAAAATTTTGACAATTTTTGACCATTTTTGATAATTTTTCAAAAAATTTGACTTGACCATTTTTGACAATTATTGACCAATTTTGACAGTTTTGACAATATTTGATAATTTTTGACAATTTTTCAAAAATTTTGATCATTTTTACAAATTTTAACAATTATTGACAATTTTTGAGCATTTTAAACAGGTTCTGACAATTATTTACCATTTTTGACCATTTTTCAAAAATTTTGACAATTTTTAATAATTATTGACCATTTTTGACAGTTTCTTATAATTATTGACCATTTTTTTAAATTTTTGACCATTTTTGACAATTTTTCGAAAAATTTGACCATTTTTCAAAAATTTTGACAATTATTGACCATTTTTCCCAATTTTTGACAATTTTTGAAAATATTTGGCAATTATTAACCATTTTTTCAAAATTTTGACAGCTTTTGACAATTTTTGACGATTTTTCCAAATTTTTGACAATTTTAACAATTATTGACCAGTTTTGACAGTTTTTGACGAATTTTTACAATTATTGACCGCCTTAGACAATTATTGACCATTTTTGACAATTCTTCAAAAATTTTAACATATTTGGCAAATAATTAACCATTTTTTCAAAATTTTGACAATTTTTGACCATTTTTCAAAATTTTAATAATTATTGATCCTTTTGGACAATTTTTGACGAATTTTGATTGGTTTTGACAATTATTAAACATTTTTCAGAATTTTTGACAGGTTTTGACTATTTTTGATTATTTTTCCAAATTTTTGACAATTTTTCAAAAATTTTAACAATTATTGACCAGTTTTGACAGTTTTTGACGAATTTTTACAATTATTGACCGTCTTTGACAATTATTGACCATTTTTGACAATTCTTCAAAAATTTTAACATATTTGGCAAATAATTAACCATTTTTTCAAAATTTTGACAATTTTTGACCATTTTTCAAAATTTTAACAATTATTGATCCTTTTGGACAATTTTTGACGAATTTTGATTGGTTTTGACAATTATTGACCATTATTAAACATTTTTCAAAATTTTTGACAATTATTGACCAGTTTTTGACAATTTTTGAAAATATTTGGCAATTATTAACCATTTTTTCAAAATTTTGACAGATGATGAATCCAGCAGATTTTCTTTGTGCTTGGTTGCCAAATTTGCCTCATTTATAGCTGCATTTAAAAACGGATTTAAGATCCACCTTTGCCCAGTATTCCTGCATTAAGAAGTAATGACACAGTTCTTCTTTTAACTATTCCAACACCATTTTCATACCAGGTATAAATTCCTTGATGTTTATCTCACATCCGACTTCTTCAAAAAAAGATTGTGTCGAAGAAAATGAATCGAAGTGGTTTTGATTTAGAGATGATTTTGTTTGTAAAGCCATGGATTTTGTCTTTATCAGTAATGACATTTTCATCCCGCCCTTGAAGACTTTTATTCAAGATATTTAAATGCTCAAATAAGGCAGAAAGAAAAGCCAATTTCAAAAGGAATTCCGGGTCACAGATCAATTTGGTTGGCCTGCTGCAAATACATTAAAAGTTCAGCGCGAACTTCCAAAACTCTGGCTAGTACTTTGCCTCTTGACAACCATCTAACTACTGTATGATAAAGTAAATTTTGTTGGAGTGCTCCCATATCTTCGCAAATTTTTCGAAACAGTCGTGTCTGCAACGCTTTTCCTTTAATAGAATTTACAATTTTTTATAATAATATTTGAACACTGAACACTGTTTACACTACCACTACACCAACACTTTACACTATCTTACGCGCGTTTCGATAACCAAGTTATCTTCTTCAGAGACTGAAGGTAAACTGCGCGTAAGATAGTGTATAGTGTTAGTGTTGGTGTAGTGGTAGTGTAAACAGTGTTCAGGGTCAAGTATCGCCAACGGTTCCAGAATTCCCAACTTAGATAATAATATTTAGAACTTGACTGTATTCCTGTGGCAAGGTTTTGGCCGCAAGAGCTTGGTGATGGAGAAAGCATGCGTCCAATAAGCGTTTGACATCTATCTGTTCCATTGTTCACACCAGTCATGGCTTTTCCTCCGTCACTACAAATAGCAATAAATTTCTTTTCCCAATGGATATTCATATTTTGCCTCGTACGTATGCGCGTAAATTGCGTTATCTGTTGGCGACGCTTTCGATGTAAAAAGATATGTTTTACGTACTTAATTAAGTATTTATCCGAACCCTAATTATGAAAATGAATGTTGGATTGAATATTTGTCACAAAATAAAAAACCTGGAAAAAAAGCAACGGGTAGGGAGGTCGCGAAATATTTCTTCATACTAAAGGGGCCGTGTCATGAAAAATGTTGACAAACACTGGTTTAATGTAAACAATCAGGGCCGGACCGCGACCTTTGGGGGCCCTGTGCTAATGATATCCGGGGGACCCAAAAAATAATTAAAATATTTGCCATTTTCCTAAAAAAAAAGGATTATGCGGAAAAATTAAACATATATTTTTTATTTGTATTTTTTTTGCTGGTTTATTATTTTATTATTAGGGGCCCTGGGCTGGAGCCCATTAAGCCAATAATTAAACAATGGTTTTAGATAAGAATTCTCTGGTTTTTCTTCTTCTATCGGTCCAATTATAATAGGCGACTGCTACATAAATCTTTGGTTTCATAAAAGTTTTCGAAAATTATAAATAATGCGCAGCAGATGTATAATATCACGAGAATAACTGATCTAAAAATTTTAAAATTGCCATCCACTACCGATTAGTCAACGCGGAAATGTATAATTTATTAAAAACACATGCGACTATTTCCATCAACGAATTCAATCCGATCCAACTTTATTTCATAAAAAAACAATGTTATATTTATCCAGATATACGAGAAAAATAAATGCAATCCCGTCAATTGTCAAAATTTGACAATAGATGGCGGTGCTTCAACGAAAATTCCAAAAATTACCGACTTCTTAAACTCGCCTCGTAAAATAATGATTTCTATTATTATATTGTTATCATAAGACTAGTCATTTATGCTCCTTAATTGACAATAATAATAGAATTTTTTGTTGTTGACATTGTTATCTTAGCTATTTATGGAGTTCAAGGAAAATAGATGATAATAAATAATAAAATTACATGTAAGTGCTATTAATTTATATCGGAAAAACTTATAAATCACTGAGAGATAGGGTTAATGAACATCAAGACGCCTGATAAAGGTCAATTACTTCCTTATTGTTAAATAAATACATTGTTTATTTTGGTTATTTTTTTAACGATTTACCTGAGAAATAGAAAACTATACAAAAGCTACAACAAAGTAATTGTGTTCTTATGAATCCCATAGCACTGTACATAAGCAATGAATAGTAGTCGTCGGCGCTTTCATGTCGCGCTTACAAAGACATGCCGAAAAACGGTCGCTGAAAAACACCTGCACCGTATATACAGGGGTCGCCTTCATAACTTGTTGACTGGTAGATTGAGTGTTTTGGTACGGGGGCTGATAAAAACGTACGCTGTTAGAAAACTATTTCAAAAAACGATGTTGTTTTGCTATGTACGGTACGTTCTAGTCTTTAATTGGGAACATCAAATTATAAGAAATAAACTAGAGTCATTGATTATGATAAATAAAATATTTGTAATTCGTCAAAAATTTACCTATTAACGGTTAGTTAATAAAAAATTATAGATAAATAGAATGAAACAAATGTAGATTTGTTTCATACCTTACAATATAAAAATAGAAATGTATGTATATTGGTGTGACATTCACTGAGACCTAAAAGATCTACTGTACCCCCTTACTTCTACTTAGTTCCTGAGGAAAATCTCAGAGACTAGTAGCTCCTTTAGTCCTATTCCCCGGAGGTATTTTAGGATATAATATATGTAGGCTTTAACTTAGGTAAATGTCCCTCTTCTATCCAGTAATCTCCTAGATGTTGTGCTCTTGGATTCTGAATTGCTGTGAAATTCGCTAGTATGTGGATGGAGGTTTCATCTTCCATGCCACAGAATCTACATTCTTCTTCCTCCACTATTTTGAGCTTTTTCAGGTGCCCATTCAGGCGATAATGTCCCGTTAGGATCCCTGTTAAAATTATTAGTGCAGTTTTACTTTGACTTATGCAGTCATTTGATCTCAACAGGTTGTAGTTACCCAGAAGAATCTTTGATTGTCTAAGTCCTATTTGATCTTTACAATGGTCAGATCTTCTCTGCATTCCCTGCATTCCCCCATGCCACACTGGGGCTCCATAAAGCACTAATCCGTAGAGCATTGCCCTTTTCGAGCAACTAGCGCCTCCTAAATGTGGCATTAGCCTGCTTAGTCTCCCGCATCTCTCATCTGCTTTGTTGCAGGCATTTTTTATATGTGGCCCGAAGAGACCTTGATGGTCCAGATGAATGCCCAGATATTTTAGGGAGGTTGCTGGGTTTATTCCCTGCCCTTCCATATGAATCGTTATCTTGTCTCTTACTCTTGCCTGTTTCGTTCCTTTTAAAAGTATAGCCTCTGTCTTATGGTATGCCAGCTCTAATCTAATTGTTTTGGTACATCCCCATGTTTACCACTTGCAATGCTCGGTCGACCTTATTGACCAGATCCTGTCAGCCTCCACCAATATGGCAAGGTCATCTGCGTAGGCTATGCTCGTACACCCTTCTCCCATGCGTAGTCTTAGGACTTCATCATACGTTCCACAGGATCGGCCCTAGGACAGATCCCTGTGGAACTCCTGTTGTTGCTTCTATTGTTAATTCGGGGTAGTCTGGTATGTTATACTGCTTTAGTCTGGTGATTATAAGTCGCCAGGTTGTCGTATTAAAAGCGTTTTTTACATCTAAAGCAACTAGAGCTACCCACCGTTTTTGACGTTTTCGACGACCCATTGCACAGCCTGAATAGTCGACCTCCCCTTACGGAATCCATACTGCCTATCCGAAAGTACCCCATTCTAGTGCCCTTTCCAGTCTCCCTTTTATCAACGCTTCATATATCTTCCCTAGAATATCTAATAGACATATGGGTCTATATGAGCTTGGGCTCTCCTCTGGTTTCCCGGATTTCCAAATCAGTACCAACTTTGCCTTCTTCCACGTCTTGGGCAAGGTCTGCCCTCTCAATTGCTGATTCATCAGCTGTCTTACTATTTGCGGGATTGTTTCAATGGTCTGCTTAACAATTTCAGGAGGAATACCGCCAGGACCCGGGGCTTTGCCGAGTTTAATTTGGTCTTTAACTAGCGAGATTTCGCCCATAGTAAACTCAGGAGCGGTTCGTGATTTTTCCAGTTTTTCCCAGTATTCCTTTACTTCGGGGAAGAGATGTCTAGCAATCTCCTCTTTTCTTTGTGGCGTTAAATTATACGGCAGCGTAAGTGACATTTGCTTGATCACAACAGCATATCCCTGTCCCCATATTTCCTGGTCTGTTTTCAATTTTTCCCAGCATTTCCTTTTTGTACTATTTATGAGACGCTTCAAGTTTTTCTTTTCCTCCCTTAACTCTCCTTTCAGCTCTTCTAGAGCTGGAACATTGTCGTTTCGTTCCCCTCTTCCGGTGATTCGTCTCCTCAGTCTTATGCAACGTTTTTTTGCTTCTGCTATTTCATTCTTCCACCAGTAGGGCAGTTTCCTGGTTTGGTTTTTGTTACTAAGTTGACATGCCTTCATATTCTCCTTTATAAGTTTCACCGCTCTGTCCACAGATATCCCCATCTCCTGAGCATCATTTACTTTATTTGCCAAGATCATACACAACCTTTCCACGATTCTTATTACTTCTTGTGCTATTTGCCTTGTCTTGTATCTCAAAGTATATGTACTTGTGGTAAGTGTATACTTCTTCTTCTATTACCTTCCAACCTATAATGGAATGTTTGGCCCCCCTGGAGCTGCATGTTACGTCTATATGGCTCACTGAGCTGTTCCTCACAAAAGTCGGGCTCCCATCGTTTACAGCAATCAGGTCGAGGGTGGTCATCCAATCTGCCCACACATGTCCTCTTGCGTCCCCATAGCGGCGATTTTGAATTAATGTCACCTATTATGATATAATTTTTGTTTCGTATTTTACTTGCCTCCGTCATGATTTCTTCAGTTGTTTTTTCATAATCCTCCAAACTTATGTTGGGAGAAATATAGCATGATAATAATTGGATTTTCTTAATTTCTATTATTACGAAGCCAACCCTCTTGTGCGCTCGTCTTGGCTTTGACTTATTGTTTTGTTTGGTAAGGAGACAATCATCAGATCCACATCGAGCCTCCTCGCAACTTCGTAGGCGACATCATGGCGGCCCTACTCCTACCCAAGTTTAGTTGGAGAATCTTCATGCTGCTTAAATGTATGTATATACACTGTGTCATTTGAAAAGGACCCACCCTTAATATTTCAAAATTGGAACATATTAGAAGGAAATGCCGAAACACGTCAACTTTCAACTTGAGGGGGACACTTTTTGGCGCTAATGTCATAAACGTCAGATTTGATAGATGTGGGTAATTAAAGGCTTATTATTAGTTTACAGATTAATTTATTAATCGAATTAACAATAAATATATGCAGACACAACTACAATCTGCTACTGACTGACAGTGACAAGCTACGACATACATGACATATATGATTTTCTAATTTTACTTAACACACCGCCTCAATGGAATGTTATTGTTATTCTAACCTAACAACTGTAATTGACAGCAACAGCTGATTTGATGGCACAAAATTAAAAACAATACATTTCATTGAAAACGTAAACAAACAATATTCAGCTTCCATAGTTGACAAAGCAACACAATTTTGCTTTTTGGAGTGCCAAGCAATGGGATTTCCGGAGTGAAAACAGATAAATCCGCTGACACTCTTTCTGGTCTGTCTATCTCCTCCCCAATCGGCATCTGACATTCCTACAAGTTCCCCATTTCCATTGGTGTAATTCAATCCAAGGAGATTAGTTGATTTCAGGTATCAGAGTACTCGTTTCGCTGCAATCCAGGCTTGATTGGTTGCCTTATCCAAGTATCTACTGAGGTATGATACACTAAATGCTATATCTGGTCTAGATACCAATGAAATATACATCATACTGCATACCAATCTGCGATAGGGAATGTCTGTTCTGATTAAATCTTCATTCAGGTTAAAATAAACCTCCATTGGCGTAGTCACTGGTCGACATTCTTCTAAACCAAATTCTTTGCACAATCGATCAATCATTCTGGTTTGTACAATTTTAAAGCCGTCTTCAGTATGTGTAATTTCCATTCCTAGGAATATTGAGACTTCAGTACTGATTTTAATATTAAATTCTTCATGCAAGTCTCCAATCAACTTATTTATCTCCTTTTCGGTTCCAGTTATGAGAGCATCATCTACAAAAAGTACTAAAAATATATTTTCTTTTTTGTAGAGACAAAAATCGTGTTTTGATCTTACAAATTTCAACTTTAACGTGACTTCATTGAATTTAATATTCCAGCACTTTGGAGCACTTCTCAATCCATATAATGCTCTATTAAGTCTAAAATAGTTCGACTCACTTTTTAGTCCTTCAGGCCTTTTAATATATATTTCTTTGTCTAGCTGACCATTTAAAAATGCAGTAGGCACATCTACTTGTTTTAATTTCCAGCCTTTTTGTACTGCTATGGACATAAGAATTCGTATTGCTGAAAGCCTGCTGACTGGTGCATAACTAAACTCACCGCCTATTTCATATGGTTCTTGGAAGCCTCTAGCCACTAATCGGGCCTTTCTAGTGCCATCTTCTTTTAATTTAAAAACCCAACGGGTGTCTATTGCAATCTGATTATTTGCTATTTGAGCTGGAGTCCAAGTATTCATCTTTTGATGTGAATTTAATTCTTTTTGGATTGCTTCATTCCATTCTGGACACTTTTTGGCTTCATTATAGGTCTCCGGCTCTTCATATGATTCAGACAATAAACAATAAGCTTCATAAATTTCATATTCATCTAGATGTTTTGGTCTTTTAATTTTTCTTCCACTTCTAGTTTGAATTTCATTTTCCACTACTTCGTCGTTGTCATTTTCAATTTCTTCTTCGCTCTCTTTGTAACTTTCCTCTCTGTTTTCTTCTCTTGGGTCTTCTGCATCATGAAATTCCTCTTCATCTGCTTCTTCTTCGTTTGATTCATATGGTTGAATTTTTGATTCAACTTTTTCTTCATTTGTATTTTCATGATTTTGTTTGTATTCTAAAATACTTTCGTCAAAACGTACGTCCCTGGACTTGATAACTTTATCTTCTGAAGGTAACCAGAGTCTATAGCCACCTCCACAGTATCCCACCATCACAGCTTTTTTCGCCTTTGGTTCAAGTTTATTTTCCCTTGGTAGTTGAACATACCATGCTCGACAACCAAAAACTTTTAGTTTACTGATATCATTACGGCCATGCCATTTTAGTGATGGGGTTTCTCCTTTACCGAGGACTGAGGTAGGTGTTCTATTTAACTCGTATACTGATGACATTAATGCTTCTCCCCACAGTGTTTTGGGTACACCTGCGTCGATAATCTTAGTCCTGACCATATTCAAAAGGGTTCGGTTCATGCGTTCTGCTTTACCATTTTTCAAAATTTTTACAATAAGGAAATGTGAAAAATCATCCAAGATTACCTGATAATATTTTCCTCCAGTTATTGTACAAGGCGTTATTGGTCCGCATAGGTCACTGTGCACAAGTTCTCCTATATGTGCTGCACGTTTTTCATTTGGTTGGAATGTTGGCCTTGTAGCTTTTCCTTCCATACAAATAGGACAAATCTTTTTGGGAACGCCTAATCCAAGTTGCCTCAAAGCTTTTTTTCCAGCATGTCCTAATCTTTGATGCCATGTTTCAGCGTCCACACTAACATGACAATTTTGATTCATCACATTATCTATATACAATATATACAGTCCACCTTTATTATGACATTTAAGGGAGAAATTGGGTCCACAAATTTTTGTGTTTTCTTTTGTTACTATTATCTTGTGTCCTTTTTCAGTTATTTTTGAAGCTGAAATGAGGTTATGCTTAAAATTTGGAACAATGAGGGCGACGATGACAATACTCTGACCCTGGCACTTTGCATTCAATTTTCCCAACTTGTTTGACTTCAAAATTTCACCATTTGCTGTGTGAATAGATATGTAACTGTCCAATGTCTTGACATTAGTCGTATGGGGTTCCAGATTTTCTTTCACAAAGTGATTACTAGCTCCCGAGTCCAATACAAAGCTAATACGTCCAATATTTACATCTGAGTCACACAAATTAGCAGCATAAAGAACAACTTGTTGATCACCATCAGCTGTATTTGCTTGTTGTCTGTTTTGTCCTTGATTAGGTCTAAAACCACGACCCCGACGTCTAGAATAATTTCCTCTAGAATAGCCTCTGTTTTGATTTCCGTAGATTGCTCTTGAATTATTCGGAGATCCACTATTTACATCATTTCTTTTAGGACAATTTGCTTGGAAATGGAATTTACTACCACATGCAAAACATGCTTTTGTAAAAGCTTTAAAACTCACTTCATTATTGTCTCCGTGTGCATTGGCTAGTCTAGATTCTAGCTTTAGCTCTTCATCTAGCAGCCTGGCCTTCACAAAATCCATTTTTACTCGACTAACTGTTTCTAAGGCAGTCATTACTGTATCAAATTTGGATGGCAATGATAACAGTAAGTACCACACACGATCACTCTCATCGATAGTTGATCCAAGGTCTTTAAGGTCACGTATTATTGAATCGAATTTCAAGAAATGGTCCTCCAAACTTTCGTTGATTCCAGAACAATTTTCTCCACAATGATAATTTAGTAAAAGAACTTGTTCTAACAAATATATCTTTTAGAGCTTGTAATTGCTCTTTTGCAGTAGCACAATCTGTAACAATGACCAAATGCTTATCTGACACACCCTGAACGATTATAGACTTTGCTTTAGCATCAAGTCTCCTGAATTTTTGTTGCTCCTCAATTGAGGCGGTTGACGGTGGCGGATTTTCAATAACATCATTACACTGTTCTCTAGTTAGCAAAGTCAAGATGCGAAATCTCCAGTTGTTGAAATTATTCGCTTCCAAAATTGGCACAGAAAGACTACTCACAGCTGCCATTTTGTTGCTGCACCTTTTTCACTTTTTGCAAACTTTTCGCGATTACGCTAACAAAATTTACCCAAGGAACAGTTCTGGGTCCATAACCTGATTGATGTGGGTAATTAAAGGCTTATTATTAGTTTACAGATTAATTTATTATTCGAATTAACAATAAATATATGCAGACACAACTACAATCTGCTACTGACTGACTGACTGGCATTAGTTATCAAGTCACACCTCATTTAAAAGGTCTGGTAAATCTCTATTCAATCATTTTGTTTTGCGTTTGATACCAGCCTTCCATTGTTATTTAATCGTTGTTTAAAATTGGCTCTTTTTCAACTTTTATTGCCTGAATGTTAACGGTGGTCACTTTGTACACATGATTAAATAGCAGTTTTTTCTTGTTAACTGTTGTCTTTTTACTATTTGTGAATTTTTTATTCTTTAAAGAGTCTTTCTATCACAACACAATACGGGGGCATACGAAAAATGGCTTGTCTTTGGATTGCAGTTAATATATTAACTGCAGAGGACACTTCTGTCCTCCTCCACCAGACTTTCTATGGCATTGTAGAATCTTCCTTATAATATGTTTGTACAGATCACAATAAAAAGAGACCAACTTGTTACAGAAAGAACATTATAGTCATCTCAACTAAAAAGTGCTTTCAATCTCTTAACGGTGATTGGCATCCGTGACTCCTCGCCGCCGAATAAAATGAGAGGGTATTTAACAAAGAGCTACAAGGCATATACAAAATCAGTTTCGGATGTGGTAACATCTTTTTTAATTATATTTATTAAAAGGTAATCATGTTAAGCACTGTTATGACTCAGTGATTTTTTTTCGTGCATCGTATATTATACACACAAGACGTAAATGGATGGAGCTCATGAGGGGTTTCGGTTCAATAGAATTTTATTATTATTATTATTTGTAATTACTTTTTTGACGTATTAATATATCAGACGTATTGTTGAGATCCGGGCGGAAAGTTGAATTAAGAAAGGTTTTGTGGAATAAATTAGATACGAGGGGTATTTGAAAGATTATATACTTTTCCAGATACTTTCGTACTGTTAAGCCACCTTGTAAATCCGTAGTTATATCCCACTTATAACGATGATAATAATAAATGTACCCACTTAGACGATTTACAATAGACAAGCGTTTAATCTTCCTTAAAGCTCATCCTTATGAATAATAACTATCGTTACCATCATCGAACAATACACCATCATTTTACATTTTCGTGATGTAGTAGGAGAAAATAAAATCCTGAAAATTAATAGTTATTGAATTGTTAAGCGACGGCTAAAGAGTCGAATTGTCGTATTTTTCAAAATGGAAATACACAGAGTGTTCGTGAACAAAAACCTGCAATTAATTTTCAGTCGTTGTCATGAAAACAATGGGCTTAGCTAAAACGGGTTGTATCTTACAAATTTAACGCCAATAAAAGTAAAATATTTGTATGAGATGGCAACGAGAGAAACTGCTTTCAATATTAAGTAGTACGATGAAAAAAACTGATATCACCACACAAGGGCGTGCGAAGGAAAAATAGAAATAGGAGGAACAGTATTATATTTACAAAATGAATTAAAATACAGAGCATTTCAATAAAACTATCCACCCCACATAATTCTGAAGGCGTCACTTTTATGAAAAAATGAAAAAACACGTCAAACATCATACAGTGTGGAAACCACTTATGGAATAAAATTCTTTATGTCATTATTTTAGAAAATTATAAAAAATGCCGAGACACGTCAACTTTTGAATTGAGTTGTGCGTTATGTAAACATAAATTTAAATGTACAGGGTGATTCACGCAAGTATGCCATAGTCGGTGTTTTTTTTTAATGAAACACCCTGTATATTTGCATATTTTTGTTATCCTCTTAATGAACCGATTCCAACAAACTGAATAATGTATGGTCAATTATGAATTATACAGGGTGAAATTTTAAAATTAATAATTTATTACACTTGAAATATTGGTACTTTTTTAAATTAGCTAAATATGGATTTATCAAAAATCGAAACTAACTAATTATTAGACGTATTTGTATATTAAACAAAACCTGCTACGCCCATGAATTTTATCATAAATACCTAAAAATTGCCTAAAAACGCCAATAATTACACAAAATCGGTAAATAATGTGGATTGTTTTCTATTCTGTCAGTTGTCAAACAGTCTTTCCTTGTCGGCATAACAATGAAATATTTAACTGAGATTCACCGAATTGAGATTTTAATGATGATCGGGTATGGGGATAACTGCAGAAGTCAAGTTGAAGTGGCAAACTTATTTAATCACAGGTATCCCGAATTGCCTAATATTTCACAAAGTACTGTGTCTAAAATTCATGCACAATTCAGAGAACTTGGACATGTCAAACCATTGAAAAGAAAACCACACTTCGTTGAAGATAATGTGAAAGTGGATATTTTGTTAAGTGTCGAAGAGAATCCAACTTCAAGTACACGTCAAATTGCCCGTGAAAATAATGTTAGTCATACAACTGTTCTAAGATGTCTTCATAAAGAAAAACTTCATCCCTACAAATTAACTTTTGTGCAGGATTTAACAGAAGACGATCCAGATCGTAGAATGGATTTCTGCGAAAGATTGATGAATAAGCTGAACAGAAATGAGATAGCTCTTGGTACCATTCTTTTTTCTGACGAATCAACATTCACATTGAATGGAGAGGTAAACCGACAGAACAGTAGATATTGGTCAGCAGAGAATCCTAATTGGATGCGTGAGACACATACTCAGTACCCTCAAAAGGTGAACGTTTGGGCCGGTATCATAGGCGACCATATTATTGGTCCTATATTTATAGATGGAAATTTGACAGCTGAAAAATATTTAAATATGCTTAGAAATGAAGTTATTCCTGCGTTGGAAAACTTATATCCCAACGCAATAGATCCCAGCTTACTGAATGAAAATGTTTGGTTCCAGCAAGACGGGGCAACACCCCATTATGCTTTAATGGTAAGAACTTATTTAGATGAAATCTTCCCCAATAAATGGATTGGACGAAGAGGTACTATTGAGTGGCCAGCTAGATCGCCAGACCTTACGCCGTTAGATTTTTTTCTGTGGGGTTATCTCAAGAACAAAGTATATGCAACACAACCAACTAGCATTGTAGACCTAAAAGACAGGATAACTACAGAAATACGGAATATTTCACCTCAAACTTTAAACAAAGTTGAGGAGGAGTTCTATAGGAGACTGTGCTATTGCCAACAACTAGGTGGAGAACATTTTGAGCATTTATTTTAATGTATTAAAATCAAATACATCAGGTATTTTATGTATGTGTTTAATAACTGTAAAAATAAAAATTTCACCCTGTATAATTCATAATTGACCATACATTATTTAGTTTGTTGAAATCGGTTCATTAGGGGGATTTCAAAAATATGCAAATATACAGGGTGTTTCATTAAAAAAAACAACACCGACTATGGCATACTTGCGTGAATCACCCTGTACATTTAAATTTATGTTTACATAACGCACAACTCAATTCAAAAGTTGATGTGTCTCGGCCTTTTTCATAATTTTCTAAAATGATGACATAATAGTATTTTATGCAACGATCATGTAATGATAGCCATTAAGACACGAGCATGTTGTAGGATACGAAACGAGCCGCAGGCGAGTTTCGTATATAATATGCGAGTGTATTAATGGCCATTACATGAAAGTTGCATACAATATTTTTTCTACTCCGATTAATAAGAATTATTTAATTAATAATTATCATATATAGTTACTTTTGAAAATCAAAATTATTTGACAGCTGTCAAATTAAGTGTCACCTAATATAATTAATTTCAGAAATGTCAACCAGGTATCCATGGCTGTATTAAATATTGTGCGAATGTCGCATTCCTATTGGCTTAAAAATTTGTATCATAATGAAAATTTGTATCATAATGAATATCATTATGATACAGATTTTAGTCTTTTAATAAGTATATTATAAAACAGGAGTGGAAAAAGAATTTTATTCCATAAGTGGTTTCCACACTGTATAAAGGGGGAAATCTTTTGGCTCATATGTAAACTTTATAACTCCAACCCCTTCCCCCCTATGGTCACCAATTTTTTTTAAATGGAACACCCTATACATTATTGCACTGTTGGATTGTCCTCTACAAAAGGATTACAAAAATGTATAAAACATTAGTGAAAACTCAATCAGTTGGAAGTTACGAATAATTCCAATTTACTAATAGTAACAATTCGTAACAAATACTAAATTATTTTATAAGGTGCTCAATTTGACTTCCATTGGTTTCCATACAATCATACAATCGAGCCTCAAATGAGTTTAGAACATTATGTAACATTTCTGGGGTTATTTGTCGACATTCTTGAATAATTCGCTGACATAAATCATCTATAGGAGCTGGCTGAGTGGCATAAATTGTGGTTTTCAGATATCCCCATAAAAAAGTCTAGGGGGGTTAATTCGGGTGACCTAGGTGGCCACTCCAACATTGCGCCTCGTCTACCTATCCACCGAGCAGGAAATGATTCGTTTAAAAACCGTCTTACATCGAGAGCGTAATGTGGAGGTGCCCCATCTTGTTGAAACGCTAGCAAAGCTTCTGACATGATATCATCATTTTATAGCATTCGTGTTATTTCGGGATCAATAGCTTCATTCATTCATTCATATATTTGGGTTGTGCTCATCAGCCCAGGCACTTGAACTGAATTTTTGTACCATTTCCCATGTTATCTACTTCCATTCCAGAAGCTTCGTGTCTTCTATAAAGGCCACTGAACCAGATGATTTCTCCAGAATTACCTGGGTTCCCTAGATTGAGTGATGATATTCACTCGCTTAGTGAATATATTCTCTGGTGTCATGCTGTCTCCCAATTTCAGCCTAAGAATTATCATAATTCCGCCCTTATAAAAAGTTCTAGAGGAGGAAGTCCAATAAGGGCTTCCATTGATGCCGTTCCCGTGCTGTTCATTGCCCCGGTAATACCAAGAAGGGCTTGCTTTTGGACTGCAGTTAATATATTAACTGCAGAGGACACTTCTGTCCTCTTCCACACCAGACTATTGTTCCATAGGTGATTGCTGGCTTTATCGCAGTTGTGTAAAGCCAGTGAACCACCTCAGGTCTTATTCCCTCTTCTGCATTGCCAGAAAACCCTAGTCGCCCTGGAAGTAATTTTTTCCAGGTGTGCCTTCCAATTCAGATTGGAATCAAGGCAATAGCTTCTCTGAATAATTGTAGATAAGACTCACCATTTAAGTTTCCCTCAATAAAATATGGTCTAACAATATGGTCACCAAAAATGCTACACCAGACGTTCAATTTTTGTGGTGTTTGACTATGAAATTCCCGCATTACGTGTGGATCATTTTCTGTCCAATATCTACAATTATGTTCAACATTTAATGCAAAAGAACATTCGTCGGAAAAGCAGATATTTTACAATAAAGCTGGAGTGTCGTGCAGTCGTTCACTCATTAATTCACAAAACTGAAGACGCCGGTCGAAATCGTCTTCATGTAGCTCTTGGACTAATTTAATTTTGTAAGGATGGAATTTGTGTTTATGAAAAATTCTGAAAACACTGCTGCGAGAAACTCCCACTGCACTAGAAATTTGTGATATTGACTGTTGTTCTTCTAACATAGGTTGTTCTAAGACTCGTTGTGGTTGGTGTTTTATTGGCAACCGATCCTGTTTCAAAGAATTTTTGCAATAATTCAAGTGTTTTTTCATTATTTGATAAAAGTGACGCCTTCAGAATTATGTGGGGTGGTTTTCATTGAAATGCTCTGTATTAAAATTAGGTTAGAAAATATCTACAAAGTAATAAATCCCTTAACAAAACGTCTTTCAATTTTCCTTCTGCATCTGCTTCTTTTTATTTTCTAATGTTTCTTCATTTGGTTACTTTGTTAACGTCATGTAATGAATTTAGCTGCAAAAGGCGAGATCATCAAAAAGAACCATAATTCATATAGCCATCAAAATCGAGATACATACAGATATCATCATATATCGGTTTGTGTCTGAGGAGCAGCCACCGGATTTACATTATCAATGTTACCTTTATGGGAACCTATAGATACACTCTGCGAGCGGTAGGTAAAGGTATTTATGTTGGTACTTAAAAATCGCTACCAACTACATTTGGAATGATAAAATCTACTCTGATTCTGATTCCACTTTATGCATCACGATCAGATGACGGATGATGAAAATACACTTTAAAACGTTTATTCTTCGTTGATAAGAGTTATTCGCAAACAGCGCGTCCGCCAATAGCGATTGAAACAGTAATACGGCCCAAAATCGTTGAAAATAATTCTAATATACAAGATGCGACACGAAAGAATATACTTTTTATGTTTTTAGAAAAAATTTTAAACGTTTTTCGTTTGTCAAAAAAGAAACAACTACTTCTCGAGCTCCATTATGCGCTAGTAATTAAGCTAAAGAAGAACTAACGTGTCCAATTACAGTATTTTTTGCATTGGCACCGACTAAGTCGATTAGTTATTTATGCAGTCCTCTGTGTCGTTAAAATGATTTACAATATTAGTTATACCCACCAGTGGCTTGTGTTTAGATGTGTAGAGCAGTATTTTATTTCAACCAGGTTTGTTTTTATTATAACTATTTGGTTAACGACCAGTAACTCTTATAAACATAATTTATTAGTATGGCAGACCAGTTGAACGACAGTCCGAGATAATCTATCGCGGAAATCTAATAATTTTTAATTGGGTGGAGTTTTCCATCAATAGAATTAAAAATCTCTCTCTTCACTTTGTATAACATGAGAGTGTCTACCAGTTAAGTATAGGTCGACAAACTTATCTTGGCACTCGAACCAAAGATGCGCAAAGTCATAACCCGTGACTAGGCGTAGAAAAGCGTGAGAGGAATAGGAATGGAGAACTATCGATAGTCCCGACTATCGATATTTATCGATTATGCTATTTTTACTGTCGATTATTATCGATAATTTTCGATAGTTTTACATCGGTAAAGTTGACATCTGACATCTACCAATCTGTTGTTTTTATATAACTGTCAAAATTTTGAAAAATGGTCAATAATTGTCAAAAACTGTCAAAATTGGTCAATAATTGTTAAAATTTGGAAAAATTGTCAAAAATTTTGAAAAAATGGACAATAATTGTCAAAATTTTGAAAGAATAGTCAATCATTGTCAAAAATTTTGAAAAAATGGACAATAATTGTCAAAATTTTGAAAGAATAGTCAATAATTGTCAAGAATTTTGAAAACTGGTCAAAGATTTTTGAAAAATTGTCAACATTTGTCAATAATGGTCTATAATTATAAAAATTTGCCAATAATTGTTAATAATTGTCAAAAACTATCAAAATTGGTCAATAATTGTCAAAAATGGTCAATAATTATTAACATTTGGAAAAATGGTCAAAAATTTTTTTGAAAAATGGTGAATAATTGTCAAAATTTTTGAAAAATGGTGAAGATTTTTGAAAAATTGTCAAAAATGGTCAAGATTTTTGAAAAATGGTCAATAATTGTCAAAAATGGTCAAAAATTTTAAAAAATGGTCAATAATTGTCAAAATTTTTGATAAATTGTCAAAAATGGACAATAATTGTCAAAAACTGTCAAAATTGGTCAATAATTGTCAAAAATGGTCAATAATTGTTAAAATATGGAAAAATGATCAAAAATTTTGAAAAAATGGTTGGAAACGGTCTAAAATGGTCAAATTTTTTGGAAAATTGTCAAAAATGGTCAATAATTGTCAAAAACTGTCAAAATTGGTCAATAATTGTCAAAAATGGTTAATAATTGTTAAAATTTTTAAAAAATGATCAAGATTTATGAAAAATCGTCAAGATTTTTGAAAAATTGTCAAAAATGGTCTAATAGGAAAAAAATATTCCGAGGTTCGTGAACCTTACCGAATTCGTGTTAGATTCTGACGGTTTAAAATATTGATTGTAATCACACGCAATACACTCTCTTTCTTTCCCGTCTTTCTCTCTTTCTCTTCCTTCTCTTTCTCTCCCATCTCTCTCATTTTTCTTTCTTTCTCTCCCATCCCTCTCTCATTTTTCTTTCTTTCTCTCCCATCTCTCTCTCATTTTTCTTTCTCTTTCTCCCATCTCTCTCATCTTTCTTTCTCTCTCCTCCATTTCTCTTTCCTATCTCTCTCTCTCTCTCTCGGTCCCATCTTTCTTTCTCTCCCATGTCTCTCTCTCTCTTCCATATCACTCTTTCTCCCATCTTTCTTTCTCTCTCTACCATCTCTCTATTTCTTTCCTATCTCTTTCTCTACCTCCCTTTCTCTCTTTCTTTCCCATCTCTCTCTTTCTGCCTTTCTCCCATCTCTCTTTTTCCTATCTCTTTCTCTCTTTCTCTCTCTCTCTCTCTCTCTCTCTCTCTCTCTCTCTCTCCTATATATCTCTCTATTCCATCTCTTTCTCTCATCTTTCTCTCTCTGTCCCATATTTCTCTCTTTCTCTTCCATATCTCTCTATCTCTCTCTTCCATATATATATCTCTCTCCCCCTTTCTCCCATCCCTCTCTCTCCCATCCCTCTCTCTCCCATCCCTTTCTCATCCCTCTCTCTCATTTTTCTTTCTCTTTCCTATCTCTCTCTCTCCCATCTCTCTCTCTCTCTCTCTCTCTCTCTCTCTCTCTCTCTCTCTCTCTCTCTCTCTGTCCCATTTTTCGATAGCATTTTTATTCCATATCATCTTTCAGAATAAATTCTTCACCTAAACATCTCAACTATCGATAGTACCGAAAACTATCAATTTTTTTTCGATAGTCAAAAATATCGATAGTTATCGATAAACTATCGATAGTTCTCCAATCCTAGAGAGGAACGCCTCAGTCTCTGTTAGCATTTCATTTACTTGACATCGTGAGTTTCCAGATACGTAGTTACTTTTATTTTTAATCAAATTTATACAGTAGTTAGTTAGTAGCCTCTACTCTAATGAAGACATCCTTGTCGACAGTCAGAGCTGTGTCCTAATCCTGTAAAAGTGTGAAAGAAAGTTGAAACTTCATTTTTGCAAATACTGTCATTAAGAAGAGGCTTCACCAAACTGGGCAAAGCCGCTAAATTTTATGCCGGTGCCAAGGCCGGTTGTGCCGCCGGCCTAGCTCAGTTTGGTGGGTTCAATCCTTGCAAAGTATAGCTTTTGCGAAGGCATTTTGATCTTTTTCCACACCATCCTGACCTGACATAAATTTCCAGTCCCTTATTTGCTGAAAGGAGGATAAAAAGTCCTTAAAATTAATAATGTCGAAACATTCGAGTATTTGGTGGATGCGCGGGCTACATATCACCTTAAGAAAGTGGGTAAGACTTAACGACACGTCTTTATCCTCTCTACAAAAGGATAAACCTTTTAGCATGTTGTTTTTTATTCTCGCTCACGAATTCGGTTTAGGTGATTTTTTTAACGATATGCCGATTTGGTCTATATAATTTTTTTTATATTGGACAGTATATAAACACCGGGGTAAGAAACAAAAAAATATACTTAATATCCAACCATATGTTTAATTAGCTTCACCTAATTTTTATTGACTTCAAAACGTCAGATTAAATTGAAACTTTGCACACTTTTATCAAGGACCGATGACAAATCAATTATTTAATAAGTTTATTCCAATATCCTGAACAGGATCATCAGGAATAACGATTATTTTATCATAATCTCAACAATTAAGATAGAGTAGGAAATTAATAGATAAAGAATATCAACATCACTCTGAATTTTAAAAAATAACTTTTCGTACGCACTGTATAAGTATTTTTCAGTAATTAATAAATATTATATAATCTGTAGGTTATATTTTGAAATAAAAAGGTTGACATATTTACGATATTCCGAACCGTTTAATATTCTAATAAAAGTAAATTAAACCAAACGATAATTATTCAATATTTTTCAAGAGATAAAACTTACATTCTTTTATTGTTTATCTCAATTACGACGATTACCAACAATAAAATGTATAATTAATGAGGTAGTTACGTATTAAATAATAACAGTCGTAATACTTTTAAATTTACCGACAATATGTTCCTTTTGCAAGTAGTCAAGTACTTATAGAAATGTTATTCTATGCTAAATAGTTTTGCTTTATTGGATTAAATATGTGAATACGGATTATTAAACCAATGGCGTACATACGAAAACGTGACCGTTATTCGTAAGCAGCTAAAATTACTGGGGAGCATTAACTTATTTTTAAACAGAATAAATATTAGTTATTAGTGTATTGTAAATTAAAGAAACAGGCGCCACCATTCTCGAAACTCCTTTTTCATCCAAATACTTTTTTTTCGGGTCAATATGGGAAACTCATGTTAGTGTTTGACTCATCCCCAAGGGGATGCCTACCAACCAAACCCACCTCAAAAACTTGCCGATACCCCTGCCTTGGAATCACTACCCTAGCATACTTCGAGACGGGCGGCGGTCCCTCGCACACTCTCTTCTCACACCGTCGTCTTCTCCCTACCTCTCATGCCACATCTAGTCCTTCTCTCCCCCTAACCATGCTCTCCACTACGCCACTTACCTCCATCCATTCCTCCTCCCCTACTCAACATTATCTCCACCATGTTCTCCCAATACACCGCCACCCCTAATTTCCTCTCCAACTTCTTCAGCACTTCCTCGTTCTTCCAGCCTCTAAACACATGCCCCATATCATCCTTCCCTTCACACCTCTCGCACACTCCAGTCTTTTTCCCAAAATTGTGAAGGTATCCTACTCTCGACCCATGAGCACCTGTGTCAAGAAGTAGTTCACTTCCCCGAATTTCCGGTTCATCCAATATCTCCTACTCCCAATCGCTTCTTTTAGCGCGCCCTCATACTCCTCCCACCTTCTCTCCATTTCCTCCTCCATCTATTCCTGTACTTCCTCTCTGGTCGCACCCCTCCAGCGTTTGTTCTGGGTTCTAGCCATCGCGTCCAATGGGTAGGACCTTGACAGCACCGCTGCTGTCAGTCCACCCACTGTCCTGTACCCCTGCAACACCCTCAGGAGTGTATCCCTCTCTGCACCCGCAGGATGGGCCTGGCTCTCGCATTCACTCCAGCTCTTTCACCCCACACCTCCGCACCGTACAGCATACTCTGCTCTACCGTCCTACAAATTACTCTCCTCTTCCATTCTCCCGGCCTTTTCACATTACACACCAATCTCCCCAACCATGCTGCCCTTACTTTCCCCTTCTGTGCCGCCTCTAACAAGTGTGTTCTGAAGGATAATTGACTATCCAACCATACCAGTAGGTATTTCTCAGACTCCTTCATACGAATTCTCCTTCCCTTCACCATCACCCCCACTTCTTTCGTCTTGCTCCGTCCCTTCACTAGCTACCCCACCGTCTTATCTTCCGCCACTTCCAATCTATCTTCTCCACAATCTTCCTACACATCCTCTCTGCCTTTCTTTCTATCTCCGCCTCTCCCTTTGCCGTACATACATACCAGACACAGATCGTCCGCATACACCGTAATCTCATCATCGCTCTTCTCATATTATCCCACAAACCTCTTCAAACATACACTTCCAGAGCGTCGGTCCCAGAACCTTTCCCTTCATACTGCTATTTTTTAAACCACAGAAAGGCTCTGAACCAATTGCTGACTTATCAATATGTCCTCGTATTAGCGTTATGGCGTTACTATTGTAAACTTTCAAGCCCTTATTTTACTGTAGATTAAAAAAACGAAGAATATTACGGTTCGTAAAAGTTAAAGATTAAGGAAGCACTTAAGAGGTGCGGCTCTCGATAATTTATAAGTAGTCGAGTCTAGCTGGTTGTTAACAGCTGCTTATATGTTTAAAAAAAAATCTACACTTTGCTTATTTGAGTGTTAAAGATATCCACTCTATAGGTTAATAATCTATTACATCGATCGTTATATAAGTTCGCTATTGTTGGTTCTTCCCTTTTCCGCGTCTATATTATACAAGATGTTTCGAATAAATTTAACAAAAAGATCATTACGAGGGTCATGCAGATTGTAGGCTGTATCATATGGGATTAATGAATTTTAAGTGTAAATAAACTTAAACTTGGGATAGAGCCAGAGAAAGATACACCCAATTTAATCACACTCCTTTCTTTTTCCAAGGAAAGGTCCACACCATTGACATCTACTACTTGTCAGTTAAGACTTGTACTGCAAATACATTTTTCAAAAGAAAGATTGGTCCATTCGTAAACTTTTATACATTCTTTCAAGTTCCTTACAACTTAACTTTACTTTTGTACAATGAAACTATGTGTTTCTAATTAATTCCACTATTTAATGAAAAAATTATTAAAAATCTAATAAATTTGATAATTATTTCGATATTGACATATCATCGTCAGAATGACAGAAATTACATTTTATGTGATACCTACTTGATGTTTAATATTTTGGCTAGACCAAATAGTAAGTGACCTATATTGCGATTGACTTAATATATATGAATAGAAAAAAGAAGAAGATATGATTTTACAAATATTAAAGCTTAGGTATTATTAGCCCTATGGGGATATCCTGGATATCTTTTTCCCATTTAAGATCAGTAGAACTGTGCAATGATATAGGAAACCAAGGAAAACTATATCTGCTGATCTTTACAATAGTTACTTATTAGTGGAGAGCTCCCTAGATTTATCTGTTCATTGACAACTTCATATTGTGGGTCTCTTAAGTGTCTTCTTATTTCTAGTTCTTCAAGGAAATCTAGTTCTTGTTTCTTATCACAAATATGCAGTACTTCTAGTTCTGTGTTAGGTGTTAATTAATGTTTTGTGTCAAGAAGATGTTTTGCGTAATGTGATTCATCTGGCTGTTTTAATCTGTATGCTCGTGAGTGTTCATTGTATCTAATTTCACAATATCGAATTGTTTGACCAATATAGACAGCATTACATTCTGGACATTTAAGTTTATATATTCCAGACTTTTTTAATGGGGGTATTTTTGTTTTTACATTTAACAATTTTTTACTCACATTGTTTTCTGTTTTAAAAGAAATTGCTGTATTTGTTGAACAAGATATTATCTTTGAAATATTATTAGAAATATTACCAGCATATGTGATGGTTTTGTAATTTTGTATTTCCCTAGTATTTTCAGGAAATATTAATTGTAATGCCACTTTTTCCTCTTTTTTATTAATTAACTTATTTATTATATGTAATGGATAACCGTTGGATGTGGCTATTTGTTTAATTATATTAATTTCCCTATCAAAATTATATTTGTTAATAGGAACTGAAAATGTATCATTGAATTATATGCTGCTAATTTATGTGACATGGGATGATTGGAATTATATATGGTATAGTCACATCAGTATGTGTTGGTTTTCTGTAAATTGAAAAATCAAGTATATTATTGACTCTTTGAATTTTAATATCAAGAAAATTGATTGAGTTATTTTCTTCAACTTCTAATGTAAATTTAATTTTTGGATGTAAATTATTAATATGATTGAACAATATATCTAATTGTCGTTTACTACCTACAAAACAAGCTAATATGTCATCTACATACCTCTACCAAAATAATATATTTTTTGAAATGTTACATTCAAAGATTTTTTTTTCTTTCTAAACTGTCCATAAAAATGTTTGCTAAAATTGGTGATATAGGGCTTCCCATTGGTAAATCTTCATTTTGAATATATACCTTATTATCAAAAGTAAAATAATTCTGATTAATACATACATCAAACAAATTAAGTATATCTGATATTATTCCTGGATTGATATTCTTATCCTCTAGTAATTTTTTAACAAGTGTTATGCATTCTTTAGGAGGAATTTTAGAGAACATCAAATGAAATAAGTTTAGAGTTATCTTGTAATTTGTATGTTTTTAATTTTTTGATAGTTCTATTGAATTTTCAATTGAGTATTTAGATATACCTCCATATGTATTAAGTATATTGTTTAGTTTTTTTAGCTAACTTATTATTAGGAGTATTAACGTAAGATACTACAGGTCTAATTGGTTTCGATACTTTATGTAATTTAACAGTTCCATAGAATTGTGGAGGCTGAGGATTTTTATTAATCACGTATTTTTTCTCATAATCACTGAAAACATAATTTGAACTATTGACAATCTCTCTTACATTATTAGAAAACTTTTTTGTTGGGTCAGCCCTTAGAATTTTTACATCACAAGATTCCATAAAATTATTAACTTTAGATTTATATTCTTCGGATTTTAAAATGACAGTGGCATTTCCTTTGTCAGATTTTGTTATTGTCAGGTTATAATCTTCTACTTTTTGTTTAATTGAATTTAATGCTGAAATATCATTTTTTGTTTGACGTTTAACCTTCAAAGGTTTCATATTTTTAATCAAATTAGCAATTTGTAACTTTTCATAAAGAAAACTATTTGACTGAGATTTTAAAGCTATTTTTGACTCTGTAGCTAAAATTTCTTTTATACTATTTGTGAATTTTGGTGGTATGCTATATTTTAAGCCTTTATTTAAAAATTCTATCTCACTATTTGTGAAGTTAGTGTCTGAAAGGTTTTCGAATCGTGGTGCAAAGTGTATTGGTGCGTGAGTATTTACAGTTTTATGATGTTCATTGTATTGAGTGTTATGTTTTATGTATTCCAGTTGTTGTAGTTTTCGTTCTTGTTTCTTGTATTTCTTGTGCTTCATAATGCTGACACTTTCTCTGATTTTGTCATCTAAACAGAAAAATTCAACTGGATGAAGGGTAAAAGTCTAGTTTAGTGAACCAACGCGGATTTTGATGAAATATTTTTTTTAAATTAATTCGAGGTCGCTGAACACGAAAATGAAAAAAGAAATCGGCGCTCTCTTACCAAAAACGAGTTATGAATTTTTGATGATGAGTTCAGATCAGCACTGCACTGGTTTTATTGTCATATTATAACTGCTTTAAAATGATCCATTATAACTGCTACACAATGTTAGATACACTATAATTGCTTTTTACGATATTCCTCTCACACACACATTTGAAAAACACTGATATTGATATTCATTTCTTGTACATTCTTTTTTTAATTCCACAATTATTATATCTCGAATTAATTTAAAAAAAAATATTTCATCAAAATCCGCGTTGGTTCACTAAACTAGATTTTTTTCCTATGACGACATGTGCGTCGAAATGCAAATGTTGATACAGGCGAAGTTGAGTTGGTATTCAGTTCTGTTTCAGTTAATTTGGAATTTGCTCTTGATGATGCTAATTGAGAATACCGTGTTGACTGATGGCCAGGATCAATTGAAGGTTGTTCTCCTCTAGGTGTACTAGCATTTTCTATCAGTAATAATGCCTCAGTATCCCGTAGTTGATTGTGAATTGTGAAGAAATCTGGGTAATGGGCTTTGTACTATCTTAGATATCGACTATGTTTTAACGCAAAAAGAAGAAAGGAAAAATATACTTAACGTTAATGTTAAAAGAGGAGCGAAAATTAACAGTGACCACTATTTACTGGAAGCAAAAATTAAAGGTGACAGTACACAAATTGAACAAATAACAGTAAAGAAAGAAAGTCACATATCAATAAAAACATACAAACTAAGAAACAAAACGGTTGCAATAAAATATCAACTAAAAACAGAAGAAAAACTAAAAGAAAAATCCACTGACATAAAAAAACTTAACACAGAACAGGGCTGGAACATATTTAAAAACGTAGTCATTAACACTGCCACTGAACTATGCGTGACTTACAAAACAGATAATAGGAAAAAACAAACAGCATGAATGAAATTAAAGAAGAGGTTGAAAAGAAGAAGGAAGAATGGAAAAAATATTTAAAAAACAACACACAAGAACAATATGAAAGATACAAAAACCAAAGAGAGAAAGACAAAGTTCTAGTAATAAAAGCAAAACAAAATGCCTGGATAGATTTTGGGAACAAAATGGAAAAAGATAGTACGGGGAATCAAAAACTATTTTATAAAGTTCTAAAATCGCTAAGAACAGAAAAGCAGGGAAAAGAACAGTACATAAAAGATAAAAATCAAGAGATACTAACAAATGAAGCAGACATTATAGAAAGATGGAGAGAGTATTTTCAAGAGATGTTAGACCAACAAACTCAAAGAAACCCAAATAACGAACAAGAAAAGGAAAACCAAAACGAAGAAGTCGAACGAACAAATCAAAACGAAGAAGCCGAAAAACAGAGTATAAAATTGGAAGAGCTAAAAAGAGTTGTTATAAAATTGAAAAATGGGACGATAGAATTACAGCGGAAATGATTAAGAATCTAGGAAATATAGGACTGGAAGTGTTATTAGAAATTATCAATAAAGCTTGGTGTGATGGAAAAATCCCATAAGAATGGGGAGTAGCCTTAATCACACCTATACACAAGAAAGGAGACCAAAAACAATGTCAAAACTATAGATAATAATCTTGCCAAATACCATTATAAAGATATATGAACAGCTTATAAACAACAGAATTAAACCAACTCTAGAAAATCAACTTTCAGAAGCAGAAAGTGGATTCAGACCAGGAAGAAGTACGCAGGAACACATCTTCACAATAAAACAATTAGAAGAGAAGAGACATATAGAAAATAGAAACACATATCTAGCGTTCATAGATCTCGAAAAAGCATTTGATACTGTACCTAGGGAAAAAGTATAGAAGGGACTGAAAGAAAAGGGAATACACAAAAAAATTATCGGAATTATTCAAGATATATATGAAACAAACATAAATTTTATCATAAAAAATCAGCAGGATTTAGATCCAACATAGGATTAAGACAAGGAGGGGGACTGAGCCCAACACTATTTAATATACATATGGACAGTATTATTAAAAAAAGCGAACAGAAGGTGAAGAAAATGTTCGTTGGGTATAAAAATTTAGAAAGAGTAGAGATATCCGAAGGAGTCTTTGCAGATGATGTGGTGCTAATGGCAGGAAGTGAAAACCGATTACAAGAAAACCTGAACATATGGAAAGATGTTATGGAAGAAGAAGGCATGAAAATCAACAAAAATAAAACCAAAATACTTGTAATAGGAAAACAGAAGATCAACACAGAAATTAAAATAGATAATGTACAAATAGAAGAAGTAAAAGAATTCAAATACTTAGGAATAACTTTTGACGAAACAGGAAAACAAGATGCAGAGATAAATGAAAGAATAGAGAAAACAATTAAACCATGAACCAAAAATTTATAAACAAAAAAGAAATCACCAAAGAGACAAAAGTAAAAGTGTATAATACAATATATCGACCAGTTTTAACTTATAGGTGCGAATCTTGGACTCTTACAAGTAAACAAAAAAGCAAAATACAGGCAACAGAAATGAAATATTTGAGAAGAACATTTGGAGCAACAAGAAAGGACAAAATCAGAAACACAAAAATAAGAGATGAATTAGGTGTCCAAGCCGTACTAAAATTTATAGAACAAAGACAACTCAGCTGGTGGGGACATATTCAGAGAATGAATAACAATAGACAAGTTAAAAGGACATATGAGGCAAAAATACAAATAAAAAGAAAAAAAGGAAGACCAAGACAAACATGGAATACAATAGTGGGTAATATACTAAGAGAGAGAGGTAAATCATGGGAAGAGGCGAGAACATTGACAAAAAACAGGAAAGAATGGAAAAAATTTATATACGAGAATTAAATGCAAACCCGACACCTAAGGGTATAAGGGTATATGATTATATATATACTATCTTAGATGTACCAGGATTTTTTAACGAAAAATCATCTGATTCCTTTGTTGATTTTTCAATTATTTCTGAATCTGCTTTACTCATATCCTCCCTGAACCGATTCGAGTAAGTAGGCTAAGTACTAGAATAGTTATTGCTACCTCCATGTCGAAGACGTATATGGTCTGCATGTCTACGTCTCTTTATTCCGTCTGGAGTGGTAATAACGTACGAATATCGACTGGTTTGCTCACTTATGACTGCAGGTTTCCATTTTGGTTCACCTTTTGTACGAGTATATTTTTCATCACCTGGTTGATAAGTAGGTGTATTATGATCACTACTCATGTTAGGTCTAGTACTTGGACGTGCCTTATCCAATATGCAATTTAATTGAACGACCAAACATTACTTTCCCAGGTGATTTTCCAGTACTGCTATGAAGTGTATTTCTATACGTGAAGAAAAAATCATTGATACTTTGTACTAAATTTTGTGTGTTACTTGATGCCATTCTTGTTTTGAAAGTACGCACAAGTCTTTTTGCCAATCCGTTGGTTAATGGATGATATGGAGATGATGTAATATGTAGTATTTCTCTATTATCAGAAACTATAACGTTTGGCAGTTTTTCACATAAATTTTGTGTAGTAATTTTTATCATAGATACTATTTCTATCCATTTATAGAGGGCGACACATAAAACAAGTCAATATCGTCCTTGAAATGGTCCTGCAAAATAGATATGGAGCTTTTCTCAGTCTTCGTCGGGAATGGACCAAGAATAGACGGGATGTTTGGTCTAAGTTCTTGACAAAGTCTCACAAATATATCAATATCTTCCTCGATTGATGGCCTCCAAATATAAAACCTAGCTAGCGCTCTTATCGCATACTACCTGGATGTCCTTTGTGAAGATATTTGAGTGTAGATTTCCGTAATTCTTCTGGCACCACAATCCTTCCTTGCCACATGACTATTTTTTAATCTATCGACAGTTCGTTTTGTTTCCTAAAATATGGCTTAAGATCCTCTAATTGATACAGATTACTGTTCCAACCAGTTTAGACATTGTATTACTTTCTTCAAGATGTCATCCTTAGTTGTATATTCTCTTATATTGCTTCTAGTTAAGGCCAAAACATTAAATTTGTCTGTTTGTAGACTGCTAGTGATTCGTTTAATAGCAAGTTCTTCCGTAGCAGGTTGTTCCTCTGGAATTGGTATTCTGGATAAATAGTCCGCCTTTTTGTAGTTTTCGGAATACCATTGCCAACGTTTTTAAATGTGATTCATCATCTTTTCCTGTTAATGCTATGTCATCAAAGTAAACATCCACATTTGGAATTCCTTTACAAATAGGTTGAGGTCGCAGAAAACCATAATGAAACTGACATACATCTACATTTAATTCCTCTAACCAGGAAGATTCGATATTTTACTTAGAAAACCTTCAATAGACTCATAGAAAGTATTAGTATCAGTCTTGCTTATCCGGTCTTGCTTGTTTAGCCTGTTACTTATGTGGATTTGAAAATTGAGCCATAAATTAGGTGTTCTGCCCAAGACCAATACCAATTTTGCTCATCATTAAATAAATAAGATACAAAATTTGCTGTCAAAGTTGAACATGTCTTAACACTTCTTCTTGTTGCAGGAAGGTGATCGTCTCTACGTTGGTGCTCCAGGAAGTTACTACTGGCAAGGTAAGAAGGGTCCTGATTGTGACTTAATTATGTAATATTCACAGGCTTCTAGTGATCGTAGTGCGTTATTTGTTCAAATATTTGAACAAGACCAAAACATGTTACTCTTCTGTTTCAGGCCAAATGTATTCCATAGATGCCCATGCCCATTTTAACTATACCCCTGGAATTTTCGGAAATTTGGGCTACGGCGCCAAAGGTACCATTTAAAAAAAATATCGAAAACAATCATCTAATCACTTCTCACACCAAAAACTTAACCAAAATTAAGAATTAATCGCCAACAATGCTTTCAAAGATTTTTTTTGTTTTTGATAAATTTAGATTTACACTGCACTGGGCAAAATTAACGGAAATAATGATTAATTATCCAAATCAAAGTACCGGATGGATGGGATCGGGCTGTGGTACAGCTTGGGAAAAATAAATATAACAAAACCGACCTCGAGAAAAACCTGGAAATCATTTACAGACTTGTGAGTCCACCGCTAGAGGGTCAACCTCTCTAGGATCCTATGCAACCGTATTTCAGGTGGAAATTTTCGCCATTGCTTCATGTGTGGAGAGATTGGAGCACACATAAATCAATAAAAATTTTCTCGGACAGCCAAGCGGCTTTGAAAGCACTTAGCTCTTACCGTGTAACGCCGAAATTGGTATTAGACTGCCAAAAAAGACTCTCCTCAATAGGATAACTCAATAGAGTATCGCTGGTCTGGATCCCTGGCCATTCTGGCATGGATGAGAAGGCGGACTCTCTTGCAAGGGCATCGCGATAAGCTTTGCCAAACAAAAACACTAAATACCTGGACTGCAAGAAGAGCTTTAGACTTCTGGCATAATATACCAGGATTGGTTCATTCAAAGGCTTTTATACATCTTTCGAATAATGTCTCCAAACAAATGTTAGACAATAGCAGGCATGACCTACGTTGTCTAACAGACCTCTGTCATCTGAATCATCATATGCTAAGACTTGGAATATCGGAAGATCCGACTTGTCGTCTTTGTCTGGAAGATGATGAAACAGCAGAGCATATAATTTGTGCCTGCCCCGCCGCGGCTCGAATCAGGTATCAGATATGTTTAGCAGTCTCTTTCTCTCTCGCCCTCGGACCTGAAATATCATTCACCAAACAAACTAATCAGCTTTGTTAAGAAGCTGATTTGTTTGGCGAAATCTAGATAGGTATGAGCCACAATAGACTCTTGCGAGTCGCAGTGGAGAGCCTTGTAGACCCTCTCACCAGAAACCTACCTATCTACCTAGATGGTGTAATTGAATTTAAAAAAAATTTAAAACCCTGTTTCTTGATAGCTGTCAAACCAAAAAAATTGCTAAGAATGCTGTCATTGAAAAAAAGTGAGGTTGTGTTATGTAACTAATAAAATAAGGTATTCAACAAGCAGTAACCTTAATAATGATTCAAACAGTGTAAATCTAAATTTATCAATGTTGATTTTTATTACAAATAGGTGCAGGACCAAATATTTATTTATTTTTTTAAAAAGTGACGTCAGAATAATAAAACTAATATAAATATTAAAAGCTATTAATTATACTAAATTGTAATATTTAACAAGCGTTTTATAACAGGTTAAAGGAATAGCTATTTGTGTATCAAGAGCAGAAAGTAGAACTTTGGCAGTCGAGACAGAAAGTTGCAGCGCGACGCGTCAGCGGAGCGCGGCAATCTGTCGAGACTACCAAAGGACTTTCTGCTCGAAATACACACAAGATTTTTTCTACGATCACACCAAAAAAAAATTATTTATTAAAAACGTGTTACTTTCATTACAATATTGGAAGTTTATTTGACATATTAAGCCTACTATTTGAAGACAAAAGATTAATTGTGTATGTTGTGTTGCCTACTTATGACAATAGACTTTATGATTTAAAGATTTATGATTTTATGGTTGTATGAATATTATAGTTCATTAAATAAATTACAACTTTTTAAAATTTTATTTGAACGGAATACAGAACGATAATAAACAAACATACCTTTTACTTATTAACTAAATTAAAATTAAAGGTACAATTTTGGCAATTTTTTATGTTTATGCCTGAGGTAGATGTCTCTGAAAGTTTAGAAAATGTCAAATCTTTCTGGTGGCAAGTATTAATGTTGATTCCAGATGTTGATGGCTCTGAAGGGTTACAGAACAGATAGGGTATTTTTTCTGGCACTTGAGCTGAAACTTGACCAGATATTTTTTGAAAAGTTTCTATTTTAATGTTTATGGATTCATCAATATACCCTTCTGCCACATTACTGCTTTTCCATCCGCCATGTTTTTTTAGTTGAATTAAATCGGCTCCGCCATTTACTAATAAGGTAGCAGATGTACGCCGGAAACAATGTCCTGTATAAGAATCAGGATTCGGCAAATTTAAATATTTGGCAATATCAGTAGGTACTTTACCAATCGTATTTAATCCTACCACCTGATTTGCGCATTTTCCTTTGGAATATCGGAAAAATAGGCGATTTTCTGAACTATTTTGGCATTGCTTTCTTATGCAAATATACTTTTTACAACACGCAACGTAATCAATGTCGTTTTCTTCTGGTGTGTTGTTATTAACAATTGTGAACATTCGACTCTGCTTTGTTTTCGAATCTGGAATATGAACAATCAAAAGGGATTCTTTGTCTTGAATATCATCTAATTTCATTTTTCCCAATTCATCTCTCCAATGTCTCAATGTCGTTTTTTATTTTCAATGTTTGCCTTAGCATTGAATATTTGGACCACAGGGTTGATGACTTTAATGTTGCTGCTTTTTCCCCAAAATATGTTAATAACACATTTTCTGAATATCTTTTAATTTTTTTGGATCTGCACCAACTTATAAATAGACTGTATTCATTTTCGTACTTTAATTTGGATTTCTCCGGAAGTAGATTTAAAGTGACTTTTTTGGCCGCCTCGACAATATCTGGCGGTGTATTTGAAAAATCAGTATCACTTGTATCCATTTTTCTTGTTTTTTAAGTACTTACTGACTTATAGTAAAATATTAATACAATTACACAGCACAGAACTATCTCAAAAAATATTTCAGTGACAATGCACTAGGTTCTTTCTTTGACATAGACATACTTGATTCTTATAATCCGTAAGTTATTTGCAAGTATGTTGTGTTGCCTACCTATTGCCATTGTTTGTACTTAGCAGTTTCCAGATTGCAGTTTCGTGTACCTATGTACGTAGGCAACACTTATTACATTAATGTCAGATATTTATTACATTAATGTCAAATATTTTTGAGATTTCCCTATTTCTCATTAAATTATTACGGGAAATACTGTTGGATGCTTTAACATATTAGAAAATCAACTAAAATATTTATTTATTCTACAGTTTATATTAAAATAACTACTAGCTGTCTTTTATCTATAAATAAAATTAGGCGTGCGCTAAAGTTACTTTCTGCTTAAGAGCGCCAATAATGTCAAATTATGACAGCTCGCGGAAAACATCAACTTTGCGGTTAGATTTGAGTGTGCAAAAGCCTACTTTGGGTAGTGATCGTAGGAAAAATATATTATCTTACTTACCTAAATTGTAACATTCAAATCAGAATTATTTTTAATTTGTACCGTTTTAAAAAAAGCCTTCAAAAAGTCTATCGTCTGTAAAGGATGTAGATGTGAGTTTTTAATAGATGTAGATCACAATGCACTTACAAGACAGTGCTTATATTTTATGTAGCTTACACACAATGCAACAAACAACAAAAAATACTGCTACTTGAATATATTGAAAAAGCAAACTAAATATAATAATAACAAGGGTTAAATGGACCAAACACTTTAACAGGTACTGTTTACTTAAAAAAAGTCATTAGGGGTGTTGTAATTTATTAACAATAAAAATATAACGATGATAAAAATTCAATATGAAATCTCGTCGTCATCATCTGTTTGTTGAAAATGATTTCTCAGCGTCTATTAATATTATGTTTGTTGGGTTATTTTATTAATCGAGCTATTATTGAAATATTTATATGTTCCGAATGACTTTGCCAGAAGGAATACAAACGTAGATAAATTATGAAATTATATAATTTAATAAAGAAAAATAAATTTATTAGAAAATGGCATATACAGTGTGGAAACCACTTATGGAATAAAATTCTTTATGTCATTATTTTAGAAAATTATAAAAAATGCCGAGACACGTCAACTTTTGAATTGAGTTGTGCGTTATGTAAACATAAATTTAAATGTACAGGGTGATTCACGCAAGTATGCCATAGTCAATGTTGTTTTTTTTAATGAAACACCCTGTATATTTGCATATTTTTGAAATCCCCTTAGTGAACCGATTTCAACAAACTAAATAATGTATGGTCAATTATGAATTATACAGGGTGAAATTTTTATTTTTACAGTTATTAAACTCATACATAAAATACCTGATGTATTTGATTTTAATACATTAAAATAAATGCTCAAAATGTTCTCCACCTAGTTGTTGGCAATAGCACGGTCTCCTATAGAACTCCTCCTTAACTTTGTTTAAAGTTTGAGGTGAAATATTCCGTATTTCTGTAGTTATCCTGTCTTTGAGGTCTACAATGCTAGTTGGTTGTGTTGCATATACTTTGTTCTTGAGATAACCCCACAGAAAAAAATCTAACGGCGTAAGGTCTGGCGATCTAGCTGGCCACTCAATAGTACCTCTTCGTCCAATCCATTTATTGGGGAAGATTTCATCTAAATAAGTTCTTACCATTAAAGCATAATCGGGTGTTGCCCCGACTTGCTGGAACCAAACATTTTCATTCGGTAAGCTAGGATCTATTGCGTTGGGATATAAGTTTGCCAACGCAGGAATAACTTCATTTCTAAGCATATTTAAATATTTTTCATTTGTCAAATTTCCATCTATAAATATAGGACCAATAATATGGTCGCCTATGATACCGGCCCAAACGTTCACCTTTTGAGGGTACTGAGTATGTGTCTCACGCATCCAATTAGGATTCTCTGCTGACCAATATCTACAGTTCTGTCGGTTTACCTCTCCATTCAATGTGAATGTTGATTCGTCAGAAAAAAGAATGGTACCAAGAGCTATCTCATTTCTGTTCAGCTTATTCATCAATCTTTCGCAGAAATCCATTCTACGATCTGGATCGTCTTCTGTTAACTCCCGCACAAAAGTTAATTTGTAGGGATGAAGTTTTTCTTTATGAAGACATCTTAGAACAGTTGTATGACTAACATTATTTTCACGGGCAATTTGACGTGTACTTGAAGTTGGATTCTCTTCGACACTTAACAAAATATCCACTTTCACATCATCTTCAACGAAGTGTGGTTTTCTTTTCAATGGTTTGACATGTCCAAGTTCTCTGAATTGTGCATGAATTTTAGACACAGTCCTTTATGAAATATTAGGCAATTCGGGATACCTGTGATTAAATAAGTTTGCCACTTCAACTTGACTTCTGCAGTTATCCCCGTACCCGATCATCATTAAAATCTCAATTCGGCGAGTCTCAGTTAAATATTTCATTGTTATGTCGACAAGGAAAGAGTGTTTGACAAAGATTTTACTTTTTCAGTATAAACTGTCAACACATCAACTACTGACAGAATAGAAAACAATCCACATTATTTACCGATTTTGTCTAATTATTGGCATTTTTAGGCAATTTTTAGGTATTTATGATAAAATTCATGGGCGTAGCAGGTTGTGTTTAATATACAAATACGTCTAATAATTAGTTAGTTTAGATTTTTAATAAATCCATATTTAGCTAATTCAAGAAAGTACCAATATTTCAAGTGTAATAAATTATTAATTTTAAAATTTCACCCTGTATAATTCATAATTGACCATACATTATTCAGTTTGTTGGAATCGGTTCATTAAGAGGATTTCAAAAATATGCAAATATACAGGGTGTTTCATTAAAAAAAAACAACACCGACTATGGCATACTTGCGTGAATCTCCCTGTACATTTAAATTTATGTTTACATAACGCACAACTCAATTCAAAGGTAGACGTGTCTCGGCATTTTTTATAATTTTCTAAAATAATGACACAAAGAATTTTATTCCATAAGTGGTTTCCACACTGTATATATATATGTATATATATATTCAAAATAAATAATCTTGAAATTATACTTTTTATTTGAAGAATAACGTAAATATATAATTTGAACAAACCAAATATGAAAAACAGTTGCAACATCAACAATTATTGAACTTACTCCTTACTAGAGTGTTTATAAACGGTTACATTTTGGGTCGTTTAATATTTTTATACATATACCCTACGACTTTTAGACAGTCCAAATTCTCGAAAACTGTTCATATGACATGTATGAAATTTAGCAGATATAAACAGTCGAAATTGACGCTTATATTTATTATAAAATGACTTCCGTTTTTCCTGTCATTTCGGGTCACGTGAACCCAACATCATTTTTTTAAATGGGACAACCGGTATAATATTACAATTTTGGGTATATCATTCAAAAACAAATTCAACGATATCACACTTGTCATCATTGTATTGTGTAGTAATGATAAGGGCTATTTATTTTTACTAAATTTATGGCATTTATGAACCGTACTGCAATCGTTTCGAGTAATGTATAGTGCGCAAAATCGAATTTGGGATGGACACATCAACTTTATTACCCCTTCCAGAAGGTACAGTTTGTATACCGTCCCAAGAACGATACTTTAATCAGTTGGAACGTGAAAGAAATACAGCACTTGCGCGAACGAAACCAAAAACGGTTCTAACGCCAGTTGGAACGAAGCTAATGTGATAAATATGTTGGCTTATCTTCAGGTAAATCCACACACCTCAATACGATTTCTTGAACAAGAATTACAAATAAGTAGAAGTTCAATACAAAGAGTAAGGATGGTGTAGGCAATAACGCCACCTTAAGCTTCACATTTTTGTTTTTTAATGAAAATAACTTATTTTTATAGATCTCAAATATTAAACAGGCTGATAGGACTGTACTGCAAGTAATAGAACACATATTAAATAAAATTAGGTTAAATTAGGGCCACAGTAATTTTTTTTGTGATCTAATGCGAATTGGCGTTATTGCTAACTCAGTGTAAGCAATAACGCCATATGCGTTTAATACCTAGAACATAGAACTTTTTATTAAAAAATATTAAAAACTAAACGGTTTACTGCAAACATTTCTTTATTATAAAATTAAAACATTAAAACTGAACATAAACATTCTTTGGTTACTTAGTAAACATTTAAAAACTCTTAAGATAACCAAGCACAGTAAGGACAGATGTAACCCTCCTCCTTGTTTTCTCTAGTTAAACCTACACATTCGTCATGCAGGTAGCATTTGCAAGAAAAGCATAAATGCATATCAGCTTTCCTGTCTTCCTTGCAGGCTTTGCAATACCAACTAGCCTTATTTGAACTGTTTTTCTGTAGTTGAAGTTTAGGAGCATCTTTCTTGCTAATGGCTTTATCGCCTTCCTTTAGTGTCGATTTTGACGAACTGCGCTGGGTTATGTTTTTTGACTCCTTTCTTGTTGGCACTAATGTTTTAACATTCGGATCAGTCTTTTTAAAGAGGTCTTTGGTAATCCTTTGCGCTCTGCTGTTTATTGCTGTATTTCGACGAGCTGTAGGTTTTTGGGTCATATCTGGAGTCTCTAGCATTTCAGAAAAGGCAACGTCTAATTTTTCTTCGGCATTAGAATTTTCGGAATTGCTTTCGGAATCGTTGCCAGTATCACCCTCGAAAGAGCTTTCAAGCACTTCCACATTGTTGTCACTGCTGCTACTGTATCGTTTTTTGCCCAAGCGTCGACGTTTGGGAGCCACACCAGAAGGACCAGGAGATGGTGTATTCTCTCGAATTATCGGAGGTTTTACTGAACGGTGTGTTGATAAAACTTGTTGATTGTCATCCCTTTGGGCTGGCTCAATTTGGTTTATTTCTGGGTCTTCTCTTTCAGTCACAGTACTTGGTGCATAAGCAACCTCTTGCAGTATGTCCGGATTGAAGGGATAAATGCCACAAGCTGAAAATCCGGATTTGATATTTTTTGGTGTCATACAACTGAGAGGATGCTTCCGAAACGTTGCTTAGTTAAGGATCGGTCTCTGTATCTTGACCAAAATTTCATGACCTCATCGTCCCAATAATGTTCAAATGAACGGAACACAGCCTTATCCATGGGTTGCAGTTCATGTGTTGTGTTGCTTGGAAAGCAATATAAAGTTTGCCCAAATCATCTGCAGTTGTTACAATCGAATGGTCTAAATGACACTTGGCCCCATCGAAAATTAGCACGCAAGGTCCAGGCAATCTATACTGGTTAAAGTGATAAAGCCACTTTTTAAATGTTTCAATGGTCATGCTAGCCTTTGGCGTCATTGCAATCTAACTACCTACTGGTAAGGCGTCGGCCCACTCTGGCTTCATTCTTATACCCTTAAAAAGAATATAAGGAGGAATAGAAGATCCCATTGCATTGCCGCATGCAACCACTATTACATTCTCTGAATGTTCTTTAGCCACAAGGTGAACTCTTTTAGCACCTTTTTTCGCGAGCACACCTTGCTGATGATGTAAACCCAAACGGCATCCTCTCTCGTCCATATTGTAAAAATACTCCGGTTTATCCATTATGTCTAAATCGATAAGAAGAGCTCCGAGTTTATTAAAATGGTCAGAAACAATAAATTTGTTTAGCTTTTGAGCCCTCGCTGGATTCATATTTTCAGCTTTGTGCACTCTGATTTCAGGATGCCTCTCAAAAAAATGCTTCAGCCAGAAACGGCCAGCCATTTGTTTTTCAGCACTAAATGGGTTCTTGATATTGTTTGTCACACAAAAATTGTAAACACATCGACGTAATACCTTTGCAGTTAATGGGTATCCTACTTCCGACAGGCGGATTATTCTCCTACAAAGCTCTCCCTCTTGTTCAGGCGAGATGATCGTTTTTCGACCCATTGCAAATTTTGCCATGTTTCCTTTCTGCAGATATTCTCTTAAAGTTCGCCGAGGAATGCCGTATGTGTTACTCGCCATATTTACAGACATGCCATTTTGAGTATCATTTATGGCATTTTGCAGCGATTCTGCGTCCCAGTTACCCCTTAGGCCCTGATTTCTACGTCTGGGCATCTTACGCTGCAACAGAAAAAAAAAGATTTAACAAACCAGAAACGCACAAAGAAGTGCTGCTTTAAATTATTGTATTAAATCTCAGCTGTTGGCAATAACGCCATGGCGTTATTGCTTAGACCTTAGTATGGCGTTATTGCTAACAGTTACATTTTTTAACATAACCTATGTTTACTTAAAGAAAGAAAAAGAAATAAAAAACTTTTTTTTGATTAATGTAACCACAAAAATACCCTGATTAAACATTTAACATAAAAAACTAACTTACCTATTTTGTTTCTGTAACACAGCACTCGATAGGTTTTCATTATTTAATATCAGTCCACAGTCCGATGAAAAACACACTGCAGCACTGACGTTTCTCACCACAGAGTAGTAAATCTTTGAACAGGACACCTATAGCTATGGGAGTAAACAACATTTAGCGCCATCTGCTGTTTGGATCAAAAATCTCTGATCTACGACACCATGGCGTTATTACCAGCCTGGCGTTATTGCCTTCACATACCTTATTGAAAAATCACAAATACCATCCTTATAAAATACATTCAACACAAGGTTTAGTTCCTGCAGATCCTGAAAGGAAAATAAATTTTATTGCTGAAATATTAGTACAAAGTAATGATGAGTAGATTTCATAACAATCGTATTGTTAATCGCCATAATTGTCATTATTGTTCGCAGGAGATTCCAAAGTCGATGCGCGAATCCGCAATTTTCAAACAATATGGGGAATCAATGTTTGGTGCGGTTTATTTAACGGCCGTTTAATTGGTCCCTATTTTTATGAAGGAACATTAACGGGGCAAAGATACTTAGATTTTATTCAAAATACCCTACCAGAATTACTTGAAGATATTCCCTTACATGAAAGGCAAACAATGTGGTGGCAGCAAGATGGAGCATCTCCTCACTTTTTTGGGCCAGCTAGAGAATATCTTGATATGATAACACATTTCCCGAAAAATGGATTGGTCGAAATGGTGCGATTCTGTGGCCACCCCGTTGTCCGGATATTACACCCTTAGATTTCTTTCTCTAGGGTTACTTGAAAGGTCGAGTTTATGTCACACCACCGATTGATTTAGATGATTTAAAGGATAAAATAAGATAGGCATGTCGGACCGTAACACCCGAAATGATTACAGCAGCACTTACAAGAAACCTTTTAACAAGATTTGAACATTGTGTCAATGTAAATGGTCATCAATTTGAACATTTTTTTTTATTTTCTTAATTACTTTTTTAATTCCCTATGTTACGTTTTGATATAAAATAATGTATACAGATGTTCATATAATTGCACCTATCATCATTACTGCACACTACAAGTGTGGTATCGTTGAATTTGCTTTTGAATGATATATCCAAAATGGTGATATTATACCGGTTGTCCTATTTAAAAAAATTATGTTGGGGTCACGTGACCCGAAATGACAGGAAAAACGGAAGTCATTTTATAATAACTACAAGCACCAGTTTTGACTGTTTATATATGCCAAATTTCATACATGTCATATGAACAGTTTTCGATAATTTGGATTGTCAAAACGTCGTGGGGTATAATCAAAAACCCTTTTTATACTCAAAGGTGTAAAGGGTAGGTATCTATATCTAAATTTTTTGTTCGTAGATGAAATTGGTCCATTCCTTTTTATTTTTTGTCATTTTTTTTGCTTCTTCCCATTTCATATGTCTCCTTTCAAGTATTTCTGTAACCTCTTGGTTCCAAGTTTTCTTAGGTCTTCCTCTCTTCTTTTTCGTATTAACTCGGGCTTCCCACACATCCCTGACTGGTCTGTTGTTCATTCTTGTTAAATGTCCGAACCACTTAAGCTTAAGCTTCCATAAGTAAGGATTGGCCGGTAAACTGTTTTATACACTGTAGTTTTGGTTATGGAGGGTTGTATGGGTGACAAGTTGAAAAAGTGTCCACCTGTAAACAGCAAATTATAATTCGAAGATTCACCGAAATGGCGCTCGTGTAGCTAATGGAAATGATGTGAATTTAGGGTTATAAACCGAGTGAAGTGTGCTGGGTTGAAAAATTTAGTATTTTTCATGACTTGTGTAGTTGAGAAATATGCAGTATTTAAAATCTCAATTATTTACGTAGTATTTCCTTTTTTAATTTTGTATCTTACTCTAATAATTCATGGCGCTGTTTTTATAATCTTTCCACTTGCTACTATGGCGCCACCTTAATTTGCTTCCTTTCGATGGACACTTTTTAATACATTCAGATGGTGCTCCTTCCTTCTACCCTCCATAGTTTTGGTACTGATTTCCTTTTTTCCATAAATGATCTTGATAATAAATGATAAAGTTTTGATGCATTGGTGATCCTTTCGTTTATTTCAATATCTTCATTTCCATTTTTATTAATCTTTATACTAAGGTATTTTAATACGTCTACCTGCTCGATTTCTTCCTCTTGTATCCTTAAATTAATTTCTTTATCATCTGATCCAGTGGAAATTACTTTTGTTTTCTGTATGTTTATTTTTAAGTTTTTCCGTTTTCCCATATCTTTAGATTTTTCTACAATTCCTCTTCGCTGGGTGCACCAATCATCTGCAAACGTACACTCAGTCAGGCTGATTGGTTTCAACCTGTTGGAACCTATATGTATCTTTTTAGTGTACGTTTTCGTTGCCTTAATGATATCGTCCATTACAATTATAAACAATAGAGGACTTAGTACTCCACCTTGTCTAAGTCCATCTTTGACTCTGATTGTATCGGATTCAAGGTTATGTCTCCTGACGTAGCTTTAATTGTGGTTGTACAGGCTCCTTAATCGTGTGGTTAGACTCTTTGGAACCGATCTTTGGTCTAGGCTACTCCAAACTTTTTTTGTGCTACACTATCGAAAGCTTTTTCAAGGTCCAAGAAAGCCATATAAACTTCTTTTGTTTTGGTGTTTTTTCCATAATTTGTTTTATCGTGAAAATGTGATCTTGGGTACTAATATTTTCCAATATGCTTTCATATAATTTGGAAACTACGCTCAATAATGTAATACCTCGATAATTAGTGCATTCTATCGTGTCACCTTTTTATGTATTGGCATTATTACCCCAGTCGTTGGGCACCTGAGCGGTTTTCCAAGATTTATTAAGCATTTTTTTATATTTATAAATAAAAAAATAATTTAAACAGACTTCAGAGCCCTACAGCTCGTTAACGAAGGAATTAATGCACAAATGTTATATAAAGTACTATCATTATTTTGATCCCTTCTATTATCTCCCAAGGTTTTGGTTCGAATTATTAGGACACCTTGTGTATTTTTTATAAAACGTGAAACTTCACTTTAAGCATTAATAGCAATTTTAAATTGTAGATAAAAGACTAAATTCAACAAATTTTCAATAAAGATGAGAAATGTATTTAACTCCTACCAAAGCTTCATTCCTCTTATTGATTTAATTAAAGAGCTCTTCAGCTAAAGAAAAATAGCTACTGGTAGTCATTTTCCAATTATTTTCAGTAACCATAAGAGGTTCCCAAATATTCCTTTCCTCCCTTAAATATAATTCACCTGTGCTGCGCTTTTCCCAATCCTGTAGTTCAATTTTTTGTTAACAATTATAATCTGGTCAACAAGTGCCTTTTGGGTCAAACTTTTTTCTCCGCCTCCGAAAAATATGAACGAGGTGTCATTCGATTCGGAAAGGAAGTGGTGAAAATTGGCATAAAGTTGGCCGGATTCTAATTTCTAAAAACTTTCGGCTTTCGTCGATGATGGTTGCCGAAGAAAGGAATTTTACAGTTACCAATACTAATAATAATAATAAATAAAGAGAATGGTAACCGATAAAGGTCAATTGGCATATTTTTATTTTTATAATACATTTCGAATCTTTGTAGAAAAACTCAAAAAACTTGTAAAATAAATATACAACAGCTTATTGCTTATGTGACCAGTTAGTTTATAGAAGTAGCTTTTCAAGCAGCTTACCAACATTCACCATCAAATCATATTTAACTCACAGTTCAATGTTTTTTTAACATATTTTTGGATATAAAAACGTTAAGAAATATTCGTGATTTACAGGTTCTGTACATCAACAAAGTTTAGAAACAAGACCGGCTGTGTTTTCAACAAGAGAAGGTAAAGCTCCAGACGATGACTCCTACATTGGTTATTCTACTGTTGTCGGACATTTTCAACAAGGACAGGAATATGAAGGAATTGCAGTAGGGATGCCTAGAGGGAACAAATTGAGGGGAAAGGTATTTAAAAGTAAAACAAACGTAGATATGATTAAACCAATCTCTAAGTTTTTTTCCACATTAATTCACACGTATTCAATATTTCTAGGTCCTGCTATTCACTTGGGACTTGGTGAATTACAAAAACCTGACGATAAGCAAACAAATAGGCGCATACTTTGGATATTCCCTTGCCGCTGCAGATGTAAATGGAGACAAAAAATTGGACCTTATCGTAGGAGCTCCCATGCATACTGAACCTAATACTGAAGGAAAATATGATGTTGGTAGAGTATATGTCTTTTACCAAAGCACCAACTTTTTAGAAAGTTTCAATAAATCTCATTTCATTGATGGACTTAACTCGAAAGGACGATTTGGACATGCCTTGGCTTCACTTGGGGATTTGAATCAAGACGGGTTTGACGGTAATATATCGAAGGAAAAACTTTAAAAAAATAATCTTTTAATTTAAATTTGTTTTTTAGATTTCGCAGTAGGAGCTCCATACGATGGTCCAAACGGACGTGGTGCAGTTTATATATACTACGGTTCCAAAGAAGGCATAAGACAAAAATATGGCCAAGTAATTTACGCAGAAGCCATTTCGGGTGGTAGACAATTTTTAACAACTTTCGGGTTTTCATTGACAGGAGGATTAGATTTAGATGACAATGAATATCCAGATATGGCGGTTGGAGCTTATCTTTCAAACTCTGCATTCTTCTTCAGATCCAGACCGGTTGTATTCGTTGATAGTTACGTACAATTTCAAAGTACGAATAAAAAAATCGATCTCAAACAGAAGAATTGTGTTCTACCGAATGGCCAAGAAGGAACCTGTACTTGGATTGATTTTTGTATCAAATACTATGGCAAAGGAATCCCAGATCAAATTAGTAAGTAAAATTTTTTATATTGTAATGTTTTTTGTTATTTATTTAAATAGTTTATACCGGTGGGATATGTCAATATCGAAATAATTATCAATATCTTAGAGTTTTCATAATGTTTTCATTAAATAGTGGAATTAATTAGAAACACTTAGTTTCATTTAAAAAAGTAAAATTATACACACTACTATGGCTAATTACTATTTATTTATTTAAAGAAACATTAATTTAATACACATTTAATTTATATACACACTTTACTTAATGTCTACTAATTTATTCACACTCGGTATAATAGTTCTAATTTATTTTTACCACTTGAATATTACACTATTTATCGAACTTCTGTGAACTAACTCTTTACTGTCCGTTTTACTAATTCTTCCGAACTAACTGTTAACTCGCTCAAAAACCCGCGTATATATAGTCCTTCTCTCGAAAATTCCAGTAAGTACCTTCCGCGCTCGTCCTATGAACAAACAAAGCGTCTTCTCTAGAATGTTCTCGAATCCCAGCGCAACCACCAAAATTTACAGTCGAGAGACAGGGCCGGCTTTGAGTTGGTGACCTCGCAACAATATGATAGTAGAAAGATTTAAATATTGTTTTATGAATCATTCTTGATCTAACTTGTTCAGTAAACTTCAATTTTATCACTTCCTACTTCATTTTCAACTGTAAACGTAAATTTTATTTCACAGATTTAGATGTTCAATACATATTGGACACGTTGGTAAGTGCCCCTCGAATGGGTTTCCAATCGCACGGTACCAACACATTCAACCTCTCGCTCACGCTGTATAAAGATGCCAAAGAAAATTGCAAACGCGAAGAAGTTTTTATGAAAAACGATTTTAAAGATAAATTAACCGCCTTAGAAGCCGAAGTCAAATTTTCAATGGTTGAAGTTGTAGATGTAAATAATTTTAGAAATCCTCAATCTCTTCTAAGACCAGTACTAGACTTGAATAACCCACCGTCAAGGAAGGATTCTATAACAATTCAAAAGAATTGTGGACCAGATGATGTTTGCATACCTAATTTGAATGTGAATGTTACGTCGTAAGTATCTGAAATTTTTAAAATATTGTTACGTCGGACCTGTACTATGGATATGTAAAGGTCCATAGAGAAAAAGAAGAAGAAGAAGACAAAAGTCGAACTGCTTGGAACATGGAACAAGAAGCTAAATCGAACGCGGCATCCACCAATGAGATGCCATGTGTATGGCTGGTTGCATAGTCAAACCAAACCAAATACTTTTATTGTAATCGTTCGAGATATTATGCCAGTTTAACTTCAACTTATATATTCATACTAAAGACCTTATAAAAATGAATTTACGAAATAAAACTGCATTAGTAATCCTTCTGAAATTTCGAAGTCAGTGTATTTCCATATTACATACTCGCAAAACTATGCAACCAACCTTACGCGATGGTATCTGTTCTCTCTCATTGGTCGATGCCGCGTTTGATTTAGCCTATTGTGAACATGGACAGTTGCCGTTAGTTAGGTTAGTTTTTGAAAGTATTAGAGATTCGAGTTGTTTGTCTTCTTCTTTTTCATTATGGACCTTTACATTTCCTCAGAACAGGTCCGACGTAACAATATTTACAAAAAGATCTACAGATTGGGTGAGTAGTATCTTCCAAATATTTATTTTTCAGGAACGTCAATAAATATCTACTTGGTTCAAATACGACCATCGAATTTGACGTTATAGTTTCCAACTTTGGAGAAGATTCTTTCGAAACCACTTTCGAAATTAAATATCCTGAAGGAGTGTTTTACAAAGGATGGAGTAAGAAGATTGGTTGGCTCTGTAATGAGGTTGGAAACAAAACCGTCTTATGCGAAATTGGAAACCCGCTACCCAGCAAGAAGATCGTAAGTTCCAGTTTCGACTTTCGATACGAAATTGAGTAACTATGACTATTTTTTTCGTTTTAGGCCAATTTTAAAGTATTATTTCAACCTTACCACCAAGAAGGATTACCTTCCAGCTACATATTTAATTGCTTCGTGAACAGTACGAATCCTGAACCGAAATACACTTGGGAAGATAACACTCAAAAAATTGTTATAGATATATGGATTGATGCTGCTTTGGACATCAAGGGGTAAGTCACTAAAAAAACTCTACCTAATAGTAATCGATATTTTTTTTTAGTCAAAGCTATCCTGCACTTCAACCTCTTAGTTATTACAACGAATCGCAATCTGGATCAATGAAAGATGTTCATAAAGAAACCGAAATCGGACCGGAAGTCGCTCACATCTACTTCGTTACTAATAAAGGTCCGTCGCCGATAAAAGAAGCCGAAGTTTTCATTCTGTGGCCTTTGACTTCGCTCGGAAACGAAGATTTGCTTTACTTGATGGAACAACCGCTTACGCAAGGAAACGTTAAGTGCGATCATTTTCCTTTGGTCAACCACAGAAAAATTAAGGTTAGTTAAAATACAAATAATTGAACCCCTTTCGAGAAAAATTTTGTCGTACGCCCCTCTAAATATTCCTGTATATCTTTTTAGCCAGACATTCAGTTATCTTCGCTATGGGAACGTTACAACATAGATATTTCCTCCTTTACAGTAGCAAACGGTGCACAAAAAGTGACCGGAGAAAAGCCTCAAGAAAATACGATTGAAACAGGAACAGGCATTAAAAGCGGAGAAGGTGTAATCAATCAAGGAAACACTTGGGCCGTTAACGAAGGCACCGGTGACGCTTCTAGCATTTGGGAACACAGACATAACCAAACTGATGCTACAACATCTGATTTTAAAACATGGGGTACACTCAACCCCAGTGGAGAATACGAGTTAACAGTTAGTAAATCTTTTACGGTAAGTTCTTCCATATAAAATTACCTGTATTACATTGAAAGTATGTTATTTTTAGAGATATATCAACGGACAACCAGTACAGACATGGGAAAATACCACCACTGTAAGAGATCGAAATGGAAACGTTCTAAGAACTTTATATTACAACGATCAATACGATAATAATATGGACAGTTTAAGTTATAAATTGGAGTTAAAACAAGGCGAATTCGAACACAGACAAGCCAATTATCATACAACCTATGACGAAAACGGAAATGCTCATACAACGTGGCAAAATAAAACTGTTATTACAGATGTTAACGGAAATATTTTAAGAAGTTATTATTGGGATAATACTAATGGAACTGTCACACTTATAAACGAAAGTAAGTATCAAGATACTACATTCCAAATTTGAATTTAATTTCTTGATGATTTTCAGGTGGTAATATAAACAGTATTCAAGAAGAAATGAGGAAGAAAGAACAGATACGATTGGAACAACAACGCATAGATGAAATACGAAGACATGAGCAAATGAGACAAGAACAAATAAGGCAAGAACAGCTTAGGGTAGACGAAGAAAAACGAAGAGAAGAAGAAAGGAAACGATTGGAATATACAAACAGACAAGTATCCGAACAAAAGAGACTTGAGAACGAACGAAGAAGAATAGACGAAATACGCAGACGAGATGAATTAAGAAGGGAGGAGGAAAGAAGGAGATTGGAAGCAGAAAGATCAAAGGCGGTGGACGAAGAGAAAAGAAGATTAGAAGAAAAGAGAATAGAAGAAATAAGAATAAGGGAGGAGGAAAGACGACTGGAACAGGAAAGGAGAATAGAGGAAGAGAGAAGAAGGGAAGAAGAAAGAAATAGTGCAACTAGATATCCATCTTATCCAAATAGGTAGTAAATTTTATAATTTTTTTCATTCGATAATTTTTATTTTGTTTTAGATACGAGGAAGATAGAAGAAGAGAGGAAGAAAGGAGACGAGCTGACGAAAGACGAAGGGAAGACGAAAGACGTCGCGCAGAGCAACTAAAAGTTACTGAAGAAAGACGAAGACAAGAGCAAACACGATTAGAACAGTGGCGACGACAACAGGAAGAAATCAGAACGAGGCAAGAAGACGAGAGACGAAGAATGATACAAAGCGGTTGGACGGAAGAACAGATGACTAGATATTTCGAGGAACAGAGAAGGAGGGAAAATACTGCAAGTGCTGGAGGTAACAATATCTACTATCGAGTATATTATTTTAAAGAATTTTTTAAACGACTTTTTATGTTTACAGGCTCAAGCTCTGGAAGCTATGATCAATACGGTAACAGAAGAGTGGTAACTGGATATTTTGACTCGCAAGGAAATTATCACGATAGCAATAATCCAAGTAAGTAATCCAACGGGAGACGTAATCCAAGAAAACAAATTAAAATTTTTTATTTTATTTTTGCAGACGAAGTAATTATTAATAAGACCTTCGTCGTCGAAAGCAGTACGTCTTACCCCATAGAATTTACATCAGGTGAATCCCATACATTTAGCAACTTTGATGACTTAGGCTCTGGTTTTACAGTCCAAACTTTAAATTTGGGAGGAAACAACGATCTGAACGGCAAAAGCAGTGCAGACTCACGAGGAAGCAGTAGCAGTAGTAATTCCAATTATGGTGGAAACTCACGTTACGGCCAGAGGAATTCAGGTGCAGGATCGGGAAATTACAGAAGAGAATGGTCATCCGAAGGAGGCTCGTTTTCCAGTGGGAAACTACCCACCACTTATTTCCACAATTCTATAGAAAGTGACGTAGCAAATGATGAACCAGTCAGACATTCCAGATCGAGAGAAAAAAGACAGGTATCCAACGATCCTTACGAATACATAAAAGGGCTGATTAAATGCAAATCTACCGAGTGTAAATACATAAGATGTGTCGTGGGAGCTCTGGACAAGAACAAAGACGTTTATATCGCTTTAAGATCAAGACTTAATGTGAGAGCCCTAAAAGATGTAAGTATTGTTGAGACATTATAAGAATAACGGTAACCATGTCATACTGAATACTGAAAATCGGCTTTTAAGAGAGAGGGAAAAAGAGTAAGGAAAAAGAGAGGGGTGGTGGGAGAGTTGTAAAATGAGAGTGAGAGAATATGAAATGACTTCGGATTAAGAAAAATAATTATGATGACAGTTGGTACATACAGAATATTTATTTTTCAGATTTCAGATCAAGATATAAAATTATCCTCCATGATGGTGGGTTCGATAACGGAATTTCCATTTTTGCGACGCGTAGATAAAAATAAGCAAGTAATGATACAACACGAAATATTCACCGAAATACCCGCCAAGGAAGTCGAACTGATACCAGAAGTAGCGCCATTGTGGATTTATATAGTTTCGGCAGTAGCTGGTATTGTCATGTTGCTGCTATTAATATGGTTACTAAGTAAGGTAAGAATCATCATCATTATATCATTATTATCCTTTTTGAGAGTTGTAATGTATGTATCCAAATACATGTATGTATATATATATTGGGGTGACCTAAAAGATCTATTGTGTCCCCTTACTTCTACTTAAAGCAGCCATTAAAGCACTGAGCTCTTGTGTTATCAGTTCCAAAATGGTGTGGGAATGTCTAGGCAAACTAAATGAACTAGGCGAGAACAATATAGTCACCTTACTGTGGATTCCAGGACACACAGGGATAAAAGGAAATGAAATAGCAGATGAACTAGCAAAGAGGGGGACTGGAACACCCTTTTGGGGGCCGGAACCCTTTTGCAGTATCAGCTCCAATGTAATATTGGAAGAAATGGGCAAAGCCGAAGAAAAGATCTGACCATTGGAAAGATCTAGTAGGACTTGGGCAATCAAAGATTCTTCTGGGTGATTACAACCTGTTGAGATCAAATGAATGCAAAAGTCAAAGTAAAACTGCACTAAGAGTTTTAACAGGCATCCTTACGGGACATTGTCGCCTGAATGGGCACCTAAAAAAGCTCAAAATAGTGGAGCAAGAAGAATGTATATTCTGTGACATGGAAGAAGAAACCTCCATCCACATACTTGCGAACTGCACAGCAATTCAGAATCCTAGGGCACAGCACCTTGGAGACTACTGGATAGAATAGGGACATTTACCTAAGTTAAAGCCTGCAGATATCCTAAAATTCCTCCGGGAAATAGGACTAAAGGAGCTACTAGTCTCTGAGACTTTCCTCAGGAACTAAGTAGAAGTAAGGGGGCACAATGGATCTTTTAGGTCTCAGTGAATGTCACCCCAATTTACATATACATACATACATACTTCTGTCAGATTAATGGGGATGCTACTCCTCCTTGTGGTCATCCTCTGGATGTACAGATGGAGACAATGTCTTTGCTCGTCCTCGTTTATGCTACTCTAGTGGTGAGCAGTTCCGACATCCATTTGGATGTTCTGCTGTCTACACCTCTTCTATTTAATGCTGTTTTGACAGTCTCATGAGGAGTATTGTCAAAAGCTCCTTCTATATCCAAAAATGCGCACACTACGGTTTCTTAGTTGTCTAGAGCACCTCGGATATCCTATCCAAATACATGCAACACCCCGTATATTCACCGCACATATTTGCCTTGATCAATAAGTGGGTGTGTTTATTAAAAATTTTTAAACAATCCTTTCGTTTTCAGTGTGGCTTTTTCAAGAGAAACCGACCGGCACCAGGTCCCGAAAGACAACCGCTAAATAGGAACGGATACCACAGCGGCGACGAAGCACTTTAGGTGCCTAGGTAGAAGAAAAATAAAAAGTGAACTCTCGGTAGCTAATTTACTGCCTCTTAACAGAAAAAAAAAGAAAGACTCGATTTTTTAAATTTATTTTTATGGAGTGTGTGTGTGTACATGTGTTTAGTCGAATGTATATTTTTTTATGATTATTAATTTTTTTTATAATCGAATTGTTAACACGAAAAATACCGCGCTTATTGATTGACGACTATTTTTTTAACCTTGTGCCATTATTAATAAGATAAAATCGTAATAGTCTTTTAGTGCCGATTCTGGAGAATAGAGTGGCGCTGGAAACGTTTTTCATTGAAAAAAATGATGCGGCACGCCACTTGGTGTAGTCTTTCTTCTTCTAACTCAACACCAAACCCACTATAATGTCCAAATAGTGTGTTTAGTATAAATTGCATCTTTTCTAATATTTTTTTGTAACAAAAGTCGTTGAAATAACTGGAAATTTGCCACGGGCTTTTTAATTATTTATGAAAAATGCTAACCTTATAATTCGTTGTTACTTTAATTTTGGAAAGGGATCACATTTTACACACGTGATTAATTCAAGGTCTCATAAATTTGTATAAAGTTTTATGTAATATTTTTTTGTTGAACATGTCCGTTTTATTTTTTGTAACTATATTTTAAAATATAACAAATTGTGAATAAATAATAATTCCCACAGATCATGTTTTATTTTCCCATCCTCGAAACTGAAAACTTCTTTAGCTCCGTTGTGTGACTTTCAGCAGGGACAAAACTTATGGGAGGGTCAGTTTTCAAAAAAGGTTAATTTATTAGAAAAATTACCATCTACTATTGGCGTACAGCACTAAATTGTGGACGAATAGAATAGAATAGAATAGAATAGAAGAGTTCTCCCGCAGGGTAGAACTATTTAAATCATCCAAAATTTGAATTTTCAAATCGACATAAAATCCTTGTGAGAATGAAAATATTAAAAATAATTGATTCCCCATTATGATTTTGTCCACCACTAACTATATAACAGTGAGAAAACATATTTTTGCTAGGTTTAACACCCCATTAACAATAAAGCGTATATAGTGTTGAATAAATCATCGTCACACTTTCCATGAGCTATTTTATGTATACTGTGTGTATATGTGTACTTTTTTTATAAGGGGTTATTAATTTAATTGTACGAATTTCCTTGTTTTTTAAAAGGGATCAATTTATTTGTAAAAATTTACATCTACCATGGGCGTACGATAGAATTTTTAAAGAGGGTTAATTTATTTGTAAAAAATTACATTCACGATGGGCTTACGATAAAATTTTTAAAAGGGATTCATTTTTTGGTGTTTTCACTTCTGTCGGCAGTCTCATGACAGGACTCTACGTTTTTTTTAAACTTAAATCATTGGTTACATTTAACTTTTTTTCTTATACTTGTTATTTGTGAGATACCAGAGAAAATCGATAAGTACTCAATTTTAATAAATGTTGACATCCACGTTATTAGGAGCTTTATCAAAAAAGTGTATATTATATATTTTTACATAAATTGAAAGAGTAAGACAGTGGCGTACACAATTTTTTAAGGTATTAAAATCGGGAGTTATACATTAGGTCTTTCCAAACCGCAATCAGAAACAGTCAGAAACGATCAGAGAATAACTGGTCATAGCAAACACTACGAGTTTACTTTCGCGTAATTCCATTCTTTGATTGCAGTGATCGACTACTCTCTGATCTGATATTTTAAGCTGATGATGGTGCCATCTGCGCTATTTTGCTACAGAGCAGTATATATGCATATCTCTTTTTGGGGTCTCTGTTCTGCTCATTAGGATGGCAGGCTATTTATTTTTTTAGACAATGCAAAAAGTATCCTGAAAAATGATTTAACAGTAAAAATGTTCTTCAATATTTCACTCATACATGTTGTATCAATGCAACTGTATAGCCTCCATGAATGCAACGATTGCTAAATTATTAAATGGAAATTCAAAAATTACAGCGGAAATTCCACATTGCCATGACAACCGTTGACTGACAACATTAAAATAATGAACGTGAAACGTCAAAGACGAGTTTCTTATAGGTTATGAATCGATTCGGAGATATAACAGAACGGGAAATTGACAAAAATGGCATTAAAAGTGTACCCAAAAACACTGAAAAGAGTAAGAATAGTGTATGGAGACAATTTATGTTATTTTGCGACGAAAAAAAGTACAAATTCAATATAGTGGAGATATACAGTTAAATTATATTTTTATTCGAGAAATATTCTCCCTAAATACCGCTTGTGCTTAAAAATTAACTGGATAATTTCCATTCGAGTTCGAAGAACGAGTGGAATTATTAACAACAAGCTTTCATGGAAATTATCGGTAATTTTTAAGCACTCGTGGTATTACCCCCGAAAATTCTTCGAACATCCTTAAAAAGAGAAATACAGTTTTATTTATATCCTTGTGTGCCTTTCTACTTTTACTTTTTCATTAAAATACTCAAAAAGACTAATAAATAAGGTTTTCAAAATAATATACTTTTATATTCACTTCTAGGACGGCCGGTATATATAAATATTAATCGTAGATATGATAAACAACTTACTTGTTTAACGGGGTGACTCACAGATCAGGGTAACTAACCAATAAATTTTGTCGATTTATGTTCAGTAGCGTGTTGACTTTCAAATAGGAAATATCGGTATACCGTTGTGCGGTCGTTCGAAATTAACGTGTATCGTGGAGTGTAGTGAATAGTGCCTATGGATTACTTGGATTACAATCTGATACATTTACGGCAAGTTTTCATTTTATTTACTATTTTTTTATACCAAAATATTTAAAATACTAAAAAGCCAGCCGGTATATATTCCTAGCTGACAAATTGTTGTCTTATATATACCTAAGTGGTTAGTCATGATAACTGTATATACTTCTACCTAGTATAGGGGCTCATATGGGAAATATTAAATGACAATTAAAATGTGTCTGCTATAATATAGGGTCTTTAAAAATTAGTTCATTTTATTCATATAAAAGTTTAGCAAAATAGAATCAGAAAACAATCTTGATTTTTGAACAAATGTTTAATTTTTAATAACTAATAATCTTAATTCGTGTTATATTTTTAATAATACAACTGGTTTACTTAATTTTTAAAACTGATTTTCAAGAGAAACAAGCTGTTTTGAATAATATTAAAACATCGCCCTGTATAATATGTATTTATTTAGTAATTAATAGGTATTTGCATTTTATCGAATTCTCAGACGTGTCTTATACTTTTACTCAAAATAAAAACCTACAGTATCTACTACAGATACTTTTTTCAAATATAAGCTACCTATACTCTTGTGTATTCTCAAATTTTCTTTAGTTTAAAAAAGATCAAACTGTATTTTTTTGTCGAAACAATATTCTGATAATTCGATAAATTGACAATAGGTACTATAATTTGGAACAAATAAACTTTTGGAATTGTATGATGCTTATTTAGAACCACCCGACCAACCTTAATATCTAAAGGAAAACTTATAATTCATTCTATAACTATTCACAAAACTCAATCTCGAAAAAAAAATTTGATATTAAATAAAGTAAGGATTGATAATTTCACTCCCTTATAATTTAACAGGAATGTTGAGAAAATACCGGTGGTTAGTAATATTGCGAGTGCACGAAATTTACAAAATTTAAAGTTTCCATCTTTACTTAAATTTGAGAAAAAAGAAATAAAAACTCAATTTTATTCAGGGAGATATCTTGGAAGGGGGCGAGATTGGGAGATTTTGTCATAGGAAAGATATAATTTTATACGAGAAATCACCTGAATTTTTGCGACTGAATTTAGGTACACCCTGTATACATAAAATATTTTTTAATGCTGATTTTAGACATACGAACTTGATGCCTTTGTTTTTTTGATCTTAAATGTTTTTTTTTAGAAAACATTATTTTTTCAAATTATTAGTTTAGTTAAATTATTTAGAATCGTTCTTCAATAAATTCTTTTATTCTTTGTTTTAGGTTTCGTAAAGTATTGGTCTACTCCAAAGGAGTGTGAGTATACAGTAATTCTCAATTTCTATCAAATGACATCATATCTCAGTATCATCCTGCCTTTCTTTTACAAATGTTCCTCATATTTTCTAAATACTATCCAGCCCTTTTTTACAATTGGTACTTTTCAAAAGACATAGGTAAGCTATGAAAATCCTCATATTTCCTAAATACTATGCGTTTCGTTAATAAGTTGGTACTTTTCAAAAGACATAGGTAAGCTATGTCAATCCGAACATTTTCTAAATACTATGCCTTTCGTTAATAAGTTGGTACTTTTCAAAAGACATAGGTAAGCTATGTCAATCCGAACATTTTCTAAATATTATGCCTTTCGTTAATAAGTTGGTACTTTTCAAAAGACATAGGTAAGCTATGTCAATCCGAACATTTTCTAAATATTATGCCTTTCGTTAATAAGTTGGTACTTTTCAAAAGACATAGGTAAGCTATGTCAATCCGAACATTTTCTAAATATTATGCCTTTCGTTAATAAGTTGGTACTTTTCAAAAGACATAGGTAAGCTATGTCAATCCGAACATTTTCTAAATATTATGCCTTTCGTTAATAAGTTGGTACTTTTCAAAAGACATAGGTAAGCTATGTCAATCCGAACATTTTCTAAATATTATGCCTTTCGTTAATAAGTTGGAACTTTTCAAAAGATATAGGTAAGCTATGTCAATCCGAACATTTTCTAAATACTATGCCTTTCGTTAATAAGTTGGTACTTTTCAAAAGACATAGGTAAGCTATGTCAATCCGAACATTTTCTAAATATTATGCCTTTCGTTAATAAGTTGGTACTTTTCAAAAGACATAGGTAAGCTATGTCAATCCGAACATTTTCTAAATATTATGCCTTTCGTTAATAAGTTGGTACTTTTCAAAAGACATAGGTAAGCTATGTCAATCCGAACATTTTCTAAATATTATGCCTTTCGTTAATAAGTTGGTACTTTTCAAAAGACATAGGTAAGCTATGTCAATCCGAACATTTTCTAAATATTATGCCTTTCGTTAATAAGTTGGTACTTTTCAAAAGACATAGGTAAGCTATGTCAATCCGAACATTTTCTAAATATTATGCCTTTCGTTAATAAGTTGGAACTTTTCAAAAGATATAGGTAAGCTATGTCAATCCGAACATTTTCTAAATACTATGCCTTTCGTTAATAAGTTGGTACTTTTCAAAAGACATAGGTAAGCTATGTCAATCCGAACATTTTCTAAATATTATGCCTTTCGTTAATAAGTTGGTACTTTTCAAAAGACATAGGTAAGCTATGTCAATCCGAACATTTTCTAAATATTATGCCTTTCGTTAATAAGTTGGTACTTTTCAAAATACATAGGTAAGCTATGTCAATCCGAACATTTTCTAAATACTATGCCTTTCGTTAATAAGTTGGTACTTTTCAAAAGACATAGGTAAGCTATGTCAATCCGAACATTTTCTAAATATTATGCCTTTCGTTAATAAGTTGGTACTTTTCAAAAGACATAGGTAAGCTATGTCAATCCGAACATTTTCTAAATATTATGCCTTTCGTTAATAAGTTGGTACTTTTCAAAATACATAGGTAAGCTATGTCAATCCGAACATTTTCTAAATACTATGCCTTTCGTTAATAGGTTGGTACTTTTCAAAAGACATAGGTAAGCTATGTCAATCCGAACTTTTTTTATATACTATGCCTTTCGTTAATAATAAGTTGGTACTTTTCAAAAGACATAGGTAAGCTATGTCAATCCGAACATTTTCTAAATACTATCCAGCCCTTTTTTACAATTGGTACTTTTCAAAAGACATAGGTAAGCTATGAAAATCCTCATATTTCCTAAATACTATGCCTTTCGTTAATAAGTTGGTACTTTTCAAAAGACATAGGTAAGCTATGTCAATCCGAACATTTTCTAAATACTATGCCTTTCGTTAATAAGTTGGTACTTTTCAAAAGACATAGGTAAGCTATGTCAATCCGAACATTTTCTAAATATTATGCCTTTCGTTAATAAGTTGGTACTTTTCAAAAGACATAGGTAAGCTATGTCAATCCGAACATTTTCTAAATACTATGCCTTTCGTTAATAAGTTGGTACTTTTCAAAAGACATAGGTAAGCTATGTCAATCCGAACATTTTCTAAATATTATGCCTTTCGTTAATAAGTTGGTACTTTTCAAAAGACATAGGTAAGCTATGTCAATCCGAACATTTTCTAAATACTATGCCTTTCGTTAATAAGTTGGTACTTTTCAAAAGACATAGGTAAGCTATGTCAATCCGAACATTTTCTAAATATTATGCCTTTCGTTAATAAGTTGGTACTTTTCAAGAGACATAGGTAAGCTATGTCAATCCGAACATTTTCTAAATACTATGCCTTTCGTTAATAAGTTGGTACTTTTCAAAAGACATAGGTAAGCTATGTCAATCCGAACATTTTCTAAATACTATGCCTTTCGTTAATAAGTTGGTACTTTTCAAAAGACATAGGTAAGCTATGTCAATCCGAACATTTTCTAAATATTATGCCTTTCGTTAATAAGTTGGTACTTTTCAAAAGACATAGGTAAGCTATGTCAATCCGAACATTTTCTAAATACTATGCCTTTCGTTAATAAGTTGGTACTTTTCAAAAGACATAGGTAAGCTATGTCAATCCGAACATTTTCTAAATACTATGCCTTTCGTTAATAGGTTGGTACTTTTCAAAAGACATAGGTAAGCTATGTCAATCCGAACTTTTTTTATATACTATGCCTTTCGTTAATAAGTTGGTACTTTTCAAAAGACATAGGTAAGCTATGTCAATCCGAACATTTTCTAAATACTATCCAGCCCTTTTTTACAATTGGTACTTTTCAAAAGACATAGGTAAGCTATGAAAATCCTCATATTTCCTAAATACTATGCCTTTCGTTAATAAGTTGGTACTTTTCAAAAGACATAGGTAAGCTATGTCAATCCGAACATTTTCTAAATACTATGCCTTTCGTTAATAAGTTGGTACTTTTCAAAAGACATAGGTAAGCTATGTCAATCCGAACATTTTCTAAATATTATGCCTTTCGTTAATAAGTTGGTACTTTTCAAAAGACATAGGTAAGCTATGTCAATCCGAACATTTTCTAAATACTATGCCTTTCGTTAATAAGTTGGTACTTTTCAAAAGACATAGGTAAGCTATGTCAATCCGAACATTTTCTAAATATTATGCCTTTCGTTAATAAGTTGGTACTTTTCAAAAGACATAGGTAAGCTATGTCAATCCGAACATTTTCTAAATACTATGCCTTTCGTTAATAAGTTGGTACTTTTCAAAAGACATAGGTAAGCTATGTCAATCCGAACATTTTCTAAATACTATGCCTTTCGTTAATAAGTTGGTACTTTTCAAAAGACATAGGTAAGCTATGTCAATCCGAACATTTTCTAAATATTATGCCTTTCGTTAATAAGTTGGTACTTTTCAAAAGACATAGGTAAGCTATGTCAATCCGAACATTTTCTAAATACTATGCCTTTCGTTAATAAGTTGGTACTTTTCAAAAGACATAGGTAAGCTATGTCAATCCGAACATTTTCTAAATACTATGCCTTTCGTTAATAAGTTGGTACTTTTCAAAAGACATAGGTAAGCTATGTCAATCCGAACATTTTCTAAATACTATGCCTTTCGTTAATAAGTTGGTACTTTTCAAAAGACATAGGTAAGCTATGTCAATCCGAACGTTTTCTAAATACTATGCCTTTCGTTAATAAGTTGGTACTTTTCAAAAGACATAGGTAAGCTATGTCAATCCGAACATTTTCTAAATACTATGCCTTTCGTTAATAAGTTGATACTTTTCAAAAGACATAGGTAAGCTATGAAAATCCTCATATTTCCTAAATACTATGCCTTTCGTTAATAAGTTGGTACTTTTCAAAAGACATAGGTAAGCTATGTCAATCCGAACATTTTCTAAATATTATGCCTTTCATTAATAAGTTGGTACTTTTCAAAAGACATAGGTAAGCTATGTCAATCCGAACATTTTCTAAATACTATGCCTTTCGTTAATAAGTTGGTACTTTTCAAAAGACATAGGTAAGCTATGTCAATCCGAACATTTTCTAAATACTATGCCTTTCGTTAATAAGTTGGTACTTTTCAAAAGACATAGGTAAGCTATGTCAATCCGAACGTTTTCTAAATACTATGCCTTTCGTTAATAAGTTGGTACTTTTCAAAAGACATAGGTAAGCTATGAAAATCCTCATATTTCCTAAATACTATGCCTTTCGTCAATAAGTTGGTACTTTTCAAAAGACATAGGTAAGCTATGTCAATCCGAACATTTTCTAAATATTATGCCTTTCGTTAATAAGTTGGTACTTTTCAAAAGACATAGGTAAGCTATGTCAATCCGAACATTTTCTAAATACTATGCCTTTCGTTAATAAGTTGGTACTTTTCAAAAGACATAGGTAAGCTATGTCAATCCGAACATTTTCTAAATATTATGCCTTTCGTTAATAAGTTGGTACTTTTCAAAAGACATAGGTAAGCTATGTCAATCCGAACTTTTCTAAATATTATGCCTTTCGTTAATAAGTTGGTACTTTTCAAAAGACATAGGTAAGCTATGTCAATCCGAACGTTTTCTAAATATTATGCCTTTCGTTAATAAGTTGGTACTTTTCAAAAGACATAGGTAAGCTATGTCAATCCGAACTTTTCTAAATATTATGCCTTTCGTTAATAAGTTGGTACTTTTCAAAAGACATAGGTAAGCTATGTCAATCCGAACGTTTTCTAAATACTATGCCTTTCGTCAATAAGTTGGTACTTTTCAAAAGACATAGGTAAGCTATGTCAATCCGAACATTTTCTAAATATTATGCCTTTCGTTAATAAGTTGGTACTTTTCAAAAGACATAGGTAAGCTATGTCAATCCAAACATTTTCTAAATATTATGCCTTTCGTTAATAAGTTGGTACTTTTCAAAAGACATAGGTAAGCTATGTCAATCCGAACGTTTTCTAAATACTATGCCTTTCGTTAATAAGTTGGTACTTTTCAAAAGACATAGGTAAGCTATGTCAATCCGAACGTTTTCTAAATACTATGCCTTTCGTTAATAAGTTGGTACTTTTCAAAAGACATAGGTAAGCTATGTCAATCCGAACGTTTTCTAAATATTATGCCTTTCGTTAATAAGTTGATACTTTTCAAAAGACATAGGTAAGCTATGTCAATCCGAACATTTTCTAAATATTATGCCTTTCGTTAATAAGTTGGTACTTTTCAAAATACATAGGTAAGCTATGTCAATCCGAACATTTTCTAAATACTATGCCTTTCGTTAATAAGTTGGTACTTTTCAAAAGACATAGGTAAGCTATGTCAATCCGAACGTTTTCTAAATACTATGCCTTTCGTTAATAAGTTGGTACTTTTCAAAAGACATAGGTAAGCTATGAAAATCCTCATATTTCCTAAATACTATGCCTTTCGTTAATAAGTTGGTACTTTTCAAAGACATAGGTAAGCTATGTCAATCCAAACATTTTCTAAATATTATGCCTTTCGTTAATAAGTTGGTACTTTTCAAAAGACATAGGTAAGCTATGTCAATCCGAACATTTTCTAAATACTATGCCTTTCGTTAATAAGTTGGTACTTTTCAAAAGACATAGGTAAGCTATGTCAATCCGAACATTTTCTAAATATTATGCCTTTCGTTAATAAGTTGGTACTTTTCAAAAGACATAGGTAAGCTATGTCAATCCGAACATTTTCTAAATACCATGCCTTTCGTTAATAAGTTGGTACTTTTCAAAAGACATAGGTAAGCTATGTCAATCCGAACATTTTCTAAATACTATGCCTTTCGTTAATAAGTTGGTACTTTTCAAAAGACATAGGTAAGCTATGTCAATCCGAACGTTTTCTAAATATTATGCCTTTCGTTAATAAGTTGGTACTTTTCAAAAGACATAGGTAAGCTATGTCAATCCGAACATTTTCTGAATACTATGCCTTTCGTTAATAAGTTGGTACTTTTCAAAAGACATAGGTAAGCTATGTCAATCCGAACATTTTCTAAATACTATGCCTTTCGTTAATAAGTTGGTACTTTTCAAAAGACATAGGTAAGCTATGTCAATCCGAACATTTTCTAAATACTATGCCTTTCGTTAATAAGTTGGTACTTTTCAAAAGACATAGGTAAGCTATGTCAATCCGAACGTTTTCTAAATACTATGCATTTCGTTAATAAGTTGGTACTTTTCAAAACACATAGGTAAGCTATGTCAATCCGAACATTTTCTAAATACTATGCCTTTCGTTAATAAGTTGGTACTTTTCAAAAGACATAGGTAAGCTATGAAAATCCTCATATTTCCTAAATACTATGCCTTTCGTTAATAAGTTGGTACTTTTCAAAAGACATAGGTAAGCTATGTCAATCCGAACATTTTCTAAATATTATGCCTTTCATTAATAAGTTGGTACTTTTCAAAAGACATAGGTAAGCTATGTCAATCCGAACATTTTCTAAATACTATGCCTTTCGTTAATAAGTTGGTACTTCTCAAAAGTCATAGGTAAGCTATGTCAATCCGAACATTTTCTAAATACTATGCCTTTCGTTAATAAGTTGGTACTTTTCAAAAGACATAGGTAAGCTATGTCAATCCGAACATTTTCTAAATACTATGCCTTTCGTTAATAAGTTGGTACTTTTCAAAAGACATAGGTAAGCTATGACAATCCGAACGTTTTCTAAATACTATGCCTTTCGTTAATAAGTTGGTACTTTTCAAAAGACATAGGTAAGCTATGTCAATCCGAACATTTTCTAAATATTATGCCTTTCATTAATAAGTTGGTACTTTTCAAAAGACATAGGTAAGCTATGTCAATCCGAACGTTTTCTAAATATTATGCCTTTCGTTAATAAGTTGGTACTTTTCAAAAGACATAGGTAAGCTATGTCAATCCGAACATTTTCTAAATATTATGCCTTTCGTTAATAAGTTGGTACTTTTCAAAAGACATAGGTAAGCTATGTCAATCCGAACGTTTTCTAAATATTATGCCTTTCGTTAATAAGTTGGTACTTTTCAAAAGACATAGGTAAGCTATGTCAATCCGAACATTTTCTAAATATTATGCCTTTCGTTAATAAGTTGGTACTTTTCAAAAGACATAGGTAAGCTATGTCAATCCGAACGTTTTCTAAATATTATGCCTTTCATTAATAAGTTGGTACTTTTCAAAAGACATAGGTAAGCTATGTCAATCCGAACGTTTTCTAAATATTATGCCTTTCGTTAATAAGTTGGTACTTTTCAAAAGACATAGGTAAGCTATGTCAATCCGAACATTTTCTAAATATTATGCCTTTCGTTAATAAGTTGGTACTTTTCAAAAGACATAGGTAAGCTATGTCAATCCGAACATTTTCTAAATACTATGCCTTTCGTTAATAAGTTGGTACTTTTCAAAAGACATAGGTAAGCTATGTCAATCCAAACATTTTCTAAATATTATGCCTTTCGTTAATAAGTTGGTACTTTTCAAAAGACATAGGTAAGCTATGTCAATCCGAACGTTTTCTAAATACTATGCCTTTCGTTAATAAGTTGGTACTTTTCAAAAGACATAGGTAAGCTATGTCAATCCGAACATTTTCTAAATACTATGCCTTTCGTTAATAAGTTGGTACTTTTCAAAAGACATAGGTAAGCTATGAAAATCCTCATATTTCCTAAATACTATGCCTTTCGTTAATAAGTTGGTACTTTTCAAAAGACATAGGTAAGCTATGTCAATCCGAACATTTTCTAAATATTATGCCTTTCATTAATAAGTTGGTACTTTTCAAAAGACATAGGTAAGCTATGTCAATCCGAACATTTTCTAAATACTATGCCTTTCGTTAATAAGTTGGTACTTTTCAAAAGACATAGGTAAGCTATGTCAATCCGAACGTTTTCTAAATACTATGCCTTTCGTTAATAAGTTGGTACTTTTCAAAAGACATAGGTAAGCTATGTCAATCCGAACGTTTTCTAAATACTATGCCTTTCGTTAATAAGTTGGTACTTTTCAAAAGACATAGGTAAGCTATGTCAATCCGAACATTTTCTAAATATTATGCCTTTCATTAATAAGTTGGTACTTTTCAAAAGACATAGGTAAGCTATGTCAATCCGAACATTTTCTAAATACTATGCCTTTCGTTAATAAGTTGGTACTTTTCAAAAGACATAGGTAAGCTATGTCAATCCGAACATTTTCTAAATACTATGCCTTTCGTTAATAAGTTGGTACTTTTCAAAAGACATAGGTAAGCTATGTCAATCCGAACGTTTTCTAAATACTATGCCTTTCGTTAATAAGTTGGTACTTTTCAAAAGACATAGGTTAGCTATGTCAATCCTCATATTTCCTAAATACTATGCCTTTCGTTAATAAGTTGGTACTTTTCAAAAGACATAGGTAAGCTATGTCAATCCGAACATTTTCTAAATATTATGCCTTTCGTTAATAAGTTGGTACTTTTTAAAGGGCATAGGTAAGCTATGTCGTTGCTCGTATTTTCTGTTCTGTTTTTGTTTCTGCCTTTTCTCCCCTGTTGATGTCATTCGGTTTGGAATTGTGAATTATTTTTTTATTGCAATTGTTAAGTAAGCCACATGTACCGACTTTTTTGTTTACGATTGACTTTTTCCCGCACGGATGCACGCAGTATCACACTGTGAGAAAGTACTCGTTACCTAGGGTGTCGGTAAGCCTCGCTTGCAAAACGAGCAGTCATCCAGATGGGCGAGTACGCTTAAGTGTTTTCCGTTTGTCGAATGGGTATGGGTTGACAAGTAGGGGGAATAGTTGCCCAGTATGGGTTATCAAAATATCGTAGATTTCTAAGTTGGTACATGCAAAATGGCAATTCTTGGCAATTTATTACTAACAATTTTTTTCAGCGCTTCCTTTTCAGTATTACTAACACTTCTCTTACAGGCTTCAAGATGTCATCAAATGTTTTGTACATTTTTAATTTTGTTTGATTTTCTGTTCCAGGAATTTTTTTAGGGATGGATTTATTTGGAATATATGCATATAATTAATCTTGCTGATAGGCCTATCTAATAATTTTACTTTTTTTATGTCCTAGGGTTTACATTAAAATTTTTCTTATTAATTTTATTTTTTGTTTTAGAATTCTTATTAGTAAAGGAGTTTTTAGGTTACAAAAGTGACTTTGCAGTTTAGAGCTTCAGAATTTTCATTAATATTTGGTAAAGTTTTCTTTGCATGATTTTTTCTTAACTGCATGGGTTTAAAAGGTGCATGCATGTTGTAGGGGGTGGTAAAACAGTGGTGATTTAGGGGGTTTAGTATTTAAATTATAAAATTTTGTATGTAAAAATATTTTTATGTTGTAATTCGTGTTTAAATTTTTCGGCTCTTATAAAAAAATGTAAATGTTAATATTTTATTGATATTAATCATATCTTTTTTATAATTGCTAAGTTTGCATTTATTTTATCCTGTTTGTAAATGTACATATCTGCACTTTGTTAGAGTAAAGATAAACTCTGGCTTAGTGCAGCCGGTAGAGAACATCCAGCTTTCAGGGGGGCGCATTTTCTAGTTTTGTCTGTGATTTCCTCCGCCGGCGGGGAATATTTTCCATCGGTTGTGAATATTTTAACCGGTTGATTATATTTTCTACCGATAAAGGGAACAACTTCCAGTCGAGAAGGACAACTTCAAGCCGTGATGGGGAATGATTGCTTATATTTGTTTATAGATGGGTATTTAATTTCAGTTTTGTATCGCTTTGGTTATGTATATTAGGTAACAAAACCAACATGATATTTTGTGTTATTGTTAGATATTGAACTCCACTTTTACCATAGATAATATAAATGTTGTTTCTATTTGTCTTTTTTACAGTACTGTTCTACAATCTGAATTAAACTGTTACTTGAGAGATAACAGAACAGAGATATTATAAACAAATCTAATAATAATTATTAAGATGTTATATAGTTCTCTCCGAATTCCAGAACAATATATTTTTATCTTCTTATTTTACTTTTACCATTGTCTAGGATATTCAATGGGGTGTTAAACCGATATCCGGAGCTTTTAAACCGAATATTTTAGGAAAAAACTGGAAATTAAGATTTCCTAAATGTTTGCAACTTTCACTACAGATACGTCACGCACTTAAAGATGAAGCTAGCCACTTTCTGATTTAGATGTTTTATGAACCAATAGCCAGTAACAAAAAATTAAAATATTCACTGACAGTCAGGCTCTGCTTGAAGCTATCAGTAATCCAACAACTAGGTCTAGACTGGTAAAAATGCAAAGAATCCGTTAACAGGCTGACAAGAGACAACAAAGTGTCTCTAATATGGGTGCCGGCACATGAGGGTATTGCAGGTAATGAAATGGCGGACCAGTTAGCTAAAGAAGGCTCTAAAGGAGAATCCATATTTCCGGAACCGTTTTGTGGAATCACAAAAGATTGCATAAGAGGGGAAATCAGGAATTGGTTAGATAGGGAACACCAACTCAAATGGAGGTTGACACAAGGGCACCTCCATACAAAGAGTTTACTGAACAAGGTAGACAAGGAACTCTCAACCAGGGTATTGAAACTGGGTAAGAGACATTTTAAGACAGTTACCGACCTGGTGACTGGACATTGCACCCTGAGGAAACATCTGCACAAAATGGGCAAAGTTAGTGAAACTATGAGCAGAAAATGTGAACTTGATGATGAAACTCCTACTCACAAACTCTGCTTCTGCGAGAACTTACAAGTACTTAGACGAAAGCACTTTGGAGAGGAAAAAATACAACCATTACTGAAAATCCCTCCAGTCAAACTAGTGGCCTTTATAGAAGACACGAAGCTTCTGGAATGGAAATAGATAACATGGGAAATGGTACAAATATTCAGTTCAAGTGCCTGGGCTATTGAGCACAACCCAAACGAATGAATGAATGGCGTACAATTAGAATTTTTATGAGGGATCAATTTTTCTGTAAAAATATTTGTATCATGAACGTACGTTGAAAAATTTAAAGGGGTTCATTTATTTGTTAAATTTTACTTCTATCATTGGCGTACCTTAAAATTTTCATAAGAGATCATGATTGCTGTCATGATTTTGGGAATTTGAAAATTCGAAAGTGAGTTTATGTTATAATCGAAAGTACACGCGCTAAGTCAAAAAATCGTAGAGCCCATTATAATGGGAATTTCAAGCTGAAACTTTAGATACACATTTTCAAATAGTTAGCGAATATGGAAAAAGGCCAGCGATATCGTATCTACGATATTTTGTATACGAAAGTTTCCAAAATTGAGGTGTACAGAAATTCGAAAAAAAAATTTTAACCATAGACTTTAGAAACTTTTTATGAGTATTTTCGTAATCTACGGGGCCAAATTAGTGAATTTCTATATATAAAATCAGATCTACTATAAAAATTTTAAATGGGTTGGTTTGTAACAATTTCGGTTTACCAAAGGTACGATATTTTATACTGGGTAAGTCAGATAGTTGCTGTTTTTGGCTATTTGGGTAGGTATGTATTTTTTATACTTTATGGCTACTTCAACATGATCAATTCAAAACAAATATGACCCGACGTTCATATATAGTGTGAGACAAAGATAGGGGATTGCAAATTTTGGGAAAATCCGATTTCGTCTATTAAATCCTTACTTTTTGATCTCCATATATCAAATAATACGATGTTATTGTGGGCTGGTTGACATTCATTAATAAAACTCCGAAAATTACTAAATACAATCTATTTTTTTCTGTTTTATTTTATAATATTTAACAATAAATACATATACAAAAAATACTAAAGTTAATATTTAGGTAATTAAAATGTACGTATATCGAAAAAAACAACATAAGAACTTTAAAGCTGGAGTCTATCAGAATCTTTTGAATAATTTCCATTTTTACAAATTTTCTAAACAAAACAACGACATTTCTAACTATTTGTACGTCCCTGGGTTGCCTCTCTATTGTTCTCCTAGCTAGTAGTCCAGTTCACAAGTTCAAAAATATGTTAATTCTTGTAATAACTCTTAAAAATATAAGCGATAATTACTTGGATTCGAAATAGCCACGCGGAGGCCTCTTCATTAACTTAAAATTATTAGCAATAGAGATAGAATTTCGATTGTTGGGACTTTTTTAATGAGAATTTTCTCCTTTTTCAGATTTTGACTATCTTTTATAGATTCTGAGATATTCACGAAAAATTAAATGCCTTTTTCATTCTTACCTTTTGTTACGATTTGTTTTTAAATTTGGAATAATAGAAATTATTTTTTCCATTTAATTTTGTGTGTTGACGATACAAATTACAAAAATACTGCATTAAAATTTCTACATCCACACTAGTTAAAGCATTCAATATGCAATATTTTTATTACTTAACAATAATACCGATTCTACAGTCAATGGGCTGAAATATTTATTAAAATATTGGATTTACTGAAGATTGCGGAAAATTTTAATTTTTGAACGGATTGAACTATTAAGGCTGTTTTTTACAAAATAGTTTTTCTTCGAAGGTTAAAGGTGTTTATAAACTTTTCTCTTCTCTACTATTATGTAAGCTGGTTAGTTTTTACTGCTTAAAATTTTCTTTATCTACGTTTTCTTAGTACTCCACTGCCTTTTATTACTATCTGGGTTAGTGTGGTTTAATGATACTCTTTATGTGTGTAACCAAAAGTTTAGCAAAACTAAAATTTTAAGTTCATCAAATGTCAATTAAAAGCTACAACTGGGTGTTGCGTGGGTCACAATATGTTCCAACTTTATGATCACCGTGTATGAAAGTAGTTTGTAAATTATATACTTCCTTTATTATCCCTCCAAACGTACGTAAGAATTATTTTATAAATACCTTTAAAATCCAATTTAATTTTAAACTAATATAAAAATACTTTATATCAACATTCTTCCATTTTAATTTTCTTTGGAAATATTAAATGATAATGCTTTTTTCATAGATATTATACAGAATACAATTAATTATTACGAAACACAAATATTATTCAGCAGTTTGTTCAATATTTTTTTTATGTAATTCAAACATTATTTTTACAATTCCACAACAAATACTTTTTTATAAAAATAGTAATTTATATGCAAGAGAATCCTCTTTACCAGCGCAAAGAGGTCACAATGGAATTAAAATGTATTCTTTCAATAGAACTCCCTATAACTTTCTTTTAAATAAGTAAATTTGTAAAAACAGAAAAAAAATTGATTTATTTAGATATCTGTAGAAAAATGTTCACCCTAACCCTGTAGGTATATGTTGATGGTATAAAAAATCTCCAACAAGAATATCCTTCCTCTCTTTCTTCCTTACTTTTAAATGAAGCTGGAAGCATACATTTTGTCTAATTTAATTTTAAGTTCGGTTAATTTTCAGTATTAAATATAAAACTACCTGCGGAACCAGTTTAGACATAATTATCTTATCTCTGGGAAATCAGTTTTTAAAATAAGTAATAGTGCTCATATGACATTGAGACAGTTGACTATTTGTGATATCAATAATATAGTCCGGGGAAGTTAGGCCGAGAGCTGTAGTGAAATTTAAAAGCTTGGGTAACTATAGATTCGATTTTTTTAAACGAAAGTATATATAATATTGACTACTTTCCTAAATTCTTGAGATGATCCCGCTGAAGCTTGCGACGCAGCTTGGAACACGTGAAATGCAACAGTTTTCCGTCTATAACTTTTTTAGATTTGATCACATACAAAAATTGTGGTCATCAAAATTGTAAGGAATTTTATACCCTATAAGATGACATGATGCAATATTTTGGAAAACAATTTTTAAACTTTTGCGTGGCCGCCAATTTGAATTTTTGAAATTTGAAAACACCAACGTTTTCAGGGGCCGGACTACTATATTTTCCTATATTAAGAAGTCGTTATTATTATTTTAATTATGTTTGTCACTTGAAAAACCGTTTTGCAAACATTTTTTCAATTTTTCGAAAATTAAGGGTTGAAAAATGTGTTTCCAAAATATTGCATCATCTCAAGAATTTAGGAAAGTAGTAGAAAAAATCAAATCCAGTTACCCAAACTTTTCCATTCAATATTGTTACTTCCCCGAACTAATACCAAAAAGGCTGAATATATTTGTTTATAAGAATATTTTAAAATATATTTGAGAAAGTTATAAGGAGTCCAAATAAGTTGTATTATATTTATAGGCCTGTATCACTAAGTGTTCCACGTTATTTTTAATTTAAAAACGTGGAGAACCTCCACCGAATCTGATTTGCAAAATTGACATTTTTATAGCTAATTGCCCAAAACTACGTAGAACACTATAAAAATAGAATGAAGCAAACTAAGCCCATCTATAATATTTTGTTTGTATTGTCAAAAAATATGAAATTCATTGGCATATAGGTACGCTAGACGAAGAAATTTGTATCTAGAGAATTGACAATGGATCAAATTAAATTTGACCAAAATACAACAAATTAACAGTAAAAGTTGGTTTATTTTTAGGGTAAATGTACAAAAATTTTTAAACATGATAATTATTGTATTTCCGATGTTAGAATGAGATTAAAGGACGTAAAAGGATTTTTCTAGAACCAGTTAATATAAATCTAGGTCCACACCGAAACCAACACTGTAATGACAATTATTTTGTACATTTATCCTAGAGATTCATAAAAATGCTCGCCACTTCCAAGAGACAATATCGTAATAATTTTTTAAGTGTATTTATTTGATTTAGTAAGGCCCCAAGTGCTTATTCTTGAGGTATCTCTAAAAATACTATTTGAGCAAATAGTTTTAATAAGCTTTTTAGTGAAAAATTTGAATTGCAATCATTATTTCCAGTAGTTATTGTGGTGATTGATTTTTTTTAAATTTTCGGAAATGACGAGGAAAAAAAGTTGTCGCTTATAGGCCAATATTGAACTGGTTAAAAACAAAAAAAAAACAGTGTAAAGTTCACTCAAAAATGAATTATAAACGGCATTTTTTAATTCTATTTATTTTCGGATTTCGAATGAACTTTAAAAAAAATAGGAAAGAAAATATATAAATCTGTGTTTAAAAATGTTACCTATATCACAGATAACTCGCAGAACACCTGTAATTTATAATATCAACAAGCTAATTAGGCCCAACAAAATTGATCGTGTAGAAATTCTTCAGAAGAAATTGACATCTGATTTAAATATTTAACCATTTTCAAGAATTCATTTAGCCCGAACCATGATCTTTATTTGAAAGAAATTTAAGGAACTCCTGAAGTATTTATTGTATAATAGACAGAAAAAAACAGCAGCTTACAAATAATTTTCGTTGGTGACATATCAATTTATAAGTTATTATTAGAGCCAATAACATAAAACTAGTTGTGATGTAGTTAGAGCCTACCAAAAACCGCATTTTGGACCTAAAATGGCTACCACGTAGTAACTGTCATTCCAGCTCAAGGCCACTACTAAATTTAGCGGGTAATTTGACTAAATGCGTGATTTCATGATTGTAAATATAAATATCATCAAAAATGACTTCGTATTAAACAGAAAATTAAGAACTTAGAACTAGTTGTGATGTAGTTAGAGCCTACCAAAAAACGCATTTTGGACCTAAAATGGCTACTACGAAGTAACCCATTGCAGCTCAAGGCCACTACTAAATTTAGCGGGTAATTTGACTAAATGCGTGATTTCATGATTGTAAAATATAAATATCATCAAAAATGACTTCGTATTAAACAGAAAATTAAGAACTTAGAACTAGTTGTGATGTAGTTAGAGCCTACCAAAAACCGCATTATGGACCTAAAATGACTACCACGTAGTAACTGTCATTCCAGCTCAAGGCCACTACTAAATTTAGCGGGGCATTTGACTAAACGCGTGATTTTATGATTGTAAATATAAATATCATCAGAATGACTTAAATTATCGTAAAAAGGGATAAAACAGAAACTTAAGAACTTAAAACTAGTTTTGATGCAGTGAGAGCCTACCAAAAAACGCATTTTGGACCTAAAATGGCTACCACGTAGTAACTGTCATTCCAGCTCAAGGCCACTTTCAAATATAGCGGGTCATTTGACTAAACGCGTGATTTCATGATTGGAAATATAAATATCATCAAAAATGACTTTGTATTAAACAGAAACTTAAGAATTTAAAACTAGTTGTGATGTAGTTAGAGCCTACCAAAAAACGCATTTTGGACCTAAAATGGCTACCACGTAGTAACTGTCATTCCAGCTCAAGGCCACTTTCAAATATAGCGGGTCATTTGGCTAAATGCGTCATTTCATGATTGTAAATATAAATATCATCAAAAATGACTTCGTATTAAACAGAAACTTAAGAATTTAAAACTAATTGTGATGTAGTTAAAGCCTACCAAAAAACGCATTTTGGACCTAAAATGGCTACCACGTAGTAACTGTCATTCCAGCTCAAGGTCACTACTAAATTTAGCGGGTCATTTGGCTAAACGCGTGATTTCATGATTGTAAATATAAATATCAAAAATGACTTAAGTTATAGCAAAACGTATTAAACAGAAAATTAAGAACTGAAAAACCGGATTTTGGACCTAAAATGACTACCACGTAGTAACTGTCATTCCAGCTCAAGGCTACTTTCAAATTTGGCGGGTCATTTGGCTAAATGCGTGATTTCATAATTGTAAATATAAATATCATCAAAAATGACTTCGTATTAAACAGAAACTTAAGAATTCAAAACTAGTTGTGATGTAGTTAAAGCCTACCAAAAAACGCATTTTGGACCTAAAATGGCTACCACGTAGTAACTGTCATTCCAGCTCAATGCCACTACTAAATTTAGCGGGTCATTTGGCTAAACGCGTGATTTCATGATTGTAAATATAAATATCAAAAATGACTTAAGTTATAGCAAAACGTATTAAACAGAAACTTAAGAACTGAAAAACCGCATTTTGGACCTAAAATGACTACCACATAGTAACTGTCATTCCAGCTCAAGGATACTTTCAAATTTAGTGGGTCATTTGGCTAAATGCGAGATTTCATGATTGTAAATATAAATATCATCAAAAATGACTTCGTATAAAACAGAAACTTAAGAACTTGAAACTAGTTGTGATGTAGTTAGAGCCTACCAAAAACCGCATTTTGGACCTAAAAAGGCTACCACGTAGTAACTGTCATTCCAGCTCAAGGCCACTACTAAATTTAGCGGGTAATTTGGCTAAACGCGTGATTTCATGATTGTAAATATAAATATCATCAAAAATGACTTCGTATTGAACAGAAACTTGAGAATTTAAAACTAGTTGTGATGTAGTTAGAGCCTACCAAAAAACGCATTTTGGACCTAAAATGGCTACCACGTAGTAACTGTCATTCTAGCTCAAGTCCACTACTAAATTTAGCGGGTCATTTGGCTAAATGCGTGATTTCATGATTGTAAATATAAATATCATCAAAAATGACTTCGTATTAAACAGAAAATTAAGAACTTAGAACTAGTTGTGGTGTAGTTAAAGCCTACCAAAAAACGCATTCTGGACCTAAAAAGGCTACCACGTAGTAACTGTCATTCCAGCTCAAGGCCACTACTAAATTTAGCGGGTCATTTGGCTAAACGCGTGATTTCATGATTGTAAATATAAATATCAAAAATGACTTAAGTTATAGCAAAACGTATTAAACAGAAAATTAGGAACTGAAAAACCGGATTTTGGACCTAAAATGACTACCACGTAGTAACTGTCATTCCAGCTGAAGGCTACTTTCAAATTTGGCGGGTCAATTGGCTAAATGCGTGATTTCATAATTGTAAATATAAATATCATCAAAAATGACTTCGTATTAAACAGAAACTTAAGAATTCAAAACTAGTTGTGATGTAGTTAAAGCCTACCAAAAAACGCATTTTGGACCTAAAATGGCTACCACGTAGTAACTGTCATTCCAGCTCAATGCCACTACTAAATTTAGCGGGTCATTTGGCTAAACGCGTGATTTCATGATTGTAAATATAAATATCAAAAATGACTTAAGTTATAGCAAAACGTATTAAACAGAAACTTAAGAACTGAAAAACCGCATTTTGGACCTAAAATGACTACCACATAGTAACTGTCATTCCAGCTCAAGGATACTTTCAAATTTAGTGGGTCATTTGGCTAAACGCGTGATTTCATGATTGGAAATATAAATATCATCAAAAATGACTTCGTATAAAACAGAAACTTAAGAACTTGAAACTAGTTGTGATGTAGTTAAAGCCTACCAAAAACCGCATTTTGGACCTAAAATGGCTACCACGTAGTAACTGTCATTCCAGCTCAAGGCCACTACTAAATTTAGCGGGTCATTTGGCTAAACGCGTGATTTCATGATTGTAAATATAAATATCAAAAATGACTTAAGTTATAGCAAAACGTATTAAACAGAAACTTAAGAACTGAAAAACCGCATTTTGGACCTAAAATGACTACCACATAGTAACTGTCATTCCAGCTCAAGGCCACTACTAAATTTAGCGGGTCATTTGACTAAACGCGTGATTTCATGATTGGAAATATAAATATCATCAAAAATGACTTCGTATTGAACAGAAACTTGAGAATTTAAAACTAGTTGTGATGTAGTTAGAGCCTACCAAAAAACGCATTTTGGACCTAAAATGGCTACCACGTAGTAACTGTCATTCTAGCTCAAGTCCACTACTAAATTTAGCGGGTCATTTGGCTAAACGCGTGATTTCATGATTGTAAATATAAATATCAAAAATGACTTAAGTTATAGCAAAACGTATTAAACAGAAAATTCGGAACTGAAAAACCGGATTTTGGACCTAAAATGACTACCACGTAGTAACTGTCATTCCAGCTCAAGGCTACTTTCAAATTTGGCGGGTCATTTGGCTAAATGCGTGATTTCATAATTGTAAATATAAATATCATCAAAAATGACTTCGTATTAAACAGAAACTTAAGAATTCAAAACTAGTTGTGATGTAGTTAAAGCCTACCAAAAAACGCATTTTGGACCTAAAATGGCTACCACGTAGTAACTGTCATTCCAGCTCAATGCCACTACTAAATTTAGCGGGTCATTTGGCTAAACGCGTGATTTCATGATTGTAAATATAAATATCAAAAATGACTTAAGTTATAGCAAAACGTATTAAACAGAAACTTAAGAACTGAAAAACCGCATTTTGGACCTAAAATGACTACCACATAGTAACTGTCATTCCAGCTCAAGGATACTTTCAAATTTAGTGGGTCATTTGGCTAAATGCGAGATTTCATGATTGTAAATATAAATATCATCAAAAATGACTTCGTATAAAACAGAAACTTAAGAACTTGAAACTAGTTGTGATGTAGTTAGAGCCTACCAAAAACCGCATTTTGGACCTAAAAAGGCTACCACGTAGTAACTGTCATTCCAGCTCAAGGCCACTACTAAATTTAGCGGGTAATTTGGCTAAACGCGTGATTTCATGATTGTAAATATAAATATCATCAAAAATGACTTCGTATTGAACAGAAACTTGAGAATTTAAAACTAGTTGTGATGTAGTTAGAGCCTACCAAAAAACGCATTTTGGACCTAAAATGGCTACCACGTAGTAACTGTCATTCTAGCTCAAGTCCACTACTAAATTTAGCGGGTCATTTGGCTAAACGCGTGATTTCATGATTGGAAATATAAATATCATCAAAAATGACTTCGTATTGAACAGAAACTTGAGAATTTAAAACTAGTTGTGATGTAGTTAGAGCCTACCAAAAAACGCATTTTGGACCTAAAATGGCTACCACGTAGTAACTGTCATTCTAGCTCAAGTCCACTACTAAATTTAGCGGGTCATTTGGCTAAATGCGTGATTTCATGATTGTAAATATAAATATCATCAAAAATGACTTCGTATTAAACAGAAACTTAAGAATTCAAAACTAGTTGTGATGTAGTTAAAGCCTACCAAAAAACGCATTTTGGACCTAAAATGGCTACCACGTAGTAACTGTCATTCCAGCTCAAGGCCACTACTAAATTTAGCGGGTCATTTGGCTAAACGCGTGATTTCATGATTGTAAATATAAATATCAAAAATGACTTAAGTTATAGCAAAACGTATTAAACAGAAAATTAGGAACTGAAAAACCGGATTTTGGACCTAAAATGACTACCACGTAGTAACTGTCATTCCAGCTCAAGGCTACTTTCAAATTTGGCGGGTCAATTGGCTAAATGCGTGATTTCATAATTGTAAATATAAATATCATCAAAAATGACTTCGTATTAAACAGAAACTTAAGAATTCAAAACTAGTTGTGATGTAGTTAAAGCCTACCAAAAAACGCATTTTGGACCTAAAATGGCTACCACGTAGTAACTGTCATTCCAGCTCAATGCCACTACTAAATTTAGCGGGTCATTTGGCTAAACGCGTGATTTCATGATTGTAAATATAAATATCAAAAATGACTTAAGTTATAGCAAAACGTATTAAACAGAAAATTAGGAACTGAAAAACCGGATTTTGGACCTAAAATGACTACCACGTAGTAACTGTCATTCCAGCTCAAGGCTACTTTCAAATTTGGCGGGTCAATTGGCTAAATGCGTGATTTCATAATTGTAAATATAAATATCATCAAAAATGACTTCGTATTAAACAGAAACTTAAGAATTCAAAACTAGTTGTGATGTAGTTAAAGCCTACCAAAAAACGCATTTTGGACCTAAAATGGCTACCACGTAGTAACTGTCATTCCAGCTCAATGCCACTACTAAATTTAGCGGGTCATTTGGCTAAACGCGTGATTTCATGATTGTAAATATAAATATCAAATATGACTTAAGTTATAGCAAAACGTATTAAACAGAAACTTAAGAACTGAAAAACCGCATTTTGGACCTAAAATGACTACCACATAGTAACTGTCATTCCAGCTCAAGGATACTTTCAAATTTAGTGGGTCATTTGGCTAAACGCGTGATTTCATGATTGGAAATATAAATATCATCAAAAATGACTTCGTATTAAACAGAAACTTAAGAATTTAAAACTAGTTGTGATTTAGTTAGACCCTACCAAAAACCGCATTTTGGACCTAAAATGGCTACCACGTAGTAACTGTCATTCCAGCTCAAGGCCACTACTAAATTTAGCGGGTCATTTGGCTAAACGCGTGATTTCATGATTGTAAATATAAATATCACAAATGACTTAAGTTATCGCAAAACGTATTAAACAGAAACTCCGGAAATAATTTACTTAATTACAGTTAACTGTAAATAATTGTCATATTAGTAAAGCGTGATATATAGACGTCAAAAAATAATAGTTCAATACTATTAAACGCTTTACAAAATTAGAAAAATTAATTTCCAAAGAGCAGACCGTCCACTAAGAAGCAACAACTACTTCTCGAGCTATATGCCCCGACAGACATTGAATTACACTTCTAAAGTAAACGGGGTTGGTATATCTGTTAAGATAGAACCAACCATTCTGGTTTGCGATTAGAAGGAATAACATCACTTGTAGACCGGTTTCGGCGTTTTTTGCGCCTCATCAGCACAAGGTAGATGCTATTCGTCCAGAAGCTCTGAGAGCATAATCCTGGACTAGAGACTACGTTGATACCACACCAATACCTCAGTTAAGGAAATGCTAAGAGTGCGATATCAGCGACATCTCTACATCTAATCACAAACCAAAATTCTATACCTACAAAACCGAGATGGTTTTTTGTCGATATAGAATTTTGGTTTGTGATTAGATGTCGCTGATATCGCACTCTTAGCATTTCCTTAACTGAGGCTAATGTATTGGTGTAGTATCAACGTAGTCTCTAGTCCAGGATTATGCTCTCAGAGCTTCTGGACGAATATCATCTACCTTGTAATGATGAGGCGCAATACGCCGAAACCGATCGACAAGTGATGTTATTCCTTCTAATCGCAAACCAGAATGGTTGGTTCTATCTTAACAGATATACCAACCCCGTTTACTTTAGAAGTGAAATTCAATGTCTGTCGGGGCATATAGCTCGAGAAGTAGTAGTAGTTAATTTTTCTAATTTTGTAAAGCGTTTAATAATATTGAACTATTATTTTTTGACGTCTCCGGAAATAATGCCGGTTTCTTTCTGAAGAAATTCTATTATTTCAATCTAAAACAAACAGCACATATAGCTCATAAAAGTTCGATTCTCATTTATAAAAAACGCGTATCTACGTTAAAACCTCATCATGAACGTTGATCGCGTTGAGGTTCATCTTCAGACTCTTCTTCCCTGAGTAGGGGACTGCCGTCAGAAATTTTAGATCTGCTGCCCCTTTGGCTACCCTTGTGATGATTTACCGGAAAATTGGGAACGAAATTGCCGCATGGTGTGCAAGGAGCTGATCTCGATAACCAGCTTCTCGAAAATACTGGAAGAATTTAAAAAATGTACCAAGAATCATAAATATGATAACACAACTTACCGTTTGAAATACTTTTTGATTTGGTAGGCGTTTCATCGCATAAGGGCATATAAAGCGTCTTCGATTTAATTTTATGGAAATAATTCCGTGCGTGCTTTTGATCGACTTGATGTTGCGGCGGCACTGGACTTTTTTGTTGAGGCAATTGTTGAATTTTGTCCAATAACTCTCTCATTTCAACAGTAGGACTTGTTGCTCTAGGAGGAGATCCCGGAGAACCCATATTCGCTAAACTGCTTATATCTGAACCTACAATAAAGAAATAGTACCGTAAAAATCAGTTGACTTGAATTCATTTCCATACTCTCTGAATATCCATAGGGTAATTTACTATATCCCAAGATGGAAAGAATATTAATGGAAAAAGACTCAAGGTTAGTAGAAATTATATGCTGCTGGTTGCTCCGCCCTACCAATATCATATGATATCTACTAAGGTTCAGCACAGCCTTTAGAATTCGTCAAGCTGAACATTGAACGATTTGCTTTACACCAGAGTGTTGTATTATGCGTAAAAAAGTTTAGGTACTTAAATGTTATGAAAGTACTTTACCTATACTGTTGGTGACACTATATTGAAGGTCTTCTGGCGCAGTCTGAATAGGATTTTCAAAGTTTGGAACGGTGCTCGGCAAGCACACTGATAGATTTAATAGATCAGAAAAATTGGGATCGTCTTCTTGACTTCCCGAATCTTCTTTTGAGATTTTGTGCCTCTGCAGTTGCCTTGTTTTTGCGGGAAGGATCGCCGGTACATCACAGACATTTTGACTTTTGGTTTCTATTCTACCTACATTTGCAAAAAAAAACAATAAGAGTAGATTCATTATAAAGTTGTTAGTGGGGTTAGACTACCTTATAATCAGTGGCGACTCGTGAACTTTTTAAGAGAGGAGGCTGGACATAAAAATTGTTGAAAATTGTCAAAATTTTTTAAAATTGGTCGAAAATTGTCAAAATTTTGAAAAAATGGTCAATAATTATAAAAAAACTGTTAAAAATGGTCAATAATTGTTGAAAATTGTCAAATTTTTTCAAAAATGGTCGAAATTTTTGAAAAATTGTCAAAAACCCAAAAGTTTTAGAAAATTGTCAAATATAGTCAATAATTATCAAAACTTTTAGAAAAATGTCAAAAATTATTAAAAATTAGTCAATGATTGTCAAAAATGGTCAATAATTGTTAAAAATTGTTAAAAATTATTAAAAATTTTGAAATATGGTCAAAAATTGTTAAAAACTGTCAAAATTTTGAAAAAATGGTTAATAATTGTTAAATATTTTCAAAAACTGTCAAAATAATTGAAAAATGGTACAAAATTGTCCAATTTTTGTAAAAATGGTCAATTGTCAAAATTTTGAAAAAATGGCCAAAATTTTTGTAAAAATGTTAAAAACTTTCAAAAATGGACAATTATTGTCAAAATTCTGAAAAATAGTTGATAATTGTCAAAAATTGTTAAGTTTTTTGAAAAATTGTCAAAAATTTTGAAAAAATGGTCAAAAATAGTCAAAAATTTGGAAAAATGGTCATAAATTATCATAAATTGTTAGAAATTGTCAATTATTGTTAAAAACAATCAAAAATAGACATTTATTGTCAAAAACTGTCCAAAAAGTTAAAAATTGTCACTAATTTTGAAAAACATGGTCAAAAATGGTCTACATTTTTTAAAAATCGTTAAAAACTGTCAAAATATTTGAAAACTTGTCAAAAATTCCCAAAATTGATCAATCATTGTCAAAACTTTTAGAAAAATTGTCAAAAATTTCGAAAAATGATCAATAATTGTCAAAAATCGTTAAAAACTGTCAAAATATTTGAAAAATGTTCAAAAATTCTCAAAATTGATCAATAATTGTCAAAAGTGATCAATAATTGTCAAAAATGGCCGATAATTTTCAAAATTGATCAATAATTGTCAAAAAAGTTCAATAATTATCAAAACTTTTTAAAAAATTGTCAAAAATTTCGAAAAATGTTCGATAATTGTCAAAAATCGTTAAAAACTGTCAAAATATTTGAAAAATTGTCAAAAATGTTCAAAAATTCTCAAAATTGATCAATAATTGTCAAAAATGGTCAATAATTGTTAAAACTTTTAGAAAAATTGTTAAAAATTTCGAAAAATGTTCGAGAATTGTCAAAAAACGTTAAAAACTGTCAAAATATTTGAAAAATTGTCAAAAATGTTCAAAAATTCTCAAAATTGATCAATAATTGTCAAAAATGGTCAATAATTGTTAAAACTTTTAGAAAAATTGTCAAAAATTTCGAAAAATGATCAATAATTGTCAAAAATCGTTAAAAACTGTCAAAATATTTGAAAAATGTTCAAAAATTCTCAAAATTGATCAATAATTGTCAAAAGTGATCAATAATTGTCAAAAATGGCCGATAATTTTCAAAATTGATCAATAATTGTCAAAAAAGTTCAATAATTATCAAAACTTTTTAAAAAATTGTCAAAAATTTCGAAAAATGTTCGATAATTGTCAAAAATCGTTAAAAACTGTCAAAATATTTGAAAAATTGTCAAAAATGTTCAAAAATTCTCAAAATTGATCAATAATTGTCAAAAATGGTCAATAATTGTTAAAACTTTTAGAAAAATTGTTAAAAATTTCGAAAAATGGTCAATAATTGTCAAAAATCGTTAAAAACTGTCAAAATATTTGAAAAATGTTCAAAAATTCTCAAAATTGATCAATAATTGTCAAAAGTGGTCAATAATTGTCAAAAATGGCCGATAATTTTCAAAATTGATCAATAATTGTCAAAAAAGTTCAATAATTATCAAAACTTTTTAAAAAATGGTCAAAAATTTCGAAAAATGTTCGAGAATTGTCAAAAATCGTTAAAAACTGTCAAAATATTTGAAAAATTGTCAAAAATGTTCAAAAATTCTCAAAATTGATCAATAATTGTCAAAAATGGTCAATAATTGTTAAAACTTTTAGAAAAATGTTAAAAATTTCGAAAAATGGTCAATAATTGTCAAAACTCGTTAAAAACTGTCAAAATATTTGAAAAATTCTCAAACTTGATCAATAATTGTCAAAAATGGTCAATAATTGTCGAAAAATGGTCAATAATTGACAAAAATCGATCAAAACTGTCAAAATATTTGAAAAAATGGTCAAAAATAGTCAAAAATTTGGAAAAATGGTCAAAAATTAGCAAAAATTGTTAAAAATTGTCAATTATTGTTAAAAACTGTCAAAAATGGACATTTATTATCAAAAACTGTCCAAAATTGGTTAAAAATTGTCATTATTTTGAAAAATGGTCAAATATTGTCAATAATTTTGGGAAAAATGTCAAAAATTCTCAAAATTGATCAATAATGGTCAAAAATGGTCAATAATTGTCAAAATTGATCAGTAATTGCTATTTGCTGGATAAATTGGTGAGGAGGCCGAGCCTCCTTAGCCTCCTTCGAGGAGCCGCCACTGCTTGTAATATATAAAAACAGGTACTAATTTTATTATTGAAGATGAGCTGACATTTTAAGAACAAATAAATATCAAGTGTATACCGACCTTTCGGTAGTTTCTTGTTGGTATATTGTGTTGGAATATGTGTAGTACCTGTTCTTTCAATCTCTAAGTCATTTGGCACTGTTGAACTAGATGTATCCAAGGTACTTTTCGTTGTGCTATTTTCGACATAACAAGGATTGTCTCTGATTGAGACAACCTGGTGCGGTTGTAGCTGCAGCTGTTTTGGCGATGAAGTTCTCGATAGTTGTCGTGCTGGAGTAACTGGTGCTAAACATGGAGTGCTCAATTGAGAATGAATGCTGGGATTAGGACTTGAAGAACTTTGCTGTAGCTGAAATATACATACTTGGAAAAAATTTTGGTTCAATTATTATTTTTTACCTGATGGTAATCTCTGCTAGAAGTAGAAGATACAGAACGCGGTAAATTTCGTTGCTCTACTGGTTGCTGTGCGTTTTGTAATAGTTGTTCGGTTGTTATTTCTTCCAGGCTACCCATGTGTGAATAAGGAGGAGGTATAATAGAATTTGCCTGAAAAAGAGGGATCGGTAGAAATGAATTCAGTGTGTGCCTAAAAATATATTTGATACTCCGTCAGATGCACTAAATTTTGGAAATTCCATATTGATTAGTTTTGATTTTCTTATTTTTATGTTAGGTTAGTGGTTAGTGGCAGTTCAGCCCTGCATCTAATGTGAAAGGTATACAGTAAAATCGACGGAAAATGAAATTGTGAGTAAATTTAAAAATTATAATTAACAGAAAGTACATCGCGTAAGTGTAGATGATTACATATATTTGGTGAGTATTCTCTAGATATTGAGATAATACGAAAATTTGATATAAAACAATCCAATATTGTCAATTAGAAGCACGGGTAAGTGTTGGTAGCTGAACTGAGTAGGTCACTAACGAAGCTGAACGGGACGCGGAACTCGTTAAGGTGCGTTAAGTAATGAACATCGATAAATACGATATTGAAGAAATTAAAGGAATGTTCTCGCAGATAAAAGGTAGTCTTAGAAATATGGAAGAAAAAATAGACAGAAATGCATATATTATAATGGAATTGAAACAGGAAAATGAAAACCTGAAAGAAAAAATCGCTGAGCAAGAAGAAAGATTAGACTACGTGGAAAGAGAGATAAGGCGCAATAACATAGTAATTCAAGGCATTGAAGATAAGGAGAATGAAAGCCAACAGGACATACAGGAAGCAGTCCAAAAAATAATGAGAAAAATAGAGGTAGAGGTAGATACAGAAAAAGATTTGATTGAATTCAACAGGATTGGAACGTTTGGAACAAACAAATGCAGACCACTTATAGTTAAAATCAAAAAATGGAGTAAAAAATTAGAAATCATGAAAGCCAAAAAACTAAAAGGAGCGAATGTCTGGATTAATGACTCGAAAAAGGTCCAAAGAGAAAGAAAAATTTTATTGACTCAGATAAAAATTGCCAGAGAACAAGGACACAATGCTGTACTTAGGTTTAATAAACTAATTATAAACAACAAAATTTATGTAGCAGATGAATTTATGGATGAGAAGCAAAAAGAAAATTAAGATAAGAAACGTGCAGCAGCCGATCGTTCTCCGGAACATGGAGGAGGCAACAAAGAGAAGAAGCCAAAAAACTAGTAGATAAAGAAAATACGATAGATACAAACGAAGAAAAAGCAATGAAATGGATAATGAGTAAGGGTAAAAATAAGAAAAGTAAACGCAAGAGTTTTATGAGAATGGCAACATGGAATATCAGGACAATGCTGTCAATGGGAAAAATGGAGGAAATCGCAAAAGAGATGGTGGAATATAAAATAGACATATTGGAAATTCAAGAAATACGATGGAAAGGTGAAGGACAAATAAATAAAGGGGAATATACATTGTTTTATGGAGGGGAAGAAAGCAGAGGGAAGAACGGCACAGGATTTATGATAAGTAAAAGAATGAGAAATAATATACTAGAATACACAGTTATAAGCAGTAGAATATCAAAATTAAGATTAAAAAACCACATGGCAAATATTGCAATAATTAATATTTATGCACCGACGGAAGAAGCTAAAGATGAAGATAAAGATGAATTTTATGAGAAACTGGTAAAGGTATGTGAGGAAGCCGCAAGACATGACACACTAATAATTATTGGGGATATGAATGCAAAAATAGGAAGAGAAGACTATTTAATTAATGTTGCAGGAAAGTATACTACACATGAAATATCTAACAATAATGGACTGCGGTTATGTAATATGGCCGAGGAGCTCAACATGTATATTAGTAGCACTAGTTTCAAGCATAAGAAAGAACATAAAATCACATGGATTATACCTGGGACTACTACGGGGAACCAGATAGATCATGTTCTGATATCAAAAAGAAGATCAAAGATGATACAAGATGTAAGATCATACCGAGGAACAGGTGTTGATACTGACCATCAATTAGTAATAGTCAAAATGCAAATGAGAATTGTAAATATAGTAAATAAGACAATAAAATGTAGAAAATGGAACGTGCAAAAATTCAAAAGATGTAAAAATGAATATAGGGACGAAGTAAAGAAGCAACTACAAAAGAGCAAAGAGCAAGATAATATTGATGAGCAATGGAAGGAAATTGAAAGAAGTATAATAACGGCAGCAGAGGAAGTGATTGGTACGAAAGACACAAGAAAGAAAAATGAATGGTTTAATCAAGAATGTAAAATAAAGATGAAAGAGAAAAAATATGCCAGACTAAGATGGATGCGAACTAAGCAACAAAATTATTATGACGAATATAGAAGAGTACAAAGTTGATAAAAACAAAAAGAATAAAATGGTTGAATGATAGTATGGACATATTAGAGAATGATAATAATAATAATGTAAAATTGTATCAATATATAAAGAAACAAAGCAGAAAACAAACTAAAATAAACATCAAAGAAAAAGAGTGGGGCCAGCATTTCAAAAATTTATTAACGGAAGAAGATGGGGAGCATGAAGAAGATGATATGAGTGATATAGATACAGGGTTAGAAAATGAAGAAAAACCGACCGAAGAGGAATGTAACGACATAATTAACAAATTGAAACACAACAAAGCAGGAGGGACAGATGAAATAGTAAATGAGCTAATAAAATATTTAAAATCATAGAGAGAATATGGGAATCAGAAACAATGCCGTATGAATGGTCTAGTGGAATGATTATACCAATATTGAAGAAAGGAAATCCTAATATTTGTAGCAATTATAGAGGAATTAGTTTACTCAATTCCGCATATAAAATATTAAGAATGATAATAAATGAAAGACTAAAAAAGATAATGGAATCAGAAATAGGGGAATATCAAAAAGGTTTTCGAGTAGGAAAATCAACAGTAGATGCAATACATACTATAAATCAAGTAATAGAAAAATGTTATGAACACAATATTGGAGTCCAAATGCTATTTATTGACTTTAAGCAGGCTTTTGACAGCCTGAAACGGAGAACAATTATAAAAGATATGGAGCAGCTAAATGTACCACGAAAGATAATACGGTTGGTAAAAATGACGATGAAAAAATCTAGAGCAAGAGTAATGACTAGAGAAGGTCCATCGGAGGAATTTGAAATAAATGCTGGTGTAAGGCAAGGAGATGGGCTATCAGCGGTATTGTTTAATATAGCAGTGGAAGGCATAATTAGGACTTGTAATATCAAAGGAAGCATAATTAATAAGTCAAATCAAATAATAGCATATGCTGATGACTTAACCATAATAGCGAGAGACCGAAGGAGTCTTGAGGAAACACTAGAAAAAAATTGTAAAAGAGACGGCAAAAAGAGGACTAAGAATAAATCAGGAAAAAACAAAATATATGGAAATGAAAAGAGAAAAGGAAGTCTATCAACCAGAAGCAGTGAAGTTAAATGAATTCAGTTTTGAAGTGGTTAACACCTTTAAGTATCTGGGAACAATTATCAGTAACAAAAATGACACAAAAAGTGAGATAAGGCAAAGAATTCAATCAGGGTATAGAGCATATAATAAATTTAAAAATATCATGCAGAGTAAAAGAATAAGCGGAGCATCAAAGTTAAGAGTCTACAGGACTGCGATAAAACCTGTAGTAACCTATGCGGCAGAAACTATGAGACTTACAAATGAGGACGAAGAGCAACTAAGGATATATGAAAGGAGAATAATTAGGAAAATTTATGGACCAGTGAAACTAGGGAATAACGAGTACCGAAGACTTATGAATTATGAAATTAGGAATATATTAGAAAATGAGGATATAGTAAACTCTATTAAATCGAAAAGGATACGTTGGTATGGACATGTTAAAAGAATGGAGAAAGCACAGGAGGTGAGGAGAATTACAGAATGGAGACCTAATGAGGAAAGATTACCAGGAAGACCAAAAGCTAGATGGGAAGATCAGGTCGTGGAGGATATAAGAATTTTGGGAGTACAAGGCGGGATGAGACAGATGCAGGACAGAAGGGCGTGGAGAGCAATTGTTGAAACTGCAAAAACATCTAGTAAATTGTAGATATGCAGCAAGAAAAAGTGGGCTGACCCCCCACAAGATACAGGGTCAAAAGAGCTCAAACTGAGCGGCTACAACTCCATCTGAAGTGTATAGCCTCGTATATATATATATATAGTGGTTAGTGGATGTATTGGGTCCTCCGCTGCGATTTGCAAAAGACTATTGTGGTTCCACCTATTCATATGCCACCAAAGAAATTCAGCTTCTTATGTTAATAAATGTCTAAAGTGGAGTAAGATGGATAAAAAGTATGGCAGGACAAAAATTCCTTGAGTGGAAAGTTTAAGTAAGTTTGAAATGGTTTCGACAACATAAAGGGCTGCTAAAAGTCAGTGGCGGCGATAAGGATTCAATTTTGACAAAAAAAATTGAAATATAAGAATTTTACCTAAGATTAGGAAAGTATTTTCCTCATGGGGTAACTGTAGAAAAATTGAGCATGTGCCACATTTTATATTCCTATAATATAGAATATATTTAAGTATTTTATAAAAAAATTTCCCCTCTTTTCTTGTTATCAATTGTTTATTCGTTTCTTTATTTCTTTCAGTAAAGAAGTTGAAGAAGCCCCTTCTGGAGCTGGCCCTTTATCGCCGCTACTGCCAAAAGTACACACATTCCAATAGATTATTATTTTAAATAGACGATGACTTTATTATGAAATATGAGGACAAAAATTTAGATAAGTGTTTAAAATATGCCGTGCAATATCACTATAAAGCAGTTGCATTTCATATTTATGCCACGTTCGCGAAACATGCGATATTTGAGAAACTAAAGGTGATAAGAGAGATATAGGTCGAACAAAAAGCTACCAAATTTTTTTATTGCAGTTAAAACCTAAATTTCTTTATAAAAAATTCATTAAACTCTATTTATTAGAGGTATTATGCACAAATGAATTGTAGTAGTTTTATTATTAGACATAAGATTTTTATGACAGCCAATCCTAAAAATGTTTAGTAGTTTAGAAAGTACCTCGTTAACAGCGTTGCAAAGAAAACTGGAACTTAGAGAGTCTATCGTGCTGGTCGCAGATAATGTCCCTGAAAACAAAACAATTGTTGAGGTGTAATTATGCTTAAAAGTATACTTTTTAAAATTTTATAAGTAATTTATTTGCTATCGAAAAGTCACAATGACCAATTTTTAAAGTCATATGTAAAAATCTGTACGTCGTTTTATTCTACATTAGACTTAAAATTAGTAGTTTACCTAACTAGTGCGGAAAGTGATACTTTTCCGCACGTGTTAGGTACAGGGTTTCTCATTATATTTTGACCCCCACTTATTTTCATTAATTTCGGGAATACAAAAAAAAAGTTTCAAATAAAAGTTGTATTATTTTATCTATACCGACCAAATATGTAGCAACAGACTGAATTTTGTATACAGGGAGTGCCCAATAAAATGCATCTTCAATATTTTAAATGGGACACCCTGTATTTTTTTATAGTTTTAGGTAGCCCTGCATTTCCTGATTACAAATATATAACATTGTGTAGCATTAGTTTTGTTCTATAATGGCGTATGGTACTACTAATAAATTCACATATAGTTCAAAAACAACCTATACATTTAGAAAGTCAACAAAATTAATGATCTATTGTAATCTTAAGTGTAGTATTTTATCATAAGTCATTAATTTTGTTGACTTTCTAAATGTATAAGTTGTTTTTGAACTAAATGTGAATTTATTAGTAGTACCATACGCCATTATAGAACAAAACTAATGCTACTCAATGTTATATATTTATGATTAGGAAATGCAGGGCAATTCAAAACTATAAAAAAAATACAGGATGTCCCATTTAAAATATTGAATATGCATTTTATTGGGCACTCCCTGTATACAAAATTCAGTCTGTTGCTACAGTTTTGGTCGGTACAGATAAAATAATACAACTTTTACTTGAAACTTTTTTTTGTATTCCCGAAATTAATGAAAATAAGTGGGGGTCAAAATATAATGAGAAACCCTGTACACTATTTTTTCTACTAGCGTACGGAAAAAAACCCAAAAGTTAACATGAAGAAACATTTATTATTAAATACATATCAACAAATTAATCATTATTATTAATATTAACATTGAACGTGCAATTTGTAGCATTCTGCAAATTAATTTCAGAGGCTAAAATGTTTTCCAATGAAGTCAGATTTCGAGACTTATATCAGGGCCATTAAAAAATTATTGAAACATACGTTTCTTTTTATTAAAAATTATAGCAGAATTCTAATAAATTTCTTAATTTTTCAGTCATTTTGTAAACTACAACCATACAAATATATATTTTAAAAATTGAAATGACAGTATACTCCCCAAAAACTTACAAATTTACTTTTCTGCACTAAGTGACTAGTGCGGAAAAGTCACTCTTTCAACACTAAAATGAGTGCGGAAAGTCACTCTTTCAACACTAAAATGAGTGCGGAAAAGTGGACTTTTCCGCACGCTAGTAGAAAATAGTTATTTATGCAACTAGTGCATAAAGTGGTGCTTTTTTTCACGAGTGGAAAAGTTGATGTCAATTCCATGAGTGAATGTTGCATGTTGCATATACTATTTTTTCTACAAACAAGCAAAAACTAAAAAATGTGTTATTTAGGTTGCTTTAAATGGACTAAAGATGGCGTCGATTTGAATGTTTATGTTTGTCATTATGACAAAACGCTAAGTAAAATGTCAGATGAGTGCAATCTGCAGAGCCATTAGAGGAAATATTCAAAATTAGCGTTAAAAAAACTACTTTTTCTACACCCACATGTATATTATCCATTTTCTGCACAATTTACAGAATGTAAATGTAGGCCATTCCGGTTAACTGAACGGATATGATTTCATATACATCCTCGAACGTATATGAAATCCACCAATCAGCATTTGCGTTTAGTACCCGCCAACTAATCTTTTTTCAATTTCATAGAAACGTCAAAATAACTTGTCAAAATATTTCCGTAGTTTTAAAGAAAAATATTAGTAAAAATGAGTGATTCCAGTGATGAATCAATAAATAATTTTCCACCAGATATTCGCTTAGCCGCAAAGGAGACGTATAACGTATAGAAACAGAATAAATTGAATATTTAAGGGTACTCCTCACAAACGTCAGTTTTTATGTAATACATTTGACGTTATAGATAGGTGATTAGTATATTCATCGGTAGTTCAGTGGTAAGTATCCCAGCCTCTCACGCGGTAGATCAGAGTTCGATTCCTCGTTGGGAATTTTTTTTTAAATTTTAATTTTATTTCTAAATAATATTAAAATAATAATAATAGTAAAATTATTAAAAATTTTCAATTTGAAGTTATATTATAGTTTAATAAAATGTTTATTTTCTAGATTTTTTCTTAAGTGGGTCGTAGAAAAAATATATTGTTCGACTCGTGTGGATTGTCCATATCGCACGAGGACGAAGTTTGAGCACGACGCCGTAGGCGGAGTGCTCAAACTTCGTCCTCGTGCGATATGGCCATCATATCCACACTAGTTGCACAAACTACTATTATCTCACTGTAATGTCACTTTATCTCACTCTAATGTCACTTTTTTAAACTGTTTAACAAATACAGATTTTATGTGCGAAAATCGATTAAAAAAACGTCACTTTTATTAATGATTGTAGAAAAAAATTATTTTTTACTTTTTAGTTCGTTTTTTCTTTCATTTATTTGGTCTAGAGTAGGTAACGAAATTTTAAATAATGATTCAGTAGCGTCGTGGATATTGAATGAATAATGGTTCTGATAAGACACGAGGTTTTCTAAATCATTTCGAATTGAAATTTTATATTCCTTTTACATTATTGCTGATTTCTTTTCCATTCAATACAAGTATAAACTGAATATACTGAACTTTGAAAAAGCGAAACCATCGGGACTCGAACCCTGTACCCCTCAGTTACGAAACCCTTACGTAATTCCTACCCATCAATGTTCTGTACGATATTATAAGCTACCATTAACCGCGACTGCGTCTTACACAAGTCAACCTAAATACCTTTTTATCATAATAAAAAGTCACAAATTAGTTAAAATTTATAAATTTCAATATAATTATTTTAAATGCTTACCGACAGGTCTGACGATGAAATTTCTAAAATATTGTACCATCAAATAACCAGTAGAGCCGTTATTACTTTTGGTAACAGGTTCGGCATTATAGCTAATTACCAATGGATACATATCAGGCTTAGAGGTCACCTATAAACAAAATAAATTACCCAAATTATCATTATTTATAGTGTATAAGGTATTAAATACCTCAGAATAAGGTGGTGGTGCTTGATGAAAACTATTACATCTACTATAATGGGGTGGAGGGCAACACGAAGTAATAGACTCTTGTTCTGAAGCTCTTTCATCTCTACCATGATCCTTACAACAGAATCTGCCTTGATTGTGCTTCCTCCAAAGTGAACAAGCGCAGAGAATACCAGCTACTGTAGCAGTTACAGCAAGCCAAAAATACCTGAAACGTGGAGCACTTTGTACTGAGTGTCTGATTAAGAGAGGTAACCCGCCGTATCTCAGAAACTATTTATCGTACAGCTTAGAGAAAAAAATCTGTATTACAAACTCGCATACGAGAAACTGCTGGAAATTATTTTCGAGTTTACTACTCCACCGCTAGAGGGCGTAGTACACAATAATATCACAAAAACAGTTTCCTCCAGTACTTTTTCCTCTATCTTGTAAAATAACTGGTTGGGCTGAGTGGGCAAAATGTTATAATTTGTGTTCCGCTTTATGGATTTTGACACACTTAGTATCATTTGAAAGGGAATTAAATATGCTTAATAAAATATTATATCATCGCTTCATTCCAGTGATTTAACGGTCGCTAGGAAAAAGATTTTCACCATATTTTTCAATTCCATTCTCTTCCAAGTATATGATTGAAAAATATAGCATCGCTTTTGAAGATTCCCAAAAAAAGTTGAAAACAAAACAATCGTGCAATCACCGCCACCTAGCGACGGTTAAAACCACTAAAATAAAACGATGATATAATATTTTATTAGGCATTGAATTCCCTTTCAAATGATACCAAGTTTGTCAAAATCCATAAAGCGGAACAACTCACCCCTACCAGTTATTTTACAAGATAGAGGAAAAAGTACTGGAGCAAACTTACATAAAATGATTTAACGATTACGGATATTAAAATTTTGTGGTACTATAACGGTACATTTATTATAGAAAAATGATGTTTTTGTGTTATTATTGTTAACTACGCCCTCTAACGGTGGTGTAAAAAACTTGAGAATAATTTCCAGCAGTTTCTCGTATGCTAGTATGTAATACAGGTTTTTTTCTCTAAGCTGTAGTTTCGGAGATACAGCGGGTTCAGACACCCGGTACATATTAAGTTTGGACACGGGGCTCTGTTTTCAGTATTTGCAAAGTAGTAAGAATTTAATTTACTTACCAATGTCCTAGAAATAAAGGATTAAAAACATTGCCATGCTGAAGAGAAGAACCAGCAGATCCTTTAGCAAAAGGTTGATTGAAAAGAAAACAGCAGCCTTGCTTGCAGCACTCCTTAGGAGGTGAACACGTCCATTCTCCCCCCTCACATTTGTTCTCTACTAATTGCTGTAAGAAAGAAATATTTTTTATCAAAATTTCTACGAATACCTAGTAACTTTTAACTGTACTTGAGTCTCCAGTACTTCATGTATACTATTGCTTTTATAATAAGGACACAAGGAACTCGTTGTAAGGTTTGCCAAGGGCGACCTGCAGATGGTACTAGTGTATAGTTGACGTAAAACTTATAGTATCTAATCGTATATCCCCTTTAAGTTATGTTGCGGAACTAAACTCTGAAAGGTGTTAATATTATTTTTGTCTACTTACCAAATATAATTCTATATTTTATTTGATGTTACGTAATTCTTGAAAGGGCGTTCTTAAACGGGATACCAGACGTGAACTGAGCCCTTTTTGTATCCCATTCGTTTTTTTTTGTTATATTGCTAATAAATATGCAGGTATACCTACAATTTCCTCAGAAAATTACTACACTATTTCACTCGTGTGGCGTTCGAAAAATCACCCTTTTCAAAGTTATAGTTCAGTCAAAGATGTAAAAAATAATTATTTGAAATTAATAATAATTAATAAAACGAGATATAAGGTAGTGTTAATTGTCTGGTATTGTGTTTAAGATGTTTTTAAATATTAGGTTAATATTGGTTAAAGCAATGTTTGATATTCGGGTTATAAATAGGTAGCAAAGGAAAGAACAAATAGATTTTAGATTGAAAGAAACCATGAATACATCAAAAGAAAGCTCGAGTGATCGTTTAAGTAAAGATTTATTAAAAAATGTAATTAACGCTAAGGGGCCTATTCTGTAACTCTTCCTCTAAAATTTAGAGGCCGTTAAAAGTTTAACCGGCACTAAAATGAAATCGGTATTCGCTAACCACATTTCTGTTAAAATTTTAAAGGATTCCTTTAAAATAGACTGTTAAAACTATTATTTTTAAAGGGATGTTAAAGTGTGCCTTTAAATAATAACGATAACAAAAATGGCGTATGTAGATGTTGCTGGTGAAGCTTTGATTGAGGAATTAATAGCAAACCAAGAAACGTAAGAAACATTTTAGGTTATATTTGAAAAATAGTTCAAAATAACCATGTTTATTTATTATTCTAGGGCAGAATTTAGATTACACCAAAGAAATATTAGGGACTTGAGCAGTGATCCCTTTCAAATACCAAATAATTTATTCAAGTCTTTTTCGCTTTTCCAAGGAAGTGTCGAGAATGTTAATTGATTAGAACCACATCTACAAGAAGGACAAATAATTACTGCCATACCGATACATTTAAAAATTCTTGCCAGTCTCCACTATTATGGTTCGGGGGGGATACCAATTAAGTTCTGGACAGGGTCACACTTTTGCTATGAGTCAACCGAGCGTGAGCAAATGTATTAATGAAGTTACTAATGTTATTTATAATCATCTATTACCTAACTGGATAGTATTTCCAAACACTGAAAGCAAAAGAAGTAAGGTAATGGATAATTTTTTACAAAAGTATAACTTTCCGAGATGTTTGGGAGCCATATATTGCAATTATATCGCCCCCAGAGCAATATCCTGCACTTCCCTACTAAAGCAGAAAAGGATATTACAGTATAAACTGTCAGATCATAGTAGATAGCGATTACAATATTTTAAGTGGAGAGCAAGTTTGAAATGAGATTATGCAACATTATTTTAATAATTTAGAATAAAATTTAAATCTCACAAATTAAAAATATACTGTAACCTTTTTTCATTTGATTTAAGAAAACTTCTGTAGGTACTATTGCATAATAAAAATACAAGTGCCTTTATAAAAACCCATATTTAATTAAAAATATTTATTTAAAATAAAAAAAACATCCTTCACAAAAATACATAAAAATAATATAATATGAAAATAAAAATCCTTTTGTAAATATAGGCAGCAGAGCGCTTTCAGTTAACAAAAACTATCTTCAGTGTCTCATACTTCAAGTTATCACATTTAAAAAATTTTCCAAAAATAAACACAGTCACTATTTTTAAAAACATTTGAAAATACTACATGGCAATAAGAGATGATTCCCTAAAATGGGGATACATATTTTGTTATTCGAACAATAGATTGTTAGCTTTTGTCACACATGTTTGAGTAACAAAATATGTATCCCCATTTTAGAGAATCATCCCTTATTGCAATGTAGTAATTTCAAATGTTTTTTAAAATAGTGACTGTTTTAACCACTGTGTTTATTTTTGGAAAAAATTTTCATTGTGATAACTTGAAGTATGAGACACTGAAGATAGTTCTCTCGCTTTGCTAACTATATTAAAAAATTTGTACCAACATATACAACTTGTTTTCTTCATTTATTTATCTTTGGTACACACAACCAACCTCACTTGTTAGTTCAAGTTACACAACCTTTTATCTCCGCTGGGTTTCCAACCTTACTGATTTTGCCAAATTGTTAATTGTTTGTCATGGCTTTTGATAACAGTCTCTACTCTGTTTACCTGAGGTCTTCTCTTAAACTTTTGTTTAAGTTTGGATTTTTTATTGATTTGAGGTTGGTTCTCTTTTGTATCGAGTTGTTCTCTCAGTTCGACTTCCTGTTCTTCGTTTATTACCTCAAATTCCTAAAAACAATTTATAATAGATATGCTTTTATTTGACAAATTTATTGTTTTATATACATTTAAGAACTTTGTTAAGATGTTTTTTATATCTATTCATAAATATTAAATAAGAAACTGAATTGAATTTATTAATTCAAAACCTTTCCTATTACTAGCTTTTTTTATTTTAAAAATAGTACTCACAACGATAGGGACTACAATTTCTTCAGGAGAAATCTGTGTGGGTAGTAATAATGGACCTGCTTCAACATTTTCAGCAATTATGATTCCGGTTTCATCTAGATTAGCCCCTTAAGGTTGGTTATTAGTGCCAAAATTCTTTCTTCCAACTCCGTTAAAGGCTTAACCGGATCACCCCCTCCGGTGCCTCTGTGACCATATCTCACGTCCCTGGCCCGCCTCCTAAATTAGTTTTCATTTCACTAATTGTCTGAAAAATATTTGTAATTAATAGGTATGAAATAACAAAAAAATTGATCTTATATTATAGAGTTCACATCACTTACGTCTTTCCACTGTTTAATTGTTTTTGGCGGACCGAATACATTCAATTTTTCAGTTAGATCCTTCCAAGCACTATTCAATTTGGGTAAATCCACCTGGTTTATTTTTCCTCCTAATAGCAGTCTATTCTCTTCTAAAAGGCTTATTAAGTACTCCTTTTGTTTTTTTGTCGTTCTCGGCGCCCGTGACATTTTTCTATTTCTATTTTCTACTTATAAACAGTTCAAGCAGGTTAGTTATATGGGTTAGTCACAAATGTTCTTCTTCTATCTTCATTAGTTTTTTCTTCTTTTTTATTAAATTGTGTCTCTAACTTAGCTATTGAATGCCAAATAGCTCCTTAGGTATTTTTGCCAGATACTCTACTTAGAATTTTAAAGGAACCCTTTAAAATAAATAATTTTTAACAGTCCTCTAAAATGTATACTTGCAGAATAGCATTTCAATTGAAAATTTTTAGAGGCCCGTTAAAAACTTATTTTTAAGAGACCTCTAAATTTTAAAGGATTAGTTACAGAATAGGCCCCTTAAAAGTATCTTAAAAAGTCGGATGGCGCTCCATAATTGCGGGTTAAAAATAATCGTTAGACAGTAGATAAATTTATTTAATAATTAAATATTATTAAATACATTTTAACGATTATTAGTTGAAAGTGTAATATTAAATGAACTTATCGTCAACTAAGCATTTTAAATTATAATATTGACTTGACTATGACGGTATCCTCGTATTAGAGTCAAACAAAAAGCCGACAACTTTAAGCTCGCACAATATGTTTTACGTCAACTATACTATATCTTACCGTAGTCATAAGTACTGGAAGATTGGTGTTGTTGGTGGCGCAATAGCAAAGTACTGTAGCATTGCACCTTATTCGCCGGAACTTCAGCTCGTCGTTTGCCAAAAAAATTGGAAGACAGTTGGCTGAAACAAAGAAAATTTAAATTTTTTTAGAGGAATTGTAAGAAGAAACTAGTCTTATCTAGTAGTACCTACTGGCTACTGAATGTTTTTACACCAGTCCTGTATCTCATTACTGATAAAATTTATCTCACATGTTTATATAGGAAAAATTAAATGACGAATCGCCCACAACACCCTGTATAGAGAATACTGGAATAGAAGTATACTTTATGTATGATTCTGTCTTAAATAGAATCGACAATATTATCAATAAGTAATTAGAAGTATCACAATTTTAAAAATTAGCCAATTAACCCCAATAATTACAAAATTAATCCCATTGGTGTAGTAATTATTATTTACATTTGTTTTACTACGGGATTTTATTGCTACCGTATAATTTTTAGAGTGTATAAATACATTCTGGATGAAAAACACGAATGCAGGGATGTTTGGCGCCGAGCTTCTGCCAATTTGGCGCCATTCTTTGCGTCTCCAGCGTCCCAGCGTCGCCTTTGGTTCTCACTTGGCTTCGTTCCGTACAGGATTTCTCTAATCTTGTCAATGCGGTGTTTTCCTTTCTTTTATTTCTTAGTTTCACGACAACAATGATGACTCACGGAAAATGTTTGTTCATTGTACAGGGTTTTTCGTTATGGGACTATAATTTTATCTAAAATTACATGAAATATATTAATAATAATAATTCAAATCGTTAATGCTCGAGAACGCATCCAGCGATACCTGCAACAAGTTATGGATAAAGCAGAACGCATTTTTGCCTTCAACAGCATCATTAATAAAATATTATTCAGTAAAGAAGAAAACAAGTCTGTATGAAGAGACTAGACCTCATCATAGTGAAAGATTAATCGATCTTTAAAAAACGATATTCTCAAGAAAATATCTGATGTCTATAGTCGATCACTATTAAATTAACGTTTGGCAAACTACTATCATTAATCGTCATATATAAATGAAGAGGCTTTTTCTAGAAAAATATAATTTTCGCGTGTCTCGGGAACATATCGGTTTTATAGGTCGAACAAAAAAAACGATAAAAGGACGAGGTATAAATACCTCCTACATTCTACAAAAATTGGAACCCTGAAATTAATTTTAGACAGGGTAACATTCAGAATAAAGGGAGGAAGAAGAATGCTAAATCTCGCTTCATTAAAAGCTTTAATTGCATGGGAGAAAAATCTGGAAAACAAGAATATGAGCAAGAGATCTGCTGTGGTAAACCTTGACCTAGTACAGATATCTTGACTTGATTTCCTTCTGTATAACCATTGTTTAAGTAGACCTAGTTAGTCAAGTCTTATGGGTGATACTACAGTGACTATATACAAGACAGTGGCGACAATGCAACTAAACCATATTGAGGCAAATTTGAATATCAAATGCTTATAATTTAAATGGAAATCTATAATAAAACTAACAATTTGGAACATAAATACATAAAAATATACATTATATCTCTTGGATTTTGATAGGAAATGGGTATCTTTAAATAAAACACACAATTTTTATTTTTTTACCTAATAAGGAAAAATAACGATACAAAAAAATAATATATATAAAATTGCTTGTAAAGTATGATGGGGGACAAATCATGAAAAAAATTATATTGCTATAGGTACAACTGTTATTATCTTCAAATATAACCATAGATTCAGTTAATTATCAAATAAAATCTATAAATAACAGAAATATAACATATATTACTCAATCGGTTTTCCAAATTACATTTGCATCGTCAGGAATATCAACCATAAAAATTGATATAAATATAATTTCTGATGTGTAATCTATTTTTTATTGATTTTATTTGATAATTATGGAAAGCTTTTTTTATTCCTGGAGTGATAGCCATTTCATCCAAAACCAAGACACAATCCTTTTAATGAGTTGAAAATTGCTCCACTTTCAATTCTAAAAATGAAAACAGCTCATTTAGAATACCTAAATGAAACTTCAAGTTCTGGAGTTTTCTCTGTAAAGCTCTGGTTGATGGGAGAGGGTATTCCTTGTTTTATTAGTTCACTATCCACTACTACCACAACTAAATTTTAATTTTAAAGAACTTGTAACGGTGTTGTTGGTCCACTTCATTAGCTTATTTGTTGTTTTTTCCATTTTTTTTTCTTTTTTAAAGCTTCTATTTGATCTTTGTTGAATATTTGCATTAGTAGTTCACAGTCCGAAGAATTGGGAGTTTTTTCTCTTTTTTTTTATTAGCTTCTTTCGTGTTGCTCTTACAGTTTTTTTGTATCAATAAGCTCTACGTTTTTCTGTTCCATACAACTTCTTGTACCTGTTTAATTTAAGCTGTAACTGAGCTATTTCTCTCATTGGATCAATTTCTGATATTAACGATGAGGGAGTTGTACATAAACTGTCTAACTCAAATTGCTTTTAGATTTTAGATATTGAAAATTATTGACCTGATTCTACATCCAAAGCTAAATTTGAAGTAGATGGTTATGGTAATTCCTCTGGCACAGTCTCATCTAGAGCTAAATTTTTACCTAGAACAAATTATTAAAGAGTTTTTTACATTATTATGTGGGGATCTGTTGTAATTACCAACAGATATCTACTTACCCGACAAACGTTTAGGTTTTTTTGGAGAATAAAATTTCCTTGGAACTGGGGATTTCCTTTTAGGTTTTGGTTTCACAAAGGAAAATATTGTAGGAACAGCATTTAACTTTAATATTTTCTTGCCATCTACACGAGGTTGCTCCCACATTTCAGGAGCAAAATGAATCTTAAACAAAATCTTACATTAAATTTCATCTCAATAATGACTAACAATAGTTTTAAATCAGATATAACAATTAGAAGTCCAAAAGCAAAGGCTTCTACCTACCTCACATAAACACGAATAGTCTGTTGGAGTCCACTTATCTCTTCTAATTTTAATAAGCCATTCTCTTCTTCTAGATGGATCTCTAGGAAAACGTTTTATGAGAAACCCTTTTTTAGCAAATTACTGCAATCTATTGCGACACAGCCCGGCAATTCCAATGTTATTATCTAGAAAAAAATCAAAATTTGATGAATAGTTGGTATACAATTTCTAGGGTTAAGAAAGCTAGCTTACCAAATTTCACGAGTTTTCCGATTCGAACTAAAATTATTTATAGGTCCAAATACAAGTCTTTCAATTGTCTAAAAGCAAAACACCTCTATTTCACTGAATATTCACCAAAAAAGCACAAAACCAATCATTCTAATCACAAATGTAACAAGCACTATAAGAAACTTCGTATACACCAAACGTAAACCAAGAGATTTTAGCCTCAATATGGTTGCCAAACTGCCAGCCAATCAAAAACGGGTTACCCTATTGTCGCCACTGTCTTGTATATAGTCACTGTATTGGGACCAAGTCTTTACCGACATCTAGTGGTGGTCCCAAATTGTATAAAACAAATTGAAGCATTGGATTGACCTACTAGGTCTACTTATACAATGGTATAACTATCATCCATTACATTTTCCAAACTCTTCATTTCATTATATTTTCAAATTTATTATTGTTTATATTTATTTGTCTATGATAAATGTCTGTTATCTTGATGGATTGGGTTTTCGTGGTATAGTTTAAAGTGAAGTACCTTTCGATAAATGGATAACAGATTTGTAAAAACGAGGTAGAACTGACCCACTTTTTGTCTACTAATACTATTCAACAAAATAATTTTGTACCCAAAGTAAGGTTTAAAAATTATTCTGTAACATAAAGGTGATCTTTCAAAAATTGTTTTAAAACTCAAATATAATATCATAGACAAAAAAATTAACGAACAGTTTAGTTCGATACTGTCCTGTTCACACGAATCCTTTGTCGTTTTATCTGATAGAATTCTTGGAAAATAAAAAATATTCGACTATTTTGTACATTTCATTCATTCGTTTGGGTTGTGCTCAACATCCCAGGAACTTGAACTGAATCTTTGTACCATTTCCTATGTTATCTACTTCCATTCCAGAAGCTTCATGTCTTCTTTAATGGCCACTAGTTTGACTAGAAGGATTTTCAGTAGTTGTAACGGTTGTATTAATTCCTCTCCAAAGTGATTCCGTCTAGGTATTTGTAAGTTCTCGCAGAAGCAGAGTATGTGAGTAGGTGTTTTATCATCAAGTTCACATTTTCTGCAAATAGGTTCACTAACTTTGTACATTTTGTGCAGATGTTTCCTCAGGGTGCAGTGTCCAGTCAGCAGGTAGGTAACTGTCTTCAAATGTCTCTTAGCCAGTTTCAGTAGCCTGGTTGAGAGTTCCTTGTCTACCTTGTTCAGTAAAATCTTGGTATAAAGGTACCCTTGTGTCTCCCTCCATTTGAATTGGTGTTCCCCATCTACCCAGTTCCCGATTTTCCCTCTTATGCAATCTTTTGTGATTCCACAAAACGGTTCCGGATCTATGAATTCTCCTTTAGAGCCTTCTTCAGCTAATTGGTCCGCCATTTCATTACCTGCAATCCCCTCATGTGCCGGAACCCATATTAGAGACACTTTGTTGTCTCTTGCCAACCTGTTAAGGGATTTTTTGCGGTTTTTTACCAGTCTAGACCTAGTTGTTGGATTACTGATAGCTTTAAGCAGAGCCTGGCTGTCAGTGGATATTTTAATTTTTTTGTCCGGTATTTTGACAAACATCATATGGTCTATATACAACAGCTTGGTTGATAAATTATTATGTCTTCGTAGTCGAGTGTTATAGAGGTTTGGCTACAAAAATTATGAATTGTAGGCAAAGGGCTTGAATCCTGGGCACGGAAATTAATGTAATTGTGGTAAAAGCGTGGAGTGCTCGATATCAATTGTTATAATTTCTTACTAGTTCTATTCCGAAATGCAGAGTAGATGTATAAATGTAGTACAAAGCACTTCACGCTTTTATCACAATGACATTAATTTTCTCGTTAATCATTTTATTCTTAAATTAAAAATTATTTTTTACTTTTTAGTTCCATTATCTATATGTTTTTTAGTTTTTTTTCAAATATAATTTATTACATATTAGAAGTACTTGCCGGTAAGTAGTCAATGTCTACAGTTTAATGCTTCCTTCACTTGAAATCACTATTTAGTTCACAAGATTAACTCACTCTTAAATAATATTGATTACTCGCAGATCAACAACCTATGTAGATAACAAAAAGTTTAACCATATCATTATTGCGTGACTAAAAATGTATAATTAATCTACAAGAGGAGTTGATACAACTACTGACCGGGCGAATACCAGAATTAAGTTATAGTTTATTGTTAAATCATACTTTACCAATTAAAGCACAAAAGTTATTGTATGTTCTCCCTATAGGGAGGATACGAAATTCAATATTAAAAAAATGCGCCCTTGTAGGATGTCGCTTTTCCCGCCGCTGAACAAACTTTCAGTTAAAAGTATATAAAGATATCTGCTGAGTGTTGGTAAATGTTGATATGTTACGTAAGATTTTCGAAAATTTTGACGATTATGAATGATGTGATTTAAATAAAATTTGGCTTGACAAATGTTTTTGAAAAAAATCTTTAATCTGGCTAGTCATTTTTTGCAAGAAAAACAACTCGGCAAACGGAATTGGCGTAATTCCATACGAGTTGGCACTTACAGCTTGCGGAAAATGTTAATTAAAAATTACGAAGAAAGATCTTGGCACTATATCAATAGTAAAAATTCAACGATAAACTCGTAAATTTCTTCTATCTCTAATGACATAAAACAAAAAAGTCACTTAGGAAAATTATTAGCCGTAATCTACTCATCAGCGATACATAATGTTATTTTTTAGTTAATGAGTTTCTAAAATAAAATAGCACTCTTTGCATTGTAAGATAATACCTACCAAATTAATCAATTTTTTCTTTGTTCGCATAAAGTGGGTGTCATACAGAGTGTCCCAAGAGTTCCCAACTTTGGTATGTTAAATGAGACAACTTATTGTATATAGCATAATAATTATTATTCACAAAATTGGTAAATATAAATTATTATGATTCAAGTTTTATAGCAATGGACGAGTTCTATACATGGCAAATGCTGCCAACATAACGAACAAAAAAATACTGAAAAAGGCTAGTCGCATAAGGAAGCGGTTTTTCCGATCAATTTTTGGTTTTTCTTATACATTTTGGGTATCTTTAACACCCATGTTTGGAGTTTGGAGTTTGGAGGTCTTTTTGGTTTGGGGGAAAACTAATGTCAGCTGCCAACACATATACGTATCATTAAGATATCAGGTATTATTCGTTTTTGGCTTTGTTTGTGTTTCTGTATATTACTGATTTTTATTCTCCTACCTTCATCTATTTGTGATTTATGTGACTCTGATCTGCTTTTATTATTGCAAATACCATCGAGAAGAGTTATTCTACTCTGATTTGTATTTTCGTTTTATGATTATACAAATTGCGATATGTATAGTGCATATCAATAATACAAGAGCTTTAGTTAAAGGACGAAGACGTAATGCGTTAATCAAGTTAATTAAGTTTATTCCGCTTCCCAAACCCAGCAGACGCCTCTAATAGATTGAGTTATGTGGCAACCAAAATCTGAATTTTGCCACAATTAACAAAACCACTTATATTTGTAGTGAACATTTCAATGATAATTTTGTAGATCCAAAACCCTATTGTAATGATGGGTACACTGAAGCTGAAGTAAATGCTGAATTGACTCAATCGAATGTACAATAACTTGCTAGTGTCTCAGACAATCAAATAGATATTGTCAATAATCAATTTTCCGAGAGTTTTCCATTTCCAATTACACCGACTACGAATGTTTTGGAACATTCACTATAAAGCAATATAACATAAGCATAACCTATACTTTATCACGATTTTAAAAAAGAAGACGACAGAATTGTGGTCCTATGTCAACCTTTATGTAGCTAACTTCTCTTTTAGGTAATGTAGGTCACAGCATAAATGGCAAGTACACCATGGGTGGTAATAGGGACTCAAAATATATAAGAAAAAACAAAAATTGATCGGAAGAACCACTTCCTCATGCGACTAACCTTTTTCAGTATTTTTTTATTAGTTATGTTGGCAGCATTTGCTTTATATAGAACTCGTCCATTATTGAGCAAACATTTGAAACAACATTATTTTGCATTGACACTCGCCTACTACTATTTCAATTACTAACAGGAACAATAATTATAAAAAGTAAACATTACCTTGAAACTGCTTGTAGTTGTGTTTGGGAAAAGAAGTCACCTGTCTTATTGTCATTTTATAGAAAATATGTAGACACATAAACAGTCACAAATATAATATATCGATAATATTTAAGTTATATATTTAGGACGGGCGATTTCTACATTACATTAATACATGGTGAGTCAAAAGGTTTAAATTTTGTAAAACTACTGTGTTCCAGCACTTATTTCTTTTCGTCTTATTTTATAAAATAATTAGTTGCTACCATACCGAATTTTTCCTTTGATCTGCACATGCCGGCTTATCAATTATATAGAATAAATAATACAAAAATTTCGTGTGTATAGTGCAATTTCTAAATTAATTAAAAAATTAAGACGAGCGCCTATATAGCTGCAGAAAGGCTCCCACCAATCAAGAAGTAAATGATATGATATTTATTCCCTTCCCCTTCTCGAAAAAATATCAAATAATTTGTATTCCACGTGATTCTCTTCCTCTTTTTGGAAAACTTCATGTGGAATACAAATTCTTTGATATTTTTTCGAGAAGGGGAAGGTAATAAATCATATTTTTACTTCTTGATTTATGCAATTTACATTGCACAAAATTTAAAGACTCTGATTGGTGGGAGCCTTTCTGCAGCTAGGCCCTTGTAAAATACAGGAAGTGAATCCTCGTTATAAATTTTGAAAAGTCTGTCTTATAAAAAAATGTTCTCAGTTTTCCCCCTCACCCTCAGTCCAATTTGAAAAACTAAAAATAAAAATTAATGACTTCTAACTTCTAACTTCCTAGACAACCAAAAAAAAATATAACTAAATAGAATAATTTTACATGTACGTCAACTAATTTTTATTTTCCACAAATTGTGTCATTTCTCTTGACTCACCACATCACAATTCTGAAAATCCGATTTAAAAAAAACACGGTATCAACACTGGTTGTCACACTTGTCGGTCACAACCACAACCCCTTAAAACAAACTGTAACACAAAAGATCCCCTTGCTTATTTTCAAGACATGCTCTTCACCCTCATCCCTTGTGTGCCCAACAACGACTGTTCTCAATTTTACATTGACCTAATATTATATTGATTTGAGATACTTTATCCTAAAATTATTTGTTTACAAATACGAAACATTTCACTATTAAATAATAAAAGAAACTGTAATAGTTAAACACACTAAAGTAGATGCATTAAAGTATAAATAATTATTTATGTTAAAGCTTTTTATTATTTAAGCGATATATTTGTACTAAAATTAAATTGAACGTTACCTGATTTTGTGTGGATATAATTTATATGCGCTATTTTGTTTATTTCATCTAACACTGTGGGAAAACGAATATTTTTACTATTTTTCGAGATTATTTTAAGATTATTTAGGCGGTTTTATAAACTGCGAGAATCTACCAACGCCATTGTGGGGGGAGATGTACCTACCAATACGAGAAGCGTCGCGTCGACGCCTTGACGCAACACAGTGGCGTTCAAAGAGGGACTTTCATACAGAAATTTTTAAGAACAAATATGAACTTGTATTATTTTTTATATTGTATATACCAGTAATACCTAAATTTTGTTATTTTAGTAATTCTTATTATTTGTCAAAGAGAATATAGTTCCAGGGATCAAATGGTAACTGAATGCTTCTAAATTTTTGGTTTGTTTATTTTCCACCAGACAATCATATTGCTGAAATGTTACCTACACATTCCTCTACATTCAATTGAAATAATGCTCGTTCTTTAATTTTTTTCGTTTTTTACTATTGGGTTCTTTTAATATTACATTCCCTGAATCCCACTGTACATGATGCCATTGACATCTTGAAGAAATTAGAGAAACTATAAATACAGGAATCTATACCAGAGTTTACATGAACCAAGAACGATAGATGTCGCTACGTGTGTGACAGTAAGATGAAATATGGAAGGTGTAGACATTTTGTTTTGTTAAATTTTTTAAATTATTGAAATAAATCTACCTTCCAGGCTTTTGACTCTGGATTATTATACAAACTGCACTGGATGAACTGTTCCCCTTCGCTGCTAAAAATTATACATAATTTTCTCACAGAGCGTCAGTGCACGGTCAAAATTAATGGGGTATGTTCTCAAATTCTCGATGCAACAAGGAGTTCCACAGGGTTCACCGCTGTCTCCTCTACTATACAATCTTTACTGCAGTGACATATGTGAAAACGAACTGAATAATACTAATATAATAATAATATAATAAACCGATTACAAATACATGTAAATGATATAGTAACTTGGACAAATAAATGGAGAGTAACAATAAATCCTTCTAAAACAAAATTAATAATATTCAACCACAAAATACATGATAACTCCCCGACAATAAACATAAGCAACCATTTAATTCAACCCTCCCAATATGTGAAGTATTTGGGAATTGAAATAGACAACAAATTAAATTACAATCACCACACGTTATGTATGAAAAAGAAAATGATAACCAGAGCAAAACACTTCAGAAGTTTGACATACAAGAATGAAGGAATTAGTATTGAAACCGCTGCCAACATATATAAAACAATTTGTAGACCCATGATGGAATATGGTTCTACAATACTATATAATTGTAAAAATCCGCCTAGAAACCATATGAGAGTAGGGGAGACAACCAGCCTTCGAAAAATCTCTAAAATGAGACATCCTGATAACCCACTGCATAATCCATCAAACAGACTCCTTTATAGTAAGACGGGAATAGAACTAATAAATGAGAGATTCAAGAAATTGTTCAAGTCTTTCTCTCGTGAAAAAAAGAACATCGAATTGATTCAACCTCACATTCTAGAGATGCCTGAAAATGGTCATCGTAGAGGACATCCACAGAAAACTCTGTTTGAAGAAATTATTTATTTATTTATTGACGGGCTAGAACCCATTAAATACAATAGAGTACAATAATTGATACACAGAAAAATAGAATTTAAAAAAAAAGAAAAAAAAAATATATATAAATAGAAAAACCATAAACTTATAGATACATTAATTAACACATAAGATAAAGCACATATCACTTACAATAACAACTAAAAATATTTTTTAAAAATTACAAATTTGGAGTTGTCGGCGAAACTCAGAAGAAGATGTAAAGAAATCAAGATTCAATCGATTGGCCAATCTTGTGGACCTGGGGATGAACGAATTATTGCGATAATTAGTATAGTAGTGTGGTTGTGAAAAAGTAACACTATTTCTAGTAGATCTAGTTGGTGCGGAAAAACCAATATTCAACTAAAGAGTAGGACAATCGAGAGTAGAATTGACTATGTTGAATAGAATGAAAAGATCCTTGCAATTCCTTCTGTAACGAAGAGGCTCCAACATAAACTGGGAATGCAAATCATGGTAATTTAGGTGGTAGGTGTTAACAGGATGAATTCCAGATTTATAGGCAATGAGTCTTAGAAATTTTCTTTGTATTTGTTCAATGTTGTGAATATGGTTCGTATAGAAGGGATTCCAAACAGAAGATGCATATTCAATAAGAGGTCTAACAAGGGAGAAGTAAAGTATTCTAAGACATTGCACGTTTCGAAAGTCACAAGTTATCCTTCTGATAAAACCAAGCATCCTTAATGCCTTATTAATTGAAACATATATATGGGGCCGAAAAGACATGGTAGAGTCAATCACAACACCAAGATCTTTAACTTCTGACACATTAATAAGAGGTGTTTGGTTAATGTTATAGATAAAAACAATAGGGTGACGCTTTCTACTAAAATTAATAAACTGACATTTTGCTGGATTCAGTTCCATGCCATTGGCAGTACACCACCGAGATAAATTATCTAAATCTGCTTGAAGATTCTGACAATCCTCTAATGAACGTACAGTCAAATACAATTTTAGATCATCAGCAAAACATAAGAATTGAGAGTTTATAAAACAGTTCTGGATGTCGTTGACGAAAATGTTAAACAAAAGTGGTTCTATGTGTGATCCTTGGGGAACACCTGAAGGAACTACAAAGCCAGATGATAAGAAGCCACACACACGGACTATTTGAATACGACCAGTAAGGTAACTTTGAACCCAGTTTAGGAGTCTACCATAACACCCATATTATTTATTTTTTGAATCAGAAGGCCATGATTAACTTTATCAAATGCCTTGGAGAAGTCTGTGTACAAAGAGTGAACTTGATAACCAGAGTCCAAGGCACTTGAAAGATAGACCACATATGTAAGGAGGTTAAGCTCAGTTGACTTCCCTGAACGGAAGCCAAACTGCTGGTTAATGATATAAGGATCCAAAAGTTTGGTAAGGATTTTAGTAACAATATTATCTAATAATTTAGGAATTACGCTCTGAATACATATCGGCCTATAATTGGATATGTTTGATTTTTCACCTGTTTTGTAAATAGGAACGACGAAACTAGATTTCCAGAAATCTGGAAAGATACCAAGTTTAAGGGAGTAGTTAAAAATGATATGTAAGGGGCGAGACAATACAAAACTACAATATTTTAAAATAGAAGGAGGGATGCCATCCGGCCCAGGACCTTTATATACATTCAAACCACAAAGATGTTCATATATTTCAGAGATAGACACACAATACTCAGAAGCATTCAAAGGAGTAGAAGATATATAACCATAGCTAGGACAGGTCTTATCAGAATAAACAGAGCTAAAATAATCTTGAAACAGGTTAGCTAAATCGATTCCCACGGGATATTTGACATTGTTGAGGTACATTTCATCAGGAATTGTATTACATCTTCTTCTGGAGTTTACAAAGTTCCAAAACGATTTTAAATTAACACCAACAGAACATTCAGTAAACCTAATATAATCGTTATAGTCAGTTTTAGACCTGAGCTTACACCGAGAACGCAGCTGAGAGAATTCCAAATAATCAACAGGAGATCCTGTTAGTTTGAATTTCAAGTGAGCTTGCTTCTTTAAATATATGAGATGTTTTAGTTCTGATGAGAACCATCTGGGGAATTTTCTGGATGAAACTTTCTTAACAGGTACAAACAGGTGAATCACGGTATACAAAATATCATAGAAAATATTTAACATATCATCTAATGATCTATTCAATAACAAAGGATCCCACCGAATAAGTCCCAGATGATATTCAATAGAGTGAAAATCAGCTGATTTGTAGTCATAATAAAACTCATCAGCAACAGGAGAATAATTACAATGGTCCAAGCTCAAGTTCAATTCAGTTACTAAAGGAGGGTGGCAAACATCTACATCAATCAGAGGATCGGTTGCTGTAATACATGTAGTTAAACGATCATGACTAAAAACTAAATCCAAAAGTGAGTTAAATTCATTATGAACAGAGTTAATTTGAAACAGATTATGGTAGGCACACATATTAGAAACGGTATAAGTAGCATTCACTTCATCAGCTCTGGTACCAGGGGGTGAAATAGCTTCTGAACAAATATTTAAGTCAGACCATACTGCTTTAGGTAAGTTGAAATCACCCAGAATGCAGATCTTAGCATCAGGATACTTTTCAGAAATGGCGTCTAGGTTCTCAGTAAAGGATAAATAATCTTCAATAGGGGAAAGTGGGGGAAAGTAGACGGCTCCAATTATACATTTGTTCCTAGTGTTTCCAACTAGAACAAAAACATGTTCAATTTCTTCTAATGACTGCAGCAGGCTACTAGTTATATTTCTAGCCACTGCTATAAGAGCTCCACCACCTCTAGTTGCAGGATTAGTGAGTGCAGATCCATCTCGCCGATAAATATTATAATTATCTAATCCAACTTCAGCATCTCCAAAATTATCCGATAGCCAAGTTTCAGTCAAAACAATTATATCATAGGAATTAGTAGCTGCATTTAATGATAGCTTGTTTAGTTTGGTCCTCAAACCTCGAACATTCTGATAATAAATAGAATTTGATCGCAATTTGCTAGAAGCTGAAGTTGGGCCAGGATTAATCAGTTTTTTGGGTTGGTTTTAACAACTATATCTACATAGCACGGCAATAATGTCACTTTAATCCTGGTTTTTATTTTGAAATATATATTTTTTTATATAGTAGATATATAATGGATTTTGTTTTTGTTGATATTGCATATAATGATGTTAGTTTTTTTTTAATATAATAATTTTGTATTGTACCTAACCTTAGGAAAATCAATGTATTACTATATATTTTGTAAATTGGCTGAAAGACCTCGGTCGATGGCCTGTTGATGCTTTAGTGGCAATAAAGTATACTTCTCTCTCTCTACCTTCCATCGTGAAAAATCAGTTTTAGTGAAGGCTTGTGATAATAAAGCATTCCCAGTTCAGTTATTCATGTAATAAGCGTGTAAAATGATATTTTTTTGACGAATGAGATTATATTGTCATTTTGAACCTCATTTACCTACCTCGTATTCCTAAACTTTGAACCTCTTGTATTCACCTGACGCGAGGAACCCAAAAATGCATAACTATATACAAGGTATGTCAAAAATTATATCTTTTAGGTAATTGTGTCTGTTTAATATTAAATTAACAATTATTATTAGACTTTCTCCAACTGGTTTTTGTGTGGTTTTTGAAAAAAAAAATATTCCAAAACATTAGTATATTAAAAAACGATATGCACAATAAAATTAATTATTATAAATACAAATAAACTTAATTTTTAATAAAACAAGTATTCGATTCTTTATCACAACCCTCGTATTCTTTAATATTTCCAATACTGTTCAACAGATCTTTTTTTATACAAGCACATCGATAATTTTTGTTATTTATATCGTAGTACTGTCTTGGAACACCCACCCAATCTCTTGAAATGCCTCCGCTACAAAACAAAACAATCTTAGTTACTTGTTTAACACACAGATATGAAAGAATTGTGTATTTTCACTAAAATTTATTAATTTTTCACAAACCTTTTATTTGAACACCATAATTTAGAGCCTTGGTTAGCATTCCACTCAACATTACAATTTGGAAAACTCTTCAATTGTTCCTTTTCATTTTCTTTATCTAATTCTGCTGCATTTATCAGTTTTTTCACCTCTTCTCCATATAGAGTAGGTTTGCCATCTTGGGTATAATACTTTCCGACAAGTTTCCCTGTAAAATATAGAGCAGTCAATACTGTTTTATCTTACTTATAATTATTTTTTTCTCTAATTTACAAATGATATAAATCTCTTTACCTACTTCAATATACTCCTTATTATAAAACTTAAACCAATGGTTCAAAGACCTCAATTCATCTTTGCTTAAATCTGCTACTTCTTCACTAATATCTTTTTCATCAAATTTTCCAGTCACAAAACTTCTCGATGCATCACAACCTAAAAATAAAAAACAAAGTTTGAATGGCTGATTAAGACATTTTATTCATGAGAATAATTTACAATAAAAGTTGGAAATATATTGCTTTAAGTACAGTACACTAATTTATAAGTCAGGATGTGTTGTGATAAGAAATATCGCTTTTGACCCAGTTTTATCAATAGGTACCTCATTTCTATAAAGGAAACTTTGAAAATCAAGATAAAAATTCTGTTAAAAAATATCCCTTTTGACTGTAGTTTTACAAAAATGTATCATATACTTACCGATAAACACATTATATTGTAGATTAGGTCCATAATGTTTTTTACCCCTAGTAACATCAAAAACATTCCCTAAAATCGATAGATAAAGCTCTGGTTTTTTAATACCGTTATAAAGTTTCAACTCGTCTTTCGTAAATACTGTAATTTCGGAATTGTTAGATTCATTATTAAAAAATAAAAATGAACCTATAATAGTACCGATAACATTAGTTACATGGTTCGGCAATAATACAGCAACAATAGCAATCAGAAGAGAGAGTACCGCTAATTTTTTATACATATTTTAAGAATTTCACTTTTTCATTAAGTTCAAATTTGTAATTATTTAAAATTATTTAACTCGAACTCGAACACAACCTCACTAAATTTATTTAATCGTCAAATGTAGGCAAGCCTTTATACACCCAGCCACAGAGTAGTATATCAATTATGATTGGTTAAATTTAACTAAAAACTTTTGCTTGCGCCATCTAAGAAAATAAGTTCCAACCACAAGTAACTTATGTAATTTTTCTTATTTTTCGTTACATGCAATATACATACGTAGCTCCATGATTATGTATAAAATATGGAGGGTAGAAGGAAGGAGCACCATCTGAATGTATTAAAAAGTGTCCATCGAAAGGAAGCAAATTAAGGTGGCGCCATAGTAGCAAGTGGAAAGATTTTAAAAACAGCGCCATGAATTATTAGAGTAAGATCCAAAATTAAAAAAGGAAATACTACGTAAATAATTGAGATTTTAAATACTGTATATTTCTCAATTACACAAGTCACGAAAAATACTAAATTTTTAAACCCAGCACACTTCACTCGGTTTATAACCTTAAATTAACATCATTTCCATTAGCTACACGAGCGCCATTTCGGTGAATCTTCGAATTATAATTTGCTGTTTACAGGTGGACACTTTTTCAACTTGTCACCCATACAAGATGTTGCTCCTTCCTTTTACCCTCCATAGTATAAAAGGTCAAAATATTGAGATTATGTCCGGTAAAATTAGTAATTTTTGTATTCTTGGTACTGGCCACCCTGAAGTTAATTGTTGCACACCACTGGTAGATATGTCCTTACAAAACTAATTCTATGGTTGTGTGGGCTGATGACGCAGAATTTATTTATTTCTGTGGCTGTGAGTAATAGAATTCGCAAACACGTGGGAAATCGAGAGTTCTCCACGTTTTCCCTGACGTAATGGTAGTTCAAGGTTAAGGTTTAAATTTTTGGCAAATGGTTTATATGGGTTTTTTTTATTTATATACGTTTAATTTTCTTACAGTAATCAAAAATTATCCCGCCACTATGTTATTAAAGAACATTCGGTAATGTTAGTTTTTTCTAGGTTTGTTGCATTCACCAACAGGCACCCCATAATACGGGGAATGCTTTCCTATGGAACAATATGGCCAACGTCGTGTATTATCCAACAAACCATTGCAGGTAAATCATGGGAAAATTTTGACTGGTTACACGCCATACGGTTTAGTGTTTATGGTGGACTGTTTACTGCCCCAACTCTATATGGATGGATAAGATTATCTACAGCAATATGGCCTAAAAGTACACTGAAAACATCCATAACAAAGGTATGTTGTAACATTATCAAATAACTTGAGTTGTATTTACTAAAAATTAAAGTGTTTAATACATTAATATGTTTATTCAATTCTGTAGGCGGTTGTAGAGCAGTTTACCTATGGTCCACTTGCTTTAATATGTTTTTTCTTTGGAATGAGTATCCTGGAGGGAAAAACTGTTGAAGAAGCCAAACAGCAAATAAAAAATAAATTTTTTTCAACATGGAAGGTACGTAACCCAAAAATAAGACTTTGTTTAACATCCAATTAAGTAAATTAAAGAATATATTATTGAAAGTTGTTAGCTAAAATTGTGTTTTAAATCTTCAGGTTGGTCTTTGTGTTTGGCCCTTTATTCAAACGGTAAACTTCTGTTACATTCCAGAGAAGAATCGAGTGCCTATTGTAAGTGTCTGCAGTCTAGTTTGGTGCTGCTTTTTGGCTTATATGCACGAATTACAAATGAAGGAGAAGCAATTGGAAGCTTCAGTTATTAAAGCGAGTTGATGCAAGCGAATATTTAGATAATCATATAATTTTTAGCTGAATTTTATTTATTGTATATAGACAAGGACCAATAATTAAGTTTATCTATTTTTTTTAAATAAAAGTTGGAAAAAGCAGTATAGAATTTTATTCAAAATACAAAAAATATATTTGTACATAAATTGAAATGAATTTTATTCAGTTTTCTTGATTGATTTCCACTCACATCTATATTGTCCCACATTTAAGGAGTGAGAGTTCAAGTTCCACCCTTAAAAAAACATCAACTATAACCAGAAACTCGCTAAAAATCGCCTTATGTCACTTATTTCAAACAAAAATAAAAACTTACCATTAAATTGAAGAGCTGTGTGGAACATTTGATACTCCTGTTTGACAAATTTTTGAAACTCCAGCAGATTATTATGAGGAATGTTCATTAAATTAGACGTTGTTGGATAAGATTTCATGAAAGTCTGCAACCTAGTAATTGGTGTACGATGATAACGTTGCCTTTTTTCAAATACATCCAAATTTATACGATTGTAAATACAAGTTGCTATGGCCAGACTGACTGCGTGAAATTGGGCAGATATTAAATCTTCCGCGGATTCTCCTTTGTTAAGTATCACATATATCTTCCTACTGTCTAAATCGATTAAAACTAAGTAAGTATATTCTCGATAGACTGATATTAGTTCCTTAAAATCAGCTGCTGTCCACTTGTTCAAAATAGTTTTGATTGATTTACCAGTGATCACTTCAAAACCGCAAATTTGTTTCACTAAAAATGCAAACATTAAACTGAATTTTTTCAAATTCACTTTAAACTCACTGTTAATACTTCGACCGAGGATAATATTTTCATTTTCATTAATTTTTGTGGGACTTAGAACTGTTCCAATATTGAAATAACTCTTTAACACTAGAATCAGCCTTTGTTTATTGAAAGTTCTAAATATTAAAGATTTCACAGCCCAATAATTAGTCAATAAGTGAAGACTGATGAGTACTATTATCAAAAACCATTCGGAACTGAAAAAGGACAATAGAAAAATACCAACAATCACTACATACAATATGTCCAATACTTACTGTGAGTCATTGAAAACAGACAGCAAAAAAAGGCTGATGATACTTCCAATCAAATTTACAAGAGTTTCTTGAGTACCATCCTTAGCAGATATTTCTGCCATATTATCCTTAATTGCTTGATGATGTGTTATTGAAGCTCTAGTAGCACCACCAGCAACTCCTACCTTAGAATCCGAATGGTATTTAAAAGAAATAATCAATATAGTTTACTTACAATGCATTTCATACTAGAAGTAACACATAAAATTTCCATGGAGTAATTTGAGAAGTAAGGCAAAAATAATTCAATAGCCATAGCAAGATCATTCAAAATATCTGCAAAAAATCTCCATTTTTTACAGTCTGCATCCAATTGGTTACTAAAAATGTAAAAAAACTTATTAGCTCAGTAATTATAAAATTGTTTGCTACATTATTTTATACAAAATAGACCCTAGTGAACCTTAAAAACCTTGGTAGCTACCCTTTCCACCATGCGAAAACTATTCGTCCAATCATTCCCATTCCATCCTTCAAAATCCATGTTACAGCTGCCGACAGTGCATTAGCTTCACTGTTACCTACCCCAACTCCTTTCAATATGGATCTTGTAGTAAAAGCTCCAATAATGGTACTACAAAAGGCTTGTGCAGTGTCCCATATTTGATAGCTCCAATAATCTTCACTAACGGTTTCTGGGTATCCAAATGGCAAAAATACTTCACGAATGAAGTTAACTATGCTTTGGAGTGTTAGAGGAATAGATCCGGATCGCTTGACCTGACTTATTTTATTATTGCCTACGAAAAGTTGGGTTAAAATAGATACGAAAATGGGTAAAATACATACCAGCTTTTTTTATGTAAAATAAAGCATCTCCGGCTGAAATGTTATGCTCTGATAACAAAATTTCAAGATTTTCCATATTGTAAAATGTTATGCATAGAAAATTTGTTTAATTTCTTGATACGAGTAATTTTTCAAATTTGGTTTTGACAATTTTGACATTGACATTTAATAGTATCAAACATAGAGTGCATTCCGATTTACGCATAAAGCGCGTTGACGGCATAGAAAATTGTTCCGATTTAATCAATGCGCGCATTGATAGCGCTGAGACTTCTGCAATGTTGTACTAACCGTACTGAATTTTTACGCTCCTTCCAGCGCATTGACTGCTTCTACTATCGACATTAGGCAGTTAATGCGTTTGATGCGGTGATGCAATCTATGCGTCTCATGCGTAATTCGGAACACATTTTCAGCTTGACTTGACTTTAAGTGAACACAGTAATGGATACCGGCTTGACAATGGAAACAAAATTGTATGTTTTAATAGAAGTTTTAATAGAAGAAACGAATGAGATAATAACCTTATTTTTAAGTGACAACGATATGGAAAGAGCAAACCATGGTAATATTAATATATTATTTTACTTTCATTTATTTGATTATCAGGTTAAGTATTGGTCGTGTTGCTTACATTAGTGATATTTTCCACAGACGCAGTATTTTTGCAAAACCTTGTTGCAAGAGAACAAGCTGCACCTGCACATGATAATAGTAGTGAATTAAATGACAGCCCAGGTTATCTATAAACCCTATGACAGAATGCGCACACAACCGTTCCGAATAACTATAGCGCTTCATGCACATTAATAAAACGGAACGATTTCGAAGCGCCGTGCAACAGTAATGCAGCCTATGCGTTACATGCGTATTTCGGAACGCACTCAGAGGTTGTCTCCGATGTTCAACCGTCTTAAGCGCCAACTCGACCGGTGGATCTACCGGTGAATAAAAAAACATGCCTATTGATGTAACTCAGAGTAAGTTTATGAACACACCCGGAGCTTTCCAAGATCTTGCACCATTTTAAAACTGTAACGACAATAACCTTACTTTTTTTATATTTGACAGTAGGCAAATATATATTAGCAATTATCTTGAAAAAATAGAAACTTGAACAATAAAATTCAAATTGTTAAAAATTTATAATGGACGTGTACGTTGTTGAAATTTATTGCAATAGTGGTTGGTAGTGTAGATTATTTAAAACGAAAACGTGAATTGAATTTAATTTAAGAAAACCAGAGTTTCTTCAGTTACCATAAAAGTAATCAGATATATTCAAAGATAAATAAAGTAGGAAAGGAAATATTTATTATGATAGACTTAAATTATATTCTAGAAAAAGCACAATTGCAGACAAAATACTTTTCTTTTTCTAATGGCATTATTATGTTCTATACAAGTACAATTTAAGACAACTGGAAGAAAAAAGGTGAACAATGATTTGAAGAAAAACCAGAAATGGTTGATAAGGAATAAGCTATAAAACTAATTTTAAAAAATTACTGGTATACTCTTTTTACAACAAAATATGAATTCAGTTGACATTCAGATAAAAATAGGAAATGAAAATATAAATAAGGTGAGAACATAAATTGAAGCAAATATATACAACAAATAGAAAAAAATTTATGTTTGCCAATTATTGATGCACTGTACCAATGTAGGAATTACTTAAGTTTTCAATATTTTTGCCAGAATAGACAAAATTTACTCATAATCCTACAAAGCCTATTGGTAAATAAAGCAGTAAATATTAAGTAACCTAATTACCTTATTTAACTTCAACAGTAAACTTATTACTCATAGCACCTAAGCTAGATAAGTATAACAGGCCATAGGATAGGTAGGTATCAAGTAAGAGACAAAATACTGATTGTACCTCCTAACAATGTTTAATAATAATAATAATAATTTTTTAATAATAATTTATTCAAGAACCTATTAATACATGTTTACATTAACAATAATAAGTAAATAGAAGATTCTGAATAACAGTATACCCACTTAGGCAGAGCCCGTGTGTGGGTTTAACATATTAACATAATTTTATGAAGAATATTTTAAAAATTTCTGTGCAATGACTATAATTAACACTAGCTAACTTAAAGTAACACATGCATACCTACACATACATATACCCCTAGATACATACATACACACATACATATATACTATACATGCCCCCCACATATATACTTTTTGAAATATTATAGAATATATCCTAAATTTAGTAATTAAACAATCCATGGATAACATTTCGATCTAACAGGAGAATGTGTGATTTTACTTGTTTTTTGAAAGAATATATAGTTGTAGCATCTTTCATTTTTTTAGGCAGAAAGTTGTAAAATCTGTTGGACAAAAAAACATGGTTCCTTTGACCGATTCTTTTTCTAGAAAATTGAATTTCCAACATATTATTCAACTTTAACCTTGTATTATGTATATGACTAGTATAATGTAAGTTGTTACGGTTTTTAAATTTTCTAATAACTACTTTATAAAAAAATAGCTCACGAATATCCATAATTTTTAGTTCCTTAAATAGCATATCTGATGAATACCGAAACGGTTTTAGCGGAATAATTTTTAAATATCTTTTCTGGATTATTTCTATGTGTTTTAAGTGAGTGTTATTTGTAGTCGCTCTCCATGCTAATATTCCATACGTTATTCGATATTCGACTAGGGCATGGTAAAGAATTTTTAAATATTTGAAATGTAATATGTGTGCCAAATGTTTAAAATTATAAAGCAAAGAGCGAAGCGTTTTACAAGCATTGATTATATGTTTATCCCATTTAAAATGGGCATCTATTACTATACCTAGGTATTTTATGTGATCTTGTTTTTTAATAGTTATCGAGTTATTAGAGTGATTATTAATTTTGAGTTCGTTTATATTTGGAAGTCCACTTGTATATAATGAGAACGGTAAGAAAAATGTTTTTTCAAAGTTGATATTGATAACATTTTTTGATCGAAACATTTGACAATCTTAGCCATATCCTGTTCAGTTTTTTGTTTTAGGTCGTCCCAGCTCTCCGCTTCATAGATAATAACAGTGTCGTCTGCAAAACTGGAGATTGAACCATAACTGTTAAATGTGAGTATAGAGTTTATATATATGATAAACAATATAGGGCCTAAGACCGTACCTTGAGGAACACCCCAACTTATTTTTAATTTATTACTTAATGTACCTTCGATGTTAACATACTGCTCTCAGTTCGTTAAGTAGCTTTTTATTAAATTGTAAACGTTTCCTCTAAAACCGAAATCTTGCAAGACTTCCAACAACTGCATGTGATTCACAGTATCGAAAGCCTTCGCAAGATCTAGAAAGACATACAGACATGGTCTCGATTTTTCCAAATTTTCATATTTCTTGCTGTTAAAAAATGAATTGTGGACTTTCCATCACGGAAACCAAATTGTCTATCAGAGATTGATTTATTTATTTCAAGATATTTGACTATTCTGATTTTGAGTACTTTTTCAGTTATTTTTGCTAAATTACTTATTAGCGATATAGGTCTATAATTACTAACCAAATTTTTATCTCCTTTTTTATATAAAGGTTTCACAACACCTATTTTTAAACACAGACGGAAATATACCTTGGCATATAATTTTGTTAATAAGGTGTGATATTGGCAATGCTATTTCATATTTAATCTCTTTTAATGTTTCAGATTTTATTCCATCCAAAAGCTTTTCTATTTTTTAGTGAATTTATGATCAAAGGATTGTACACTTAATATTTAGGTGAAAGAAGGTACATAGTGTGTAGTAAATTACTTCTCGTACAACTCTCTGTATATTTAATATTTTCATAATTTCTTCTTGTTATTGCTTGAGCAAACAAAAAGAATAAAATGGTTGAATGATAGTATGGACATATTAAAGAATGATAATAATAATAATGTAAAATTGTATCAATATATAAAGAAACAAAGCAGAAAACAAACTAAAATAAACATCAAAGAAAAAGAGTGGAGCCAGCATTTCAAAAATTTATTAACGGAAGAAGATGGGGAGCATGAAGAAGATGATATGAGTGATATAGATACAGGGTTAGAAAATGAAGAAAAACCGACCGAAGAGGAATGTAACGACATAATTAACAAATTGAAACACAACAAAGCAGGAGAGACAGATGAAATAGTAAATGAGCTAATAAAATATGGAGGAGATGATCTAAGGCATAAAATATTTAAAATCATAGAGAGAATATGGGAATCAGAAACAATGCCGTATGAATGGTCTAGTGGAATGATTATACCAATATTGAAGAAAGGAAATCCTAATATTTGTAGCAATTATAGAGGAATTAGTTTACTCAATTCCGCATATAAAATATTAACAATAATAATAAATGAAAGACTAAAAAAGATAATGGAATCAGAAATAGGGGAATATCAAAAAGGTTTTCGAGAAGGAAAATCAACAGTAGATGCCATACATACTATAAATCAAGTAATAGAAAAATGTTATGAACACAATATTGGAGTCCAAATGCTATTTATTGACTTTAAGCAGGCTTTTGACAGCCTGAAACGGAGAACAATTATAAAAGATATGGAGCAGCTAAATGTACCACGAAAGATAATACGGTTGGTAAAAATGACGATGAAAAAATCTAGAGCAAGAGTAATGACTAGGGAAGGTCCATCGGAGGAATTTGAAATAAATGCTGGTGTAAGGCAAGGAGATGGGCTATCAGTGGTATTGTTTAATATAGCAGTGGAAGGCATAATTAGGACTTGTAATATCAAAGGAAGCATAATTAATAAGTCAAATCAAATAATAGCATATGCTGATGACTTAACCATAATAGCGAGAGACCGGAGGAGTCTTGAGGAAACACTAGAGAAAATTGTAAAAGAGGCGGCAAAAAGAGGACTAAGAATAAATCAGGAAAAAACAAAATATATGGAAATGAAAAGAGAAAAGGAAGTCTACCAACCAGAAGCAGTGAAGTTAAATGAATTCAGTTTTGAAGTGGTTAACACCTTTAAGTATCTGGGAACAATTATCAGTAACAAAAATGACACAAAAAGTGAGATAAGGCAAAGAATTCAATCAGGGTATAGAGCATATAATAAATTTAAAAATATCATGCAGAGTAAAAGAATAAGCCGAGCATCAAAGTTAAGAGTCTACAGGACTGTGATATAAAAATTTTGGGAGTACAAGGCGGGATGAGACAGATGCAGGACAGAAGGGCGTGGAGAGCAATTGTTGAAACTGCAAAAACATCTAGTAAATTGTAGATATGCAGCAAGAAAAAGTGGGCTGACCCCCCACAAGATACAGGGTCAAAAGAGCTCAAACTGAGCGGCTACAACTCCAACTGGAGTGTATAGCCTCGTATATATATATTGCTTGAGCAGTTCGGAGGCAATCATCTTTTCGTTCATTTCATGGAAAATAACCTAAAATACTAGATATTATCAATTTCTGTAATTGTTTTATTACTTCTTATTAATAGGACCAAATTCGTGTGTTATTAGAGCTTATGACTACTTGCTATTTATCTATACATACCTTCTTTGTTTTCAAACTTCTTCTAGTTGCAAAATATGATGCTTCAATTCTCAATTATTCGAAGGCCATTTAATATAGTACATTTGAAGTGGCACATTCCCTCCAAGCATTTCAATTGATTTTTCCTTTTTTTTCTCTCCGTTTTTTCATATTTTTGTGTATTTAATATTTTACCATGTAGGAAGCCAGATTCTGAAAACCTTTATACATAATGTAAACATAATATCTCTGTATTCATCTTCAATTTATTTTTTATAATTGGGCAATCCAATTGTAAACTTGGTTCTAGAATATACTTACTTGCACGCAGAGTGTCTTCTTTATTCTTCAAATTTCTCTTTTAAAGACTTATACTCATTCTAACTGTGCTGGACCTTTAAGTGTATTCTAAAATTCCACACAGAAGAGAAGACATGATAACAGATGTTCGTATTTTTCATCGCGTAAAAACATTAATACGTATTTTTGAAAACGAGGACAAAAAACGCACTTCTCATTCATAATATTTTCCATTTCTATGACCTAACCTCACTTACCTCTGGGGCCTGGGGTGTATTTAGAGAGGTGTAAGTACTCCTTTTCCAATCTTGGACCTTGGTTACGATTTGCTGTTCGGTTTGGTTATTATTTTCATCAGGTTTAACCAGATTCACTAACCTATAAGATAAGATAAATATGGGGCTTAAGTGCTTCTAAGAGCCTCTCCACTACGACCTTTGCAGATCTATTGTGTATGCCCTCCTGGTATTCTAGAGTTCCTTGTCTAGTCCCGTCCTTATTACTAAACGGATGGGAAATCTCAGGTCCTCCATATATTGGGAGGGTTGTGGTTTTTCTTCACCTATTGTTGAAAACCTCGGTCTATTCAGGCCTTCGAAGTAGCACAGTATGTGCACTGGGGTTTCCTCATCTTCTTGGCAAAACCTACTTATGGTTGTTTCTGCCAATCCGATGTTGTTCATGTGTTTGTTAAGTCTACAATTCCCTGTCAGGAGCCAGACCAGGATTTTGATTGTTTTCCTATTCTGGCTCAGTAGATACTCCGTGAATTTTGTCGAGGGTTCCTTGATGAACTATTTGGCCTGCCTCATGTTTGGCGCCTTGTTACACCATTCTCGAGACTGATTTTTTATCCAAGTGCTGCTATTTGTTTTTTGCTAAGCCACAGAAAGGTTCTGGGCCAATGGGAGCAAAACGTGCCCCTTCTCGGGCTAGTGAGTCTGCCTCTTCATTGCCCTTGTGATCTGAGTGGCCTATAGTACCCAGGCTACGGACAGTCACTAACCAATAACCGACAATCGGTTATTTAAGAAAAATTGTAGCAGTAGTGGTCGGGAAAAGAAATAAAAAATATTATTGATAATAGGTTATTGCATTCATGATTACTATTCTACAATGCTTATAAACTACAAGATAATCTATTACAAAAAACTTTGCATCTTTGAAATCTAGTAATATTTATAATTATACACTCGTGTTAAACTAGAAAAATACCGAATTTATCATTAAATTTGGGTATTTTTGAGGTTAATAGAAAAATATGTTTGTTTTTATGGTCCTATACGTACCTTATCGTGAGAATTATAAAAGTTTCTTTATCTTATCAGTAAACTATTACTTAACAAAACGCATGAAATTTATACCGGTTACACTCAAAAACATGTCTTCTAATTGTTTTAACAAAAGTTACAGAACAAAAAATTTGTTTATATATTAGGTACAACCTCTGAAAATTTGAAAAAAATCGGACGATACAGAAGATTTTCTTATAAAATAAGTAGTTAAGGCACCATATTTTCAATAAGTTATTACTCGGAAAACTAAGTATTAGGTGAATTTTTGAAGTGAAAACTTCTTCAGGCGCGTTGAGCACTTTTTTTGAATGAAGCAAAAACATGAATTTTTCGTCATCGTCACGCTTTTATCCAAACACACAATACTTTTGGTTATGCAACACAATTAACAATGAAGCGTATATAGTGTTGCATAAATCATCGTCACGCTTTCCATGAGCTATATGTATACTGGTATATAATATATGAGTACTTTTTTTTGTAAAAAATGGGCTTACGATAAAATTTTTAAAAGGGATTCATTTATTGGTGTTTTCACTTTTGTCGGCAGTCCCATAACTGGACTCTGCGTCTTTTTATCAATAGCGGTTTTAAATAAATCATTGGAGTAATTTTCAAATTCTATATCTTTAAACACACATTATGTCCCGTCTTTTTTTGAAAAAAAAGCTGTACTAAACTTGTTATAGTATGCAGGTTTATTATGGTACGTGGATCATCGTAAACTTCTTCACGTTATCAATGTAAGGTAATATACAATTAAATCATTATAGCAAAACAGGATAATAAAAAAATCAAGTTATTTTAACTCTTACAAGCCTCCAAATGTGCGAGTAGTCACTCCCATTAAATGACATTCACTCTGGTTAAATAATCTAGTATAAGCGACCAGCTAAATATTGAATGAATCTTTGGCGTTAAATAGTCTATAATCGCTTGGACTACTTTTAACCACATAACAAAATATTTTTGACATTTTCATAAAACCCCACTCTACTATAAATACTTTGAACACGTATAATAATTTTGTATTCATTATTTTCAGTTTTAGTGAGTCAAGTGGTTGGTTCCGTTAGACTTTTTTCACATCAATTTTCGTTATACTTTTACAAAAATGGGTAAAATAAAAGCAGGTACAGTTGTCGACATCCTGGGAGATGAAATGACCAGAATTATTTGGGACGCTATTAAGGATAAACTAATTTTACCCTATTTGGATATTGATCTACAAATTTATGATTTGGGAATCGAAAATCGTGATAAAACAAACGATCAAGTAAGTTATTCACCTGACAAATTCCTTAAATATTAAAACCGGTTTCACTAGATTTGGAGCATTGAGAGAAAACTTTTAATTTGGTTAATTTACTTATTGATAACAATTTTATTTATATTCAAACTTGAAGAGAAGAAACTAATTTATTTTTATCTTATTGAGACTAACTCTTTCCCCAGGTAACTGTAGACTGTGCAGAAGCAGTAAAAAAATACAATGTAGGTATAAAGTGTGCAACAATTACTCCCGACGAAAACAGGGTGAAAGAATTCAATCTTAAACAAATGTGGAAAAGTCCTAATGGTACCATCAGAAACATTCTAGGTGGAACCGTCTTCAGGGAACCCATTATTTGCAAGAACATCCCCAAGCTGGTACCAGGCTGGCATAAACCTATTATAATTGGAAGGTATGTAAATGTTCATGTATTGGAATCAAAAGTTGCTTAAACATCTTCTTATTAATGTTATTAGGCACGCTAATGCTGACCAATACAAAGCTACAGATATAGTCATCCCCGGAGAAGGTAAATTGGAACTGGTATTTACCAGTAAAGGAGGTGAAGTGCAAAAATTCGTTGTAAATGAATATAAAGGACCTGGAGTTGCAATGGGTGAGTCTGAATTTGAAATAAAATAATAAAGATAATAATGTGAGTTAAATATTTGTAATCTTCATTTTACAATTTGAAATCCTCGTCGCGTTTGCTTGTCTGTCTGAATGCAATAAACTCAAAAACTACTCAACAAATTTTCATACGAGTTTTACTAATAGATGGAGGGATTCATGAGGAAAGTTTAGGTGTATCATTAATTTAAAAAAATTAGGGATCTCCATGAAAATACAATAATGTAACCCAAGGTATCAAAATTGTATGCTTGTCTGCCTAAACGTGATAAACTCAAAAACTACTCAACTAATTATCATACGGGTTTTACTAATAGATGGAGGGATTCATGAGGAAAGGTTAGGTGTATAATTAATTTAAAAAAATTAGGAATCTCCATGAAAATACAATAATGTAACCCAAGGTATCAAAATTGTATGCTTGTCTGCCTAAACGTGATAAACTCAAAAACTACTCAACTATTTTTCATACGGGTTTTACTAATAGATCGAGGGATTCATGAGGAATGTTTAGGTGTATCATTAATTTAAAAAAATTAGGGATCTCCATGAAAATACAATAATGTAACCCAAGGTATCAAAATTGTATGCTTGTCTGCCTAAACGAGATAAACTCAAAAACTACTCAACTATTTTTCATACGGGTTTTACTAATAGATCGAGGGATTCATGAGGAAAGTTTAGGTATCATTAATTTAAAAAAATTAGGGATCTCCATGAAAATACAATAATGTAACCCAAGGTATCAAAATTGTATGCTTGTCTGCCTAAACGTGATAAACTCAAAAACTACTCAACTATTTTTCATACAGGTTTTACTAATAGATCGAGGGATTCATGAGGAAAGGTTAGGTGTATCATTAATTTAAAAAAATTAGGGATCTCCATGAAAATACAATAATGTAACCCAAGGTATCAGAAATCGTTTGCTTCTCTGTCTGAACGCGATAAACTCAAACACTACTCAACTAATTATCATACGGGTTTTACTAATAGATGGAGGGATTCATGAGGAAAGGTTAGGTGTATCATTAATTTAAAAAAATTAGGGATCTCCATGAAAATACAATAATGTAACCCAAAGTATCAAAATTGTATGCTTGTCTGCCTAAACGTGATAAACTCAAAAACTACTCAACTATTTTTCATACGGGTTTTACTAATAGATCGAGGGATTCATGAGGAATGTTTAGGTGTATCATTAATTTAAAAAAATTAGGGATCTCCATGAAAATACAATAATGTAACCCAAGGTATCAAAATTGTATGCTTGTCTGCCTAAACGAGATAAACTCAAAAACTACTCAACTATTTTTCATACGGGTTTTACTAATAGATCGAGGGATTCATGAGGAAAGTTTAGGTATCATTAATTTAAAAAAATTAGGGATCTCCATGAAAATACAATAATGTAACCCAAGGTATCAAAATTGTATGCTTGTCTGCCTAAACGAGATAAACTCAAAAACTACTCAACTATTTTTCATACGGGTTTTACTAATAGATCGAGGGATTCATGAGGAAAGTTTAGGTATCATTAATTTAAAAAAATTAGGGATCTCCATGAAAATACAATAATGTAACCCAAGGTATCAGAAATCGTTTGCTTCTCTGTCTGAACGCGATAAACTCAAACACTACTCAACTAATTATCATACGGGTTTTACTAATAGATGGAGGGCTTCATGAGGAAAGGTTAGGTGTATCATTAATTTAAAAAAATTAGGGATCTCCATGAAAATACAATAATGTAACCCAAAGTATCAAAATTGTATGCTTGTCTGCCTAAACGTGATAAACTCAAAAACTACTCAACTATTTTTCATACGGGTTTTACTAATAGATCGAGGGATTCATGAGGAATGTTTAGGTGTATCATTAATTTAAAAAAATTAGGGATCTCCATGAAAATACAATAATGTAACCCAAGGTATCAAAATTGTATGCTTGTCTGCCTAAACGAGATAAACTCAAAAACTACTCAACTATTTTTCATACGGGTTTTACTAATAGATCGAGGGATTCATGAGGAAAGTTTAGGTATCATTAATTTAAAAAAATTAGGGATCTCCATGAAAATACAATAATGTAACCCAAGGTATCAAAATTGTATGCTTGTCTGCCTAAACGAGATAAACTCGAAAACTACTCAACTATTTTTCATACGGGTTTTACTAATAGATCGAGGGATTCATGAGGAAAGTTTAGGTGTATCATTAATTTAAAAAAATTAGGGATCTCCATGAAAATACAATAATGTAACCCAAGGTATCAAAATTGTATGCTTGTCTGCCTAAACGTGATAAACTCAAAAACTACTCAACTATTTTTCATACGGGTTTTACTAATAGATCGAGGGATTCATGAGGAAAGTTTAGGTGTATCATTAATTTAAAAAAATTAGGGATCTCCATGAAAATACAATAATGTAACCCAAGGTATCAAAATTGTATGCTTGTCTGCCTAAACGTGATAAACTCAAAAACTACTCAACTATTTTTCATACGGGTTTTACTAATAGATCGAGGGATTCATGAGGAAAGTTTAGGTGTATCATTAATTTAAAAAAATTAGGGATCTCCATGAAAATACAATAATGTAACCCAAGGTATCAAAATTGTATGCTTGTCTGCCTAAACGAGATAAACTCAAAAACTACTCAACTATTTTTCATACGGGTTTTACTAATAGATCGAGGGATTCATGAGGAAAGTTTAGGTGTATCATTAATTTAAAAAAATTAGGGATCTCCATGAAAATACAATAATGTAACCCAAGGTATCAGAAATCGTTTGCTTCTCTGTCTGAACGCGATAAACTCAAACACTACTCAACTAATTATCATACGGGTTTTACTAATAGATGGAGGGATTCATGAGGAAAGGTTAGGTGTATCATTAATTTAAAAAAATTAGGGATCTCCATGAAAATACAATAATGTAACCCAAAGTATCAAAATTGTATGCTTGTCTGCCTAAACGTGATAAACTCAAAAACTACTCAACTATTTTTCATACGGGTTTTACTAATAGATCGAGGGATTCATGAGGAAAGTTTAGGTGTATCATTAATTTAAAAAAATTAGGGATCTCCATGAAAATACAATAATGTAACCCAAGGTATCAAAATTGTATGCTTGTCTGCCTAAACGCGATAAACTCAAAAACTACTCAACTATTTTTCATACGGGTTTTACTAATAGATGGAGGGATTCATGAGGAAAGGTTAGGTGTATAATTAATTTAAAAAAATTAGGGATCTCCATGAAAATACAATAATGTAACCCAAGGTATCAAAATTGTATGCTTGTCTGCCTAAACGTGATAAACTCAAAAACTACTCAACTATTTTTCATACGGGTTTTACTAATAGATCGAGGGATTCATGAGGAAAGTTTAGGTGTATCATTAATTTAAAAAAATTAGGAATCTCCATGAAAATACAATAATGTAACACAAGGTATCAAAATTGTATGCTTGTCTGCCTAAACGCGATAAACTCAAAAACCACTCAACTATTTTTCATACGGGTTTTACTAATAGATCGAGGGATTCATGAGGAAAGTTTAGGTGTATCATTAATTTAAAAAAATTAGGAATCTCCATGAAAATACAATAATGTAACACAAGGTATCAAAATTGTATGCTTGTCTGCCTAAACGCGATAAACTCAAAAACCACTCAACTATTTTTCATACGGGTTTTACTAATAGATCGAGGGATTCATGAGGAAAGTTTAGGTGTATCATTAATTTAAAAAAATTAGGGATCTCCATGAAAATACAATAATGTAACCCAAGGTATCAAAATTGTATGCTTGTCTGCCTAAACGTGATAAACTCAAAAACTACTCAACTATTTTTCATACGGGTTTTACTAATAGATCGAGGGATTCATGAGGAAAGTTTAGGTGTATCATTAATTTAAAAAAATTAGGGATCTCCATGAAAATACAATAATGTAACCCAAAGTATCAAAATTGTATGCTTGTCTGCCTAAACGTGATAAACTCAAAAACTACTCAACTATTTTTCATACGGGTTTTACTAATAGATCGAGGGATTCATGAGGAAAGTTTAGGTGTATCATTAATTTAAAAAAATTAGGGATCTCCATGAAAATACAATAATGTAACCCAAGGTATCAAAATTGTATGCTTGTCTGCCTAAACGCGATAAACTCAAAAACTACTCAACTATTTTTCATACGGGTTTTACTAATAGATGGAGGGATTCATGAGGAAAGGTTAGGTGTATAATTAATTTAAAAAAATTAGGGATCTCCATGAAAATACAATAATGTAACCCAAGGTATCAAAATTGTATGCTTGTCTGCCTAAACGTGATAAACTCAAAAACTACTCAACTATTTTTCATACGGGTTTTACTAATAGATCGAGGGATTCATGAGGAAAGTTTAGGTGTATCATTAATTTAAAAAAATTAGGAATCTCCATGAAAATACAATAATGTAACACAAGGTATCAAAATTGTATGCTTGTCTGCCTAAACGCGATAAACTCAAAAACCACTCAACTATTTTTCATACGGGTTTTACTAATAGATCGAGGGATTCATGAGGAAAGTTTAGGTGTATCATTAATTTAAAAAAATTAGGAATCTCCATGAAAATACAATAATGTAACACAAGGTATCAAAATTGTATGCTTGTCTGCCTAAACGCGATAAACTCAAAAACCACTCAACTATTTTTCATACGGGTTTTACTAATAGATCGAGGGATTCATGAGGAAAGTTTAGGTGTATCATTAATTTAAAAAAATTAGGGATCTCCATGAAAATACAATAATGTAACCCAAGGTATCAAAATTGTATGCTTGTCTGCCTAAACGTGATAAACTCAAAAACTACTCAACTATTTTTCATACGGGTTTTACTAATAGATCGAGGGATTCATGAGGAAAGTTTAGGTGTATCATTAATTTAAAAAAATTAGGGATCTCCATGAAAATACAATAATGTAACCCAAGGTATCAAAATTGTATGCTTGTCTGCCTAAACGTGATAAACTCAAAAACTACTCAACTATTTTTCATACGGGTTTTACTAATAGATCGAGGGATTCATGAGGAAAGTTTAGGTGTATCATTAATTTAAAAAAATTAGGGATCTCCATGAAAATACAATAATGTAACCCAAGGTATCAAAATTGTATGCTTGTCTGCCTAAACGAGATAAACTCAAAAACTACTCAACTATTTTTCATACGGGTTTTACTAATAGATCGAGGGATTCATGAGGAAAGTTTAGGTGTATCATTAATTTAAAAAAATTAGGGATCTCCATGAAAATACAATAATGTAACCCAAGGTATCAGAAATCGTTTGCTTCTCTGTCTGAACGCGATAAACTCAAACACTACTCAACTAATTATCATACGGGTTTTACTAATAGATGGAGGGATTCATGAGGAAAGGTTAGGTGTATCATTAATTTAAAAAAATTAGGGATCTCCATGAAAATACAATAATGTAACACAAGGTATCAAAATTGTATGCTTGTCTGCCTAAACGCGATAAACTCAAAAACCACTCAACTATTTTTCATACGGGTTTTACTAATAGATCGAGGGATTCATGAGGAAAGTTTAGGTGTATCATTAATTTAAAAAAATTAGGAATCTCCATGAAAATACAATAATGTAACCCAAGGTATCAGAAATCGTTTGCTTCTCTGTCTGAACGCGATAAACTCAAACACTACTCAACTAATTATCATACGGGTTTTACTAATAGATGGAGGGATTCATGAGGAAAGGTTAGGTGTATCATTAATTTAAAAAAATTAGGGATCTCCATGAAAATACAATAATGTAACACAAGGTATCAAAATTGTATGCTTGTCTGCCTAAACGCGATAAACTCAAAAACCACTCAACTATTTTTCATACGGGTTTTACTAATAGATCGAGGGATTCATGAGGAAAGTTTAGGTGTATCATTAATTTAAAAAAATTAGGAATCTCCATGAAAATACAATAATGTAACACAAGGTATCAAAATTGTATGCTTGTCTGCCTAAACGCGATAAACTCAAAAACCACTCAACTATTTTTCATACGGGTTTTACTAATAGATCGAGGGATTCATGAGGAAAGTTTAGGTGTATCATTAATTTAAAAAAATTAGGGATCTCCATGAAAATACAATAATGTAACCCAAGGTATCAAAATTGTATGCTTGTCTGCCTAAACGTGATAAACTCAAAAACTACTCAACTATTTTTCATACGGGTTTTACTAATAGATCGAGGGATTCATGAGGAAAGTTTAGGTGTATCATTAATTTAAAAAAATTAGGGATCTCCATGAAAATACAATAATGTAACCCAAGGTATCAAAATTGTATGCTTGTCTGCCTAAACGTGATAAACTCAAAAACTACTCAACTATTTTTCATACGGGTTTTACTAATAGATCGAGGGATTCATGAGGAAAGTTTAGGTGTATCATTAATTTAAAAAAATTAGGGATCTCCATGAAAATACAATAATGTAACCCAAGGTATCAAAATTGTATGCTTGTCTGCCTAAACGAGATAAACTCAAAAACTACTCAACTATTTTTCATACGGGTTTTACTAATAGATCGAGGGATTCATGAGGAAAGTTTAGGTGTATCATTAATTTAAAAAAATTAGGGATCTCCATGAAAATACAATAATGTAACCCAAGGTATCAGAAATCGTTTGCTTCTCTGTCTGAACGCGATAAACTCAAACACTACTCAACTAATTATCATACGGGTTTTACTAATAGATGGAGGGATTCATGAGGAAAGGTTAGGTGTATCATTAATTTAAAAAAATTAGGGATCTCCATGAAAATACAATAATGTAACCCAAAGTATCAAAATTGTATGCTTGTCTGCCTAAACGTGATAAACTCAAAAACTACTCAACTATTTTTCATACGGGTTTTACTAATAGATCGAGGGATTCATGAGGAAAGTTTAGGTGTATCATTAATTTAAAAAAATTAGGGATCTCCATGAAAATACAATAATGTAACCCAAGGTATCAAAATTGTATGCTTGTCTGCCTAAACGCGATAAACTCAAAAACTACTAAACTATTTTTCATACGGGTTTTACTAATAGATGGAGGGATTCATGAGGAAAGGTTAGGTGTATAATTAATTTAAAAAAATTAGGGATCTCCATGAAAATACAATAATGTAACCCAAGGTATCAAAATTGTATGCTTGTCTGCCTAAACGTGATAAACTCAAAAACTACTCAACTATTTTTCATACGGGTTTTACTAATAGATCGAGGGATTCATGAGGAAAGTTTAGGTGTATCATTAATTTAAAAAAATTAGGAATCTCCATGAAAATACAATAATGTAACACAAGGTATCAAAATTGTATGCTTGTCTGCCTAAACGCGATAAACTCAAAAACCACTCAACTATTTTTCATACGGGTTTTACTAATAGATCGAGGGATTCATGAGGAAAGTTTAGGTGTATCATTAATTTAAAAAAATTAGGGATCTCCATGAAAATACAATAATGTAACCCAAGGTATCAAAATTGTATGCTTGTCTGCCTAAACGAGATAAACTCAAAAACTACTCAACTATTTTTCATACGGGTTTTACTAATAGATCGAGGGATTCATGAGGAAAGTTTAGGTGTATCATTAATTTAAAAAAATTAGGGATCTCCATGAAAATACAATAATGTAACCCAAGGTATCAAAATTGTATGCTTGTCTGCCTAAACGTGATAAACTCAAAAACTACTCAACTATTTTTCATACGGGTTTTACTAATAGATCGAGGGATTCATGAGGAAAGTTTAGGTGTATCATTAATTTAAAAAAATTAGGGATCTCCATGAAAATACAATAATGTAACCCAAGGTATCAAAATTGTATGCTTGTCTGCCTAAACGTGATAAACTCAAAAACTACTCAACTATTTTTCATACGGGTTTTACTAATAGATGGAGGGATTCATGAGGAAAGGTTAGGTGTATAATTAATTTAAAAAAATTAGGGATCTCCATGAAAATACAATAATGTAACCCAAGGTATCAAAATTGTATGCTTGTCTGCCTAAACGTGATAAACTCAAAAACTACTCAACTATTTTTCATACGGGTTTTACTAATAGATCGAGGGATTCATGAGGAAAGTTTAGGTGTATCATTAATTTAAAAAAATTAGGGATCTCCATGAAAATACAATAATGTAACCCAAGGTATCAAAATTGTATGCTTGTCTGCCTAAACGAGATAAACTCAAAAACCACTCAACTATTTTTCATACGGGTTTTACTAATAGATCGAGGGATTCATGAGGAAAGTTTAGGTGTATCATTAATTTAAAAAAATTAGGAATCTCCATGAAAATACAATAATGTAACACAAGGTATCAAAATTGTATGCTTGTCTGCCTAAACGCGATAAACTCAAAAACCACTCAACTATTTTTCATACGGGTTTTACTAATAGATCGAGGGATTCATGAGGAAAGTTTAGGTGTATCATTAATTTAAAAAAATTAGGGATCTCCATGAAAATACAATAATGTAACCCAAGGTATCAAAATTGTATGCTTGTCTGCCTAAACGAGATAAACTCAAAAACTACTCAACTATTTTTCATACGGGTTTTACTAATAGATCGAGGGATTCATGAGGAAAGTTTAGGTGTATCATTAATTTAAAAAAATTAGGGATCTCCATGAAAATACAATAATGTAACCCAAGGTATCAAAATTGTATGCTTGTCTGCCTAAACGAGATAAACTAAAAAACTACTCAACTATTTTTCATACGGGTTTTACTAATAGATCGAGGGATTCATGAGGAAAGTTTAGGTGTATCATTAATTTAAAAAAATTAGGAATCTCCATGAAAATACAATAATGTAACACAAGGTATCAAAATTGTATGCTTGTCTGCCTAAACGCGATAAACTCAAAAACCACTCAACTATTTTTCATACGGGTTTTACTAATAGATCGAGGGATTCATGAGGAAAGTTTAGGTGTATCATTAATTTAAAAAAATTAGGGATCTCCATGAAAATACAATAATGTAACCCAAGGTATCAAAATTGTATGCTTGTCTGCCTAAACGAGATAAACTCAAAAACTACTCAACTATTTTTCATACGGGTTTTACTAATAGATCGAGGGATTCATGAGGAAAGTTTAGGTGTATCATTAATTTAAAAAAATTAGGGATCTCCATGAAAATACAATAATGTAACCCAAGGTATCAAAATTGTATGCTTGTCTGCCTAAACGAGATAAACTCAAAAACTACTCAACTATTTTTCATACGGGTTTTACTAATAGATCGAGGGATTCATGAGGAAAGTTTAGGTATCATTAATTTAAAAAAATTAGGGATCTCCATGAAAATACAATAATGTAATCCAAGGTATCAAAATTGTATGCTTGTCTGCCTAAACGTGATAAACTCAAAAACTACTCAACTATTTTTCATACGGGTTTTACTAATAGATCGAGGGATTCATGAGGAAAGTTTAGGTGTATCATTAATTTAAAAAAATTAGGGATCTCCATGAAAATACAATAATGTAACCCAAGGTATCAAAATTGTATGCTTGTCTGCCTAAACGTGATAAACTCAAAAACTACTCAACTATTTTTCATACGGGTTTTACTAATAGATCGAGGGATTCATGAGGAAAGTTTAGGTGTATCATTAATTTAAAAAAATTAGGGATCTCCATGAAAATACAATAATGTAACCCAAGGTATCAAAATTGTATGCTTGTCTGCCTAAACGAGATAAACTCAAAAACTACTCAACTATTTTTCATACGGGTTTTACTAATAGATCGAGGGATTCATGAGGAAAGTTTAGGTATCATTAATTTAAAAAAATTAGGGATCTCCATGAAAATACAATAATGTAATCCAAGGTATCAAAATTGTATGCTTGTCTGCCTAAACGTGATAAACTCAAAAACTACTCAACTATTTTTCATACGGGTTTTACTAATAGATCGAGGGATTCATGAGGAAAGTTTAGGTGTATCATTAATTTAAAAAAATTAGGGATCTCCATGAAAATACAATAATGTAACCCAAGGTATCAAAATTGTAAGCTTGTCTGCCTAAACGCGATAAACTCAAAAACTACTCAACTATTTTTCATACAGGTTTTACTAATAGATCGAGGGATTCATGAGGAAAGGTTAGGTGTATCATTAATTTAAAAAAATTAGGGATCTCCATGAAAATACAATAATGTAACCCAAGGTATCAGAAATCGTTTGCTTCTCTGTCTGAACGCGATAAACGCAAACACTACTCAACTAATTATCATACGGGTTTTACTAATAGATGGAGGGATTCATGAGGAAAGGTTAGGTGTATCATTAATTTAAAAAAATTAGGGATCTCCATGAAAATACAATAATGTAACCCAAAGTATCAAAATTGTATGCTTGTCTGCCTAAACGTGATAAACTCAAAAACTACTCAACTATTTTTCATACGGGTTTTACTAATAGATCGAGGGATTCATGAGGAATGTTTAGGTGTATCATTAATTTAAAAAAATTAGGGATCTCCATGAAAATACAATAATGTAACCCAAGGTATCAAAATTGTATGCTTGTCTGCCTAAACGAGATAAACTCAAAAACTACTCAACTATTTTTCATACGGGTTTTACTAATAGATCGAGGGATTCATGAGGAAAGTTTAGGTATCATTAATTTAAAAAAATTAGGGATCTCCATGAAAATACAATAATGTAACCCAAGGTATCAAAATTGTATGCTTGTCTGCCTAAACGAGATAAACTCGAAAACTACTCAACTATTTTTCATACGGGTTTTACTAATAGATCGAGGGATTCATGAGGAAAGTTTAGGTGTATCATTAATTTAAAAAAATTAGGGATCTCCATGAAAATACAATAATGTAACCCAAGGTATCAGAAATCGTTTGCTTCTCTGTCTGAACGCGATAAACGCAAACACTACTCAACTAATTATCATACGGGTTTTACTAATAGATGGAGGGATTCATGAGGAAAGGTTAGGTGTATCATTAATTTAAAAAAATTAGGGATCTCCATGAAAATACAATAATGTAACCCAAAGTATCAAAATTGTATGCTTGTCTGCCTAAACGTGATAAACTCAAAAACTACTCAACTATTTTTCATACGGGTTTTACTAATAGATCGAGGGATTCATGAGGAATGTTTAGGTGTATCATTAATTTAAAAAAATTAGGGATCTCCATGAAAATACAATAATGTAACCCAAGGTATCAAAATTGTATGCTTGTCTGCCTAAACGAGATAAACTCAAAAACTACTCAACTATTTTTCATACGGGTTTTACTAATAGATCGAGGGATTCATGAGGAAAGTTTAGGTATCATTAATTTAAAAAAATTAGGGATCTCCATGAAAATACAATAATGTAACCCAAGGTATCAAAATTGTATGCTTGTCTGCCTAAACGAGATAAACTCGAAAACTACTCAACTATTTTTCATACGGGTTTTACTAATAGATCGAGGGATTCATGAGGAAAGTTTAGGTGTATCATTAATTTAAAAAAATTAGGGATCTCCATGAAAATACAATAATGTAACCCAAGGTATCAAAATTGTATGCTTGTCTGCCTAAACGTGATAAACTCAAAAACTACTCAACTATTTTTCATACGGGTTTTACTAATAGATCGAGGGATTCATGAGGAAAGTTTAGGTGTATCATTAATTTAAAAAAATTAGGGATCTCCATGAAAATACAATAATGTAACCCAAGGTATCAAAATTGTATGCTTGTCTGCCTAAACGTGATAAACTCAAAAACTACTCAACTATTTTTCATACGGGTTTTACTAATAGATCGAGGGATTCATGAGGAAAGTTTAGGTGTATCATTAATTTAAAAAAATTAGGGATCTCCATGAAAATACAATAATGTAACCCAAGGTATCAAAATTGTATGCTTGTCTGCCTAAACGTGATAAACTCAAAAACTACTCAACTATTTTTCATACGGGTTTTACTAATAGATCGAGGGATTCATGAGGAAAGTTTAGGTGTATCATTAATTTAAAAAAATTAGGGATCTCCATGAAAATACAATAATGTAACCCAAGGTATCAAAATTGTATGCTTGTCTGCCTAAACGTGATAAACTCAAAAACTACTCAACTATTTTTCATACGGGTTTTACTAATAGATCGAGGGATTCATGAGGAAAGTTTAGGTATCATTAATTTAAAAAAATTAGGGATCTCCATGAAAATACAATAATGTAACCCAAGGTATCAAAATTGTATGCTTGTCTGCCTAAACGTGATAAACTCAAAAACTACTCAACTATTTTTCATACGGGTTTTACTAATAGATCGAGGGATTCATGAGGAAAGTTTAGGTGTATCATTAATTTAAAAAAATTAGGGATCTCCATGAAAATACAATAATGTAACCCAAGGTATCAAAATTGTATGCTTGTCTGCCTAAACGTGATAAACTCAAAAACTACTCAACTATTTTTCATACGGGTTTTACTAATAGATCGAGGGATTCATGAGGAAAGTTTAGGTGTATCATTAATTTAAGAAAATTAGGGATCTCCATGAAAATACAATAATGTAACCCAAGGTATCAAAATTGTATGCTTGTCTGCCTAAACGAGATAAACTCAAAAACTACTCAACTATTTTTCATACGGGTTTTACTAATAGATCGAGGGATTCATGAGGAAAGTTTAGGTGTATCATTAATTTAAAAAAATTAGGGATCTCCATGAAAATACAATAATGTAACCCAAGGTATCAGAAATCGTTTGCTTCTCTGTCTGAACGCGATAAACTCAAAAACTACTCAACTATTTTTCATACGGGTTTTACTAATAGATCGAGGGATTCATGAGGAAAGTTTAGGTGTATCATTAATTTAAAAAAATTAGGGATCTCCATGAAAATACAATAATGTAACCCAAGGTATCAGAAATCGTTTGCTTCTCTGTCTGAACGCGATAAACTCAAACACTACTCAACTAATTATCATACGGGTTTTACTAATAGATGGAGGGATTCATGAGGAAAGTTTAGGTGTATAATTAATTTAAAAAAATTAGGAATCTCCATGAAAATAGAATAATGTAACCCAAGGTATCAAAATCGTTTGCTTGTCTGTCTGAACGCGATAAACTCAAAAACTACTAAACTAATTTTCGTAGGGTTTACCCCAATAAACGAGGTGATAGACGAGGCTTAGATCTATAATTTATTTTTTTTGAATTGAAAATCCCTACAAAAATTCCAATAGGAAGTCGTATTAGAACAAATACTGAGGTATTACCAAAAGAACCTAATTAAAATCAGTCTGTAGTAAAACCATGATATTATTATCAGTACACTACCTCCCTTATCAGAAAACTGGTTCCAACACAAGAATCATAAGCGCGCTATTACCATTTTTAAGGGGTAATTAAAAACATTGAAGAGTGATTCCCTATTTAACTTTTTAAATATTAAAAAAATGTCATTTGTCTAATCATTTTTGTTAAAAGAATGTCTAGTATACAAACAAGTTTCATTTAATAAATAATAATTCACGAAAGTTTCTCGGTTTCCATTATATTCTTAACCTAAGCCCTGTGTAGTTTGTACACAATGAAATCCTATTGAAATCAAACGGTAATATGTAAATAAATTAAAAATATTTCAAAAACAAAGCTGTATAATGGTCTCCTAACAATTCTTATCGCATTTCTAAACAATTGTTAACCTTTATACAGTTTTATGTTATTTAATCGTATATATAACGAGTTATTAGAGATAGGTACTCGTTAAGTAAATAGATACTGGAGGATATTTCTAAACGTTTTGATTGTTTTTATATTATAAGATGATTTTTATAAAAAAATGGGGAACCGGACTAAAATTTTAATTAGCAAAAATGTGCTATAAATCTACAAATATAACGAATTTAACCTTCCGAAAAATTCAAATTATTTAAAGCTTTTGTAAACGCATTGCTATTAGTTGTGATGTAGAAGAGTATGATTTCGGAAGATACAAAATGTCACAAATAACTGTATCTTGTTTATAAACTAAGAGGAGCTATTTGAATTTAATTTGAATAACGTAAATGAAACGAATAGGCCACGCAATAGGTATATATTTTTGACAAAAATCCTAGTAGAAAACGGATTGTGCCATAAAAGACATTACGGAGTATAATTTTGATATATTTTGGACTCGCAAATGTTTTTCAGTAATTTGTTATAAAAATTGAAAATGAAATAAACGTACTTTTTTTAGTTTTTTCTATATAACGTACTGGAGCAATATCAATGGTTTGTATAGATAAATTGAACATTTTTGGCCGACTTCCCATAATTTTATTACAAATTGATAATATAAGTTTTGTTGTTCTACATCTGTACTTTTCAAAACCTATTTGAAATTTACTACCGGACTATCGACACTTTGCAAATTATCGTATCAAAAAAATTGCAGTGACGTTCACCTGCCGTCTGATCTTCGCACATATAAAGTGCATATTATGAAGAACTTCTTTTGTACAAAGTTTCAACTCTTAAAATTGAAAAAAGGCAAAGAAATGAATTTTCAAAAAAATTACTCATTCTGCTGCTTTTCCGCTCGACCCCTCATTTTGTTCATATTCTAATTTCCTATTATTGCTCTATACATACCATTGAGTACCAGTACTTTTCATGTTATATGAAAAAAACCAAAATTTATTGCCTGAATGTTAACGGTGGTCACTTTGACATATGATGAAATAACAGTAATTTATTGTTAATAGTTGTCTCTTTACTATTTATAAATTTTTTATTCTTTAAACAGTCTTTCTGTTATAACATAATACAGTGGCATACGAAAAGTTGAAAGAGAGCCAATTTTAAACAACGATTAAATAACAATGGAAGGATGATATCGAAGGCAAAACAAAATGATTGAATAGAGATTTACCAGACCTTTTAAATGAGGTATGACTTGATACCTAAAATTTAAGAGGTATCTCCAATAGAGAGGGGTTTATGACATTAGCGCTAAAAAGTGTCCCCCTCAAGTTAAAAGTTGACGGGTTTCGGTACTTCTTTCTAATATGTCGCATTTTTGAAATATTAAGGGTGGGTCCTTTTGAAATGAACACAGTGTATATGTATATTATGCTGTAGTAAAAAAAATAATTGAATATTTAAAGAAACTTAAAATAAATAAAATTTAAAATATGTGTGTAGTTTCAATAGATTTTGTGGCTCAGGATATGTTTTATTCTTTTGATATAAATTATTCCGAATCACACATGCAATAATTGGTGATTAGATAAAAATGTCCATAATAATATTATAATGCAGTTTAAAAAATCCCTCGAAAGTGTCCCAAAAAATCCTCGAATTGGCATCACTGTTGTGGCCGGCGATCGATACGCACTATAGAGGTCGTTTGTTTGTGTGTTGGTTTTCCAAGTTAATATTGATTTAAAAAAAGTCTTGAGGATTAGGATTTTTAGACGCCACTTAATGATATTTAATTAAAAAAAATTGGAAAGTTCCCTATTGGAGATAGAGAAACCAAATTTACTTTAGGTTCATGTTGACAAAATAAGAATTCTTCCTTCAATACCATATACAGGTTCCGACAAACCTTTGTCGTAGTTCTATAACTCTTTTTGTGTAAAAATTATTTTCATGTATACTGGTTGGTTCCAATAGTAAACTAGGCGAATGGAATGTCATACTTTCTCTAAACATTTAGAACTATATAGTCCTCCAAAATTTTTTTGTAAATATTCTTAGCCATTTTGAACAAAATAACTTTTTTCCCAAAAATTAATTTGCACATCCCTTTTTAAAAAATCACAACTTTTTCAGATTTAACGCTAAAGCTTTAACATAGCCAATGTACAAAGACAAAGGACTAAAGATTTTTTTAGACAAAGTTTGAAATTTTTATTTTGTACAGGGTAAATTTTAAATTTGCTGTTCCAGGAATGTTCAACACAGACGACTCGATCATAGCCTTCGCCCATTCGTCCTTCAAATTCGCTCTCGATAGAGGATATCCCCTCTACCTCAGCACCAAAAACACCATCTTGAAACGCTACGACGGACGATTCAAGGACATCTTCCAGGACATTTACGACCGCGAATACAAATCCAGCTTCGAAGCCAAAAAAATCTGGTACGAACACAGATTAATCGACGATATGGTCGCTTATTGCATGAAATCCGACGGAGGATACGTTTGGGCCTGCAAAAATTACGATGGGGACGTACAATCTGATGCTATAGCTCAGGTGAGTGAAAATTTTATATTTTTAAATAAATTAACTCTTTAAAAATGTTATGTAACGTCCATGATTTAGAAATTTTTATAAATAAATTAATCCCTTTTGAACTTTTATAAATGAATTAACCCCTTATAAAATTTTCACCGTACGCCTATGATATATTTGTTTTTCTTAATCTCTTTCAGGCATTGATCTCCTTTTTTTCTTGGTTCATTTTTTATTTTATTCAATTTTAATTCAACTTTTTGGCAGGCACGTTCGACATACTTTGTCCATTTTTCTGGGGAAAGTAGTACTATTCCTTGTTCAATAAAAATTTTCCCGTTTCTAGATTTAAATGTCCAGTTTTTATCGACTACTAATTTTTAAAAATTGATAAATTGATAAAAAATGAAGATTTAAACAAATTAAATTGTTTTATTTCATCATTACTAATTTTTAGTTGCCCCTTGTATCTTTGAAAGTTTTTATATATTGCGTGTGTCATGATTTGCTTTATCGGTTTTCAATATTCCTCCATTTTACTTTACTATTGTTTTTAAATACAATAAAGGCATTAGTAATGATTTTTTTAATAGCTTTGTTTATTTCCAAATAATTAGACTCATTTACGTTGATTCTGATTGTCCCCTTAATGTGGGACAAAGTCGAATAAACACATTCTTTAATCTTAATTATTTGTTTTCTGGTAATTATCAATAACTTGACCTTTGCACCTATGTTTGTTAAATTTTACCTTGAAAAGTGATCCCTATTTAGAAGTGTAATTTTATATTGTATTGATTATACCTTTATTGTAAAATAAATAAATGATTTGATGCCGGCATCTAATTTACATTTTTACCTAGCAATTATATACGGGTGGTTTACAAAATGTAACAGTAACAGTAAATTTCCATCTACCACTGTCAAGAGTGTCTAGTCATTCTCTGATAGCTGTCACTTGTCCTGTCAGTCTTACTTAAATTAGGAGTTTATTAATTTATGTTTTGACTGCCTAAAGTTTCATGGGAAATTTGCTTGTGATTTTTAGGGTTACGGATCTTTGGGTCTGATGACATCAGTCTTGATCAGTCCCGATGGCAGAACCGTTGAAGCTGAAGCAGCTCACGGTACAGTAACCAGACATTACCGCATGTACCAACAGGGTAAAGAAACTTCTACCAACCCCATAGCTTCCATTTTCGCTTGGACCAGGGGACTTCTTCACAGGTAAATCAACAAATAATCAATATTTCAATACATTCATTAATCTTAATTTTTTTAGAGCTAAGTTGGATGGTAATAAAGAATTAACTAAGTTCGCCAACGCTTTGGAAGCGGTTTGCGTCGAAACTATCGAATCTGGTTTCATGACAAAGGATTTAGCGATCAACATAAAGGGAATGAGCAAAGTTACGAGAGCTGATTATTTGGAAACATTCGAATTCATCAACAAATTGGCCGATAACTTGAAAGTTAAACTTGGATAAATTTTAATGACGAATTTTTAATCGCTCATATTCCGGCAGATAAATTTTAATATATTGCTGTTATCTTTTAACTTATTATTTTATTTTTCGTTTTGGCACTTGAATATTTATGCTTCAACGTTATTTCATTATTTTCTGCAGTCATAACTCAAAAATCATTGTATCATCTTACATTCCAAGGGTATTTTTTGAATTGTATTTTTTGCAGAAAATTATCGATTCGTTGTCAAATTTTCGGTTGCGGCTGACTTTTAATAATAAAATGAACTGAATATCAAAATGTGTTTTATATCTTTTGGAACAATTAATGCCCCCATTGGAGCGATCCTCAGGGACTGAAATTCAGAAGAAACTTATCTTAAACGGTTGGGATCTTTGCAGCTCTTAGCGTCGTTTGTCGCCAGCCACTCCAGCAGCGTTCAGCTATGGGTAGCTCGTGTATAGCTGGAACACGAACTTAAGGAAACAGCTTGACGTGAAACTTTCATATAGCCTGTTGGCTACCGGAAAATATAAAATGTTCGCTACGATTAATTAAAAATATTTAAATTTTGACTTCAAAGTGGCAGAGAGTAAAAGAAATTAAAAAAAAAACGTAGAATCAAGTCATGGGACTGCCGACAGAAGTGAAAACACCAATAAATGAATCTCTTTTAAAATTTTTATCGTAAGCCCGTCGTAAATGGAATTTTTTGCAAAAAAAGTAGGTACACATATATACATAGTATACCAGAGATAAGTAATAAACAAGATGCGCAGGTCAATGCAATAATTGGGAAATATATTCCATATGGTTTTGGAATCAACCAGTAGATGAAACTAGAGCCGTTGATTCCAAAGAGAGATTGTAGCTTTATCAGCTGCAGACTAGGAACTGCAAAAAAATATTTCTTCATGTGCTTTTTATAGGTTATCTATTGTTTTCATTATATTTATTTTGTTCAGTGTTCATTGTTATTAATTTGTACATCCAGGAATTTTTTCTAGTTTTTGTGAATATTGTGATTTCATTATAAATTTATTATTCGCAGGAATACAGTGACAATGCTATAATGGGGATATAAGTGTGAATATATAAACTGTGAAAGGACACGTCGCCAAAAGTTTAATCAAACCCAAGAAAACAAATCAAATAGAGATTATTATAATATATTAATTTCAACTTTACTATTTTGTGATTTGATCGTCGTTGCACATGTAAGACAATTTTTTTTTCTCACCCTGTTATTCTTAAAATAGTTTTCGTTTCAAGTAAAATGAATTAAATCATGGGTATACCCTAATATTTCAGAAATGCATTTCTGGACCAAACAACCAATTGTCTGAAACAGATAAGTAAAGTATCAAAATGTCACGTAGTCTTCGAGGCCACGAAAGGGGAAAGAAAATTTTATGAACGATTTGAGATTTAGTTTCTAGAAAATAACTGAAGTGTTCACTTGAGCCAAATAAATCTATTAAAATATAGTGTGTATTGTGGTGCATATCAGGAGTTAAATAGGTGAGTCTATCTCACAGAGTAATTCAGTTTTACCTGTTATTTGATATTTGAATTTAAAAGATACTTTATCACATAGAGTATATATATTTGCTAATCATTTTTAATAATTACTTTGTTTAATGTTCTTTAATATTCAACGTTATTAAAAACATTAATTTGTTGTTGCATTTCCTATTCATCCAATCCTACTGTACTGTGGAGAGTTTGCGCCACTTGCGGTTTATCCATTCCTGATACAGGGTGACTTCTCACGTCACCTATATCTCCTTCCACCCCCCTGTATTTCATTCATTCATAAATTGGGTTGTGCTCATCAGCCCAGGCACTTGATCTGAATCTTTGTACCATTTCCCATGTTATCTACTTCCATTCCAGTAGCTTCGTGTCTTCTATAAAGGTCACTAGTTTGACTGGAGGGATTTTCAGTAGTTGTGATGGTTGTATAAATTCCTCTCCAAAGTGCTTCCGTCTAAGTTCTTGTAAGTCCTCACAGAAGTAGAGTATGTGGGTAGGTGTTTCATCATCAAGTTCCCATTTTCTGCACATAGGTTCACTAACTTTGCCCATATTGTACAGATGTTTCCTCAAGGTGCAGGGTCCAGTCACCAGGTCGGTAACTGTCTTCAAATGTCTCTTACCCAGTTTCAGTAGCCTGGTTGAGAGTTCCTTGTCTACCTTGTTCAGTAAACTCTTTGTATGAAGGTGCGCCCTCGTGTCACCCTCCATTTGAATTGGTGTTCCCTATCTAGCCAGTTCCCGATTTCCCCTCTTATGCAATCTTTTGTGATTCCACAAAACGGTTCCGGACCTATGAAGTCTCCTTTAGAGCCTTCTTTAGCTAACTGGTCCGCCATTTCATTACCTGCAATACCCTTATGTGCCGGCACCCATATTAGAGACACTTTGTTGTCTCTTGCCAGCCTGTTGAGGGATTCTTTGCAGTTTTTCATCAGTCTAGACCTACTGATAGCCTTAAGCAGAGCCTGGCTGTCAGTGAATATTTCAATTTTTTGTCCGGTATATCCTCTTCTGATGTTTTCATCAATACAGGCTATAGCGGCAATCGTCTCTGCTTGAAACACAGTCGTATATCGACCAAGGCTAAAGAACATTCTCTTTCTAGGTCCTTTTATACCAGCCCCAGTGCCATGGTTTGTTTTGGAGCCATCGGTGAACCAGATGATTTCTCCAGAATTACCTGGGTGCATCACCGGTTCCCTGGATGGGATGATGATATTCACTCGCTCAGTGAATATATTCTCTGGTGTCATGCTATCAAAACTCATGTGAAATATGGGTTCGTCTAGTAATGTCCCAGTTGTATCAGTGTGTCCTTCTCGAACATTGTTCGGGGACCATAAGTTTACCGATTTCAGCCTAAGAATTGCCATCATTGCCTCCGCCCTTATAAAAAGTTCTAGAGGATCGAGGAAGTCCAATAAGGGCTTCCATTGATGCCATCCCCGTGCTGTTCATTGCCCCGGTAATACCAAGAAGCGCTTGTCTTTGGTTTGCAGTTAACATATTAACTGCAGAGGACACTTCTGTCCTCCACCAGACTATTGTTCCATAGGTGATCGTTGGCCTTATCACAGTTGTGTAGAGCCAGTGAATCACCTCAGGTCGTATTCCCCAGGTTTTGCCCATAACTCTTCTGCATTGCCAGAAAAGCCTAGTCGCCCGGGTAGTAATTTTTTCCAGGTGTGCCTTCCAATTCAGTTTGGAATCAAGGGTCACTCCCAGATATTTGACTTCTTTGGATATTTCTAGTTCTTCTCCGAACAACAGTACTCTACCCAGCGGGAGAACTCTTCTATTCGTAAAAGCAACTAGTTTGGTTTTTTTTGGATTAACTGAAAGGTCCTCTGTAAGGCACCATTCCTCCACAATTCGCAGTGCTTCCTGTAGGACATTCATAACCACCTCCGGGAATTTCCCATTGGTGACAATCACTATGTCGTCCGCAAAGCCCTGCGTCCATATGCCTTGATCATTCAACCTACAGATCAAGCCATCCACAACTAGGTTCCACAAAAGTGGTGAAAGTACTCCACCTTGAGGACATCCTTTAGTTGTCCTAACAGTGTATGTTTTATCATGCATATGTGCTGTTATTCTCCTATGCTCAAGCATGGATCCTATCCATTTGCATGTGGTACTGTTGATCCCTCTGTTTTTAAGGGATCTGTTAATTGATGACATCGATGTGTTGTCAAAAGCACCTTCGATGTCTAGAAATGCTGCAAGGGCTACTTCCTTATGATTCAGGCTCCTTTCGAGACCTGAGACCAAATTATGCAGGGCAGCTTCACCTGATTTCCCTGCTTGATAAGCCCATTGTAGTCTATGTAAAGGGATGCTCTTAAGCGCTCCTTCTTGTAAATACATTTGTAAGACTTTTTCCATGGCCTTCACCATGAATGATGTCAGACTGATTGGTAGGTAGGATTTAGCCTGGGTGTACGTTTCTTTTCCTGGTTTAGGAATAAACACCACCTTTGACTCTCTCCATGCAATTGGTATATACCCTAGAGCATGGCTGCTTCGAAGTATCAGAACTAAAGGACCCATTATGATGTCTAGTCCCTCTTGCAGAAGCTTGGGGAATATGCCATCTGGTCCTGGAGTTTTGTAGGGGTCAAATGAGTTCACGGCCCATCTGATAAGATGGGGTCTTAATATCTTATTCGTGAGTTCCCAGTCCTCTTTGGTTGCCTTTGTTTTGGTAACAGGCCTGTTGTCAGAGCTTGACTCTATCTTTACCGAACCTGGAAAGTGCACACTGAGGAGATGCTCTAGAGCCTCTGCCTCAGTTTTTGAAAACTTTCCGCTCGGCAACTGAATAGAGCCAAGTTTGTTAGAAGTATCCCTTTTGAGAATCCTGTTGATTCTGACGCTGTCAGGGACACCTTGCATGTCCTCACATAATTCTCTCCAGGACTTCTCCTTGGATTCTTTTATTTTTTTATTGTATGTACCTAGTTTAGCCTTATACGCTTCCCAGTTACCCGTTTTTTTCGCTTTGTTGAAAAAGCGTCTTGTTTCTTTCCTTAGCGATGTCAGCTCTTTATTCCACCAGACTATCCTTTATCGGACAGTTGTTATGATAAGAGGTCAGTGTACACTGTTGCAGCCATACGGCTGCTCCCTCTAAATCCTCAGCAGTTTTTGGTCTGCCTGAGTGTGAACGGATTTTAGAAAGCAGGTCCTCTTTATAAGATACCCAGTCAGTGCTCTTAGGATCCCTGTATGTTCTAATAACCGATTTTTCTACGTTAATTTCATAGTATATTTGGGCATGATCAGATAAAGATGGTTCATCCGATACATGCCACTTGCGAATCATCTCCCTGACACGTAAAGTGCAAAGAGTTACATCTATCAATGATTCCCCCCTCGATGTTCTAAATGTAGGCGTATTACCCACATTCGCAATATCAAGTTCAGTAGTACATAGATAGTCAAATAGTTTCTTACCTCTGGTGTTGTTGTCTTTGCTGCCCCAACTGCTATGGTGTGCGTTGGTATCAGCCCCTACAATGACATCCAGATTATGTCTCTTTGAGTATTCCATCAGGTTCTCCATGTTAGTCCCCGGTAGTGGTTCTTCTGAATCGATGGGAAGATACAGAGACACTATTATTGTCTCTAGTACTACCCCATCTTTTTCCCCCATTCAGTTTAAACTGAATTTATTTATACCTGTTTGAAATATCTATAAATGTATCTTTTGTAGTTCTTTGATAATGGTGATAATAAATTACCGAAAGCTCAGAACAAACTAAAAAGAGTTCACTTATTCACATTGCCGCATCCCCCACAATAATAGTTAGACCTAACTAGTATCGGCAACGAACTATTTCCTATATATATATATATATATATATATATATATATATATATATAGACACGTTTACTAAAGGAGCGCAGGGTAAATGCTCTCGATAGTTCTTACGTAGTCCAATGTGCCTTAGCTTTCTTTTTCAGAACTATATCCACTTGATTTGAGGTCAGGAAATCATTAAATGCAACTTTAGCTCTGTCAGCGAAGTCCCCCTGCTCTTTTTTTAATTGATTTTCTAGTTCAAAAAGGTGAAGTTTTTCGACATTTTCTTGAATTGAAATTTTTTGTTTGAGCATTACGTTTTCATTTTGCAGATCTTCATACCTACAAGTACAGGGTTTCTCATTATATTTTGACCCCCTCTTATTTCATTAATTATGGGAATACAAAAAAAAGTTGTATTATTTTATCTGTACCGACCAAAAATGTAGCAACAGACTGTATTTTGTATATAGGGAGTGCCCAATAAAATGCATCTTCAATATTTTAAATGGGACACCCTGTATTTTTTTATAGTTTTGAGTAGCCCTGCATTTCCTGATTACAAATATATAACATTGTGTATCATTAGTTTTGTTCTATAATGGCGTAATGCAACTGACATTTAAAAATGAAACAATTATTAATTCATTATAAGCTGTCAGTCCTTATACCAAAATGGGTTATACTGCAGTTGAAAAAGTATGATATGGCAGCAGGATGGAGCACCGCCACATAATGTCGAGGAAAAAAAACTATAGCTTGGCAACGACACATCGTCTTTTCTTCGGGGGTAATACCACGAGTGCTTAAAAATTACTGATAGTTTCCATGAAAGCTTGTTGTTGTTGTTGGAATTAGACAACAAGCTTTAATGGAAATTATCCGGTTAATTTTTAAGCACAAGCGGTATTTAGGGGGAATATTTCTCGCATAAAAATACAAATTACCGTATATCTCCACTATATTGAATTTGTACTTTTTTCGTCGCAAAATAACATAAATTGTCTCCATACACTATTCTTACTCTTTTCCGTGTTTTTGGGTACACTTTTAATGACATTTTTGTCAATTTCCCGTTCTGTTATATCTCCGAATCGATTCATGACCTCTAAAAAACTCTTCTTTAACGATTCACGTTTATTATTTTAACGTTGTCTGGCAACGTGAATTTTCCGGAAATTTTTGAATTTCCATTTAATAATTTAGCATTCGTTGCATTGATACAACATGTATGAGTGAAATATTCGTATATAAGCCATAGTTGATGATCGATGTTTAGAAAACCTACCGTTTACCTTTACGCTATAAATTAGAACTAATATACCGAGTGTAAATAAATTAGTAGACATTAAGTAGAGTGTGTATATAAATTAAGTTTAATACAGTGCGTGTTTCTTTAAATAAATAGATAGTAATTAGCCATAGTGTTTATAATTTTATCCCACTGGTAAAAACTATTTAAATAAATAACAAAAACTTTACATTATGTCTGAAAACTCCATCTAAATGCCTTTCTAATGATGTGCCGCACATGGGAGGTATATCTATATTCCCTATTTAAAAATAAGGGGTTGGAGAAGTGGAAGGGAGGGGGTTGACAAATGACAGATGCCTGTATCGTAAAAATTTGTCCCCCTTAGAACAAAAATCGACGTGTTTCCTAATTTCCTTAAAATCTAAGGAATACTGCCAAATATCGGGGTGGACAGTTTTCTGTGGCCCACGCTGTATGTAGGTATGCGAAGTGGTTGGACTTTGTGTTTCTTTGAAAACCTTCATTGGATTTTAACCACATTTGAGAAATTGATGAACTCCTAGATAAGAGTATAAATAGTTATTGGGTATTTTCACCCAGTTTTTGCACCAAAGAGCAGATATGGAGGCTTTCAAAAGTTTACATGAATACAAATATTTTGATTTTTTTAATTAATTTATTTCTCATAAGAACAAATTTTGGAAATATTACAAACTGGACCAGGCGGACAACAACTCATTTCAATTTTTTACATAACAAAGTAAAACAAATATAATTTAATCCAATATAATCAAAAGCGAAGTGATGATCGATTAACTGAACTTAAAGTTTTTGACAATTTAGTTCTTTGCCAACGTTTCCTCCAGTTTCTTTATCATCATCATGTCTTTTCCCGTAATGAAAAGTTCCGCATAGGGAACGATCATTTCCCTGATGATGCGACCAATTTTGAAATCTTTCTCCAGATGTCTCAAGACTTCATCTAAATCTTCTCTCGTATCAACGAGCATGGTTGGAGGATTGAAGAAATTGAAAAAGGAATCCTTTTTAACAAAGTGGATGAATATACGTGTCACACCTCTGCTCTTGTCCTCGATATTCGTCTTGACGGCTTCCTTGGTGACATTTTTGCCCTTCTTCCAGTTTATTTCGCAGCCTGTACACTTGACTATTTTGGAGTTTTCGAAACTAAATCGATTGTCTTCTTGTGGAGCCCTTATAATTTCATATTCTTTGGTTAGTATGGTGTTAGTGAAATATTCGTTGGCAGAAAAGTGGAATTCCAGAACAAATTTCTTTGGATCTTCCTGGTAAATATTCTTAATGTTAGTTAAACATTTGAGTATTGGGACATCGTGAGGTTTAACCGCGTCGGACACAATAGTACCATTTCTAAAAATGGTCGACATAAAATCAGTAATTCCCTTTTCATTGGTACTATTGCATTCATTTTTTCGTGCAGAGGCTGGAGCACCTCTTTGAAAATCTTCAATCTTTGTAATTTCTTGTAGAGTTTTCTTGTAGATTTTTTTGAAACCTTTGGTTTTCCTGGCCTTTCTCCGGGCTTGATCCATTTCCATGTTAATTTCTTTAAAAAATCACAAAGAAAGACTTAACTGTACACAAGCTAAACACCGAAAACTAAGATGTCGAATTTCACTCAACCTGACGTAATTCAAAATTTATAAAACTACTTTTCTGCCGTGAGCCTACTAAGAACAAATAAAGCGTTTCCAAGCAACGGCATCCCGCGCTATGTTGTCACGTGTTGTCATAAAGATGGATGGAAATGGCATTTTTTACTACAAAAGTTAATTGGTTTTGGTAAATTTGTGTACTAGTGTGTATTAGTTGGATACTATAATAATTTAAAAGTGTAAAAAAGCAATTGTTATGAGTTTTATCGTGTTGTATTATTCGGTTTGAGGTTATATTAGAATTTAATGTGAAGGTTTTCCGGTGACAGAAATTCGTCACGATGACTGTTAGGTAAATCAATAGACGCATGAAGATTGGCTAAACTGATATGTCATACGTCAAGAACACGGTATCTGACAGTACAACTGCTTGGATACATAATATATTTGTAAGTACCATGTTGAAATAAATATAATAATACCAGTCTCCATAATTTATTACAATACAAAGTAAGTAGTTTTTTTTTAATTTATGTACTGCCCATGTTTGAATTGAAAATATGTTCTGGATATACGTTTTCTGTGTTGTGGAATGTTCATTATTCTCTTGAACATGTTTTTTTTAAAGGTAGAGTTAACTTTAATGGAAAATGATCAATTAGAATTGGTCGTACCAGGTTTGGTAGAAAAAGAAGACAGTTTTGATATGTGGAGTAACCAGCAATAGCATCAGAGAAAAGCTTTTACAGGATGACAAAGAGGACAAATTAAGCCTAGAAGAAGCAATACAGCTAAGTTTGGTAGTAGAAACCTCAAATGCCCGATGTGCAGCGATGTCAATACAAAACTCAACAGCAGTGGTGGATGCTGTGAAGAGAAATACAAATATACAAAGGCAAGAAAAGTTGATAAAATCATGTACCAGATGCAGTAAGACACACGCTGTAAATAAGTGTCTGGCATATGGAAAAACCTGCAATGAATGTGGTACAAAAAACCATTTCGCTCAAGCATGCAGGGAGAAAAACTCAAGAGTCAGAGAAGTCAAACAAGAAGAAATAAGAAGTAACAGCGAAAGTGTAAGTAGTGAAAATTTATTCATTGGTAGTATAAATAAAAATGAACATTGTGTTGGTTTTATTAATGATCGCGAATGGACTATTAAATTAGAAATAAATAATAAATGTATACAATTTAAGTTAGATACTGGGGCCATGGTCAATGTGTTGCTGATGAAAATATATAAGAAGATTAAAACGAGCGAAAGTATAATTAAACAAACAAATAATAGACTAACCTCTTACACAGGGGATAACTTAAATGTAGCAGGCATTAGTACACTAAATTGTAAAAAAGATAATAATATATACAAGTTGGATTTTTTCATAGTAAATTCAGACACACAGTGTATATTAGGGTTAGATACATGTTTAAAATTAAACTTAATTCAACGTATAAATAATATAAATGATGAGGACAGTAATTACTCCAATTTAATAAGTGAATATAAAGATGTGTTTAATGGAATAGGATGTTTAAATGATGAAGAACCATATCACATCATGATTGATAAAAACGTGGAACCTGTGGTACACCCAGTAAGAAAAGTACCTTTACCTTTATTAGATAAATTAGAAAAGAGTTTGAAAGATCTTTCAGATGAACAAATAATTGAGAGGGTGGAGGGCCCATCTGACTGGGTGAATGCTATGGTTCTAGTTATGAAACCAAATGGTCGTGGGTTGCGAATTTGTTTGGACCCAAAAGACTTGAATAAAGTAATAAAACGAGAATACTGTCCAATTCCCACATTCGAACAAATTACAAGTGACATGTCGGGTGCAACTGTATTCAGCACGTTAGATGCGGCAAGTGGTTTTTACCAAATTTGCTTAGAAAAAGAAAGCTCTGAATTGTGCACATTTGGGACCCCATTTGGTAGATATAGATTTAAAAGATTACCTTATGGTTTAAAGCCTGCACCAGAAGTTTTTCAAGATGAATTTCAAAATATTTTTAAAAATACAAGAGCTAAAATATACATAGATGATATAATTGTGTGGGGCAAAACCAAAAGTGAACATGATCAGAGATTAAAGGCTGTATTAGAAACAGCTAGACAAAATAACATAACTTTTAATTTAGAAAAATGCAAATTTGGTAAAAACCAATTAGTGTACATGGGACAAAAAATTTCAAAAGAAGGAATAACTTTAACAAATGATAGAATTAAGGCTATAGTAGAAATGCCAGACCCAAAAGATAAAAATGATATTCAGCGAATTTTAGGGGTTTTAACATACGTAAGTAAATATATTAAAAATTTTTCAAGTAACACTTGGCCACTAAGGCAGTTATTAAAAAAAGATAGTGAATTTATATGGGAGGAAGAACAAAAACGAGCTTTTGAAAATTTGAAACAAGTCTTGACCACAAGTCCAGTCTTGCAATTTTTTGACATAAATAAACAGATAGTGCTGTCTGTAGATAGTTCAAAAACAGGACTGGGAGCTGCTCTTATGCAAAATAATATGCCTTGTGCATATGCGTCTAAATCTTTAACACAGACACAAACACATTATGCACAGATAGAAAAAGACCCAGTAAACACAATTATGTAACTATTATTTCAATTATATATAACTTTGTTGATCATTTATGTAACAAAAGAGATATTACATCTTATTGATATAATGACTACATCATAAATATGTAATTGTGAGGTAACTAGCATATTAGTATATTGTTACAGGGGTTATCTGAGATTTATGTATATATAATGTAACCATTATGTCAAGTCATAAACCACTTTTATAGGTTATATACCTGTCAAAAATCAATTTCTATTAACTTCTACTGAATCACTAACAATCCTCCTCAGACTATCTGAGGAGTAGTTATATTGATTTAGAGGTTCATAATAATTAATTTTTGACACATATAATAAAAAGTCTGACTCGACAGAAAATTGTAGGATATTTAGTATCAATAGAAAATAAGACAAATAAAATCGATAATCAATACTTTTTATTTACAATTGAATTCGTTATAGTGGATATATAATTTAATTCAGTTTTTTGCTCTTTGCAGCCGTTGTTTGGACAATCTGAACCATTCATTGATGTTCCTTTGAAGATCACAAATTCTAGCTTGGAATGGTGCATATTGACACACTAGAATGTCTGAAAAAATAACATATTGATAATTAAATGGCAAGTCAAAACTTCTTTGGAAATAACGGAGAAATTAAATGAAAGTAAAAATATGCTACCCACCTACAATTATACTCATGAGGGTCAAATCTGCCACTCTAATATTTCCCCTCTGACCAAACCAAGAACACTGCACCCCTAGTTCATTGGTAATCATAGCTCCTAAACATCTGTTACCATTGTCTTTCAGATCTTTCCCTCCTATTGATTTCAAATAACTGATCTGTAACAAAATAGGCTAATATAAAATTGGTTTAGGATAGGTATACAATTTTAAGTACTATATAGTTTAAAAAATTTGCCAAATCTTACCAATGTTTTACGAAGAGAGCATGACTTTTTTATATCCTCTTCAAATTTAGTCATTTTCTCTATGGATTTTAATGGGAGTCTTTGACGAATTTCATTAATGAAGTTATCAGTGACCTTATTTCCTTCAGCCCAACGCATACTATGCATATTTTGCGACACATCTTTCAAATGTTCTTCTATTGAACAGCATACAGTTGTAAGTCGAACTGAAATAAGAAGGATATAGGTAATAAATATACAAGTCCAAGCTAAATTTTAAATTTCAAAGAAAAATGTTTTTCTAATATGCCAGTTGTTATGTCGGCGTGTTCAGTAATAGTAAACACTTTGTGATTGTTTATTATTCACACTTTATTCAGACTTTATTTAGCAAAACAGTCGCTTACAATAGTTTTTACTCTAACCTATTTTACCCGGGAACCATAACCGTCCAGGTCGTTCTGTCTAGTCTAGAGCCCTAGATTATCTGTCATTTTTAAAGATTAAAAAATTTGAATATTTTATGAACTTTAATTCATTTAAGAAATATTCAAAGCAAAATAAAAACCATCAATTACCCATTAAACTTGACAAGTTTTCAAATGGGAATCATGGAATTATCAATTTTTTATCTTGTGAAATGATCGAGATATTTTATTGACACACTTTCTACACCTATATAATTTTTATCTTACTCACCTAACAAAGCATGCACATTTTCTAAAGTAGGATTAGCTGAAAAAAAATCAAAATTGATGAGTATTCCGGAACATTCAAACTGAATGAAAAGAAAAAAATTATTGAAATCTCAACATATCTAATAGAAAAAAAACTCCCAAGTAATTACCTAATACATCAGCAGGATACTGGTTTTCTACAGATTCCTCCTGAAGGTTAACCCTGGGGTATATTGGTGCTTCATCTGACACATCATCAACCAGTGGTGTAAATATCTCATCATCATTTTCTGGGTCATCAGATGCAATTATAATAATTTCATTCTCCATTATTGTTTTCTCACCTTCAGGATATTTCGAGTTAGGTCTCACTTTCTCATTATTCAGGTTGGAAAACTGACAAATATTGATCATTTGTTGGGAATTAAAGAGAGTTTCTTCAGTGTCTTTGGTTGTTGGTGGAGGAGTTATTTCATCCGATGGTTCATCTGACGAGTAAACATATTTTTTATTCTTTTTCACTCTTTGTCCTTTTCCAGTATTTTTTTCTTGGCTACTGGAATTGTCGGAATGTTCAGCTCTTTTTCTAGCACCTTCAAATGTATCTATAAAAGTATATGAATCAAGTACAAATGTACAAAATACTAATTATGTTGAATTAAACTTTGACTTTCTTATATGTATTATTTTCTTTATTATAAATAATAAATTATATCAGAAGTCATGTTTTTACTAATAATATAATCAGATTGAATTTAAAACTATAATTTGCGATTTAGCTTTTATATTAAATAGCATTAATATTTTAATACAAAAAAAAGTAATCTATAGAACAACTGAAGCAATTTATAGTAATTTAAAACATTTAATCTCTGAAAGAAAATATGTATGTACTTACTACAATATGTTTCTACAATTACATCATATTGTAGCCATTTGCCTTTGTCTGGAATTTCTCCTCTTGTCATATTGTGTGGCATTCAATGTTTTAGGCCACCAACATTGTGTGCAATCAGTAGTTAACCAAGAAACTGGAATCTCACTGTAGGTTCTATCTTTGGTAAAAAATACTACTGCCCATTCTATCTTCTCACAGGTATAAACTCAAAAACAACAATAATTATACACACTTGAAGCATTCTTTTTCATTATATACACTTAAAACAAAAAAAGTAATAAAAATTCTATTTATTTGAAATAAAAAAAATATTTTTGGGATGAACACAATACATTAAATTGAACAAAAATTAAACTGAAGAATGTAGAATAGGAAGAAGGACAAAACTATCTTCGAACTGCAACCTGAGACATTTTCTTAACACCATGTTGATATCAAAAGAAATAGATTCATTTGACAACTTTGTTACCTTTAGAATCCCTAATATTTTTTTGGAATCACAAGGATTATTGAAAAATGACTCTGACTCATTGTAATACTTTCCAATACAAATTAACTTATCATCTTCTTTTACAAACTTATCAATTAAAACAGCACATCCATTTTGCAGTAAACAGCAGTTTTCATTAAAAGCTAATTTCAAAGTGAAATTAAATAATTTAACTTTAAAAATTGAATTGTTTTTTTCAAATATTTGGGGAATATTACTGTCTGTTGTAACTTCTTTACCATTATAATTGTTTTCTTCTTCAATACGATTACAAAGTGACTGTAATGGACATGGAGAATTTTTTAATTTCCTCATGAATTTGGAAAATGTTGCTTCACCTTTGAAAGCACTAAATGTATCTTAAAGGGCCACAATTTTTAACATCCTCAGATATATGTAAATTATGAATATTATATGTGAGATATTCCTTTCCAAAAAAATATTGAAACTTTTTAACAAAATAATTCAGAAGTGAATTTGAGTATTCAATATCTTCCAAAATTTGTTTTTTATCACATAACAATCGAATAGCTACTGAAAGTGATAAAAAATGGGAATAACTCCTCTTATCAAGTATATTTTTTAATATAACTGGACCCAAGTACAATAAAAATAACCGAAATTCTGTTGTCTTCCAACGTTCAATATAATTTAAACTTCGAGGCTTTCATGCAAAATCTGATGTAACATAACCAACTGTTGCCATGTAGGAATTATCTAGTTGCTGGATAGTTTCTTTATTTAATCGAACTTCTTTATTACCTCTCAACCATAATGTGATGATTCGTTTGGTGACCCCTAACAATATAAGGTGCATGTAATCAAGGGGAAAATATTTAACCATATCAATGTTTAACTCTTCCAAAACTGTATAACCCCAGTAAACACAAGGACATCCATAAGATATCCATTAGGTACAATACGGATATCCATTGGAGGTCCTTTGATGGACGAAGGATGTCCCATGGACATCCAGTGGATATCCATTGGCCACCAACTTGGACGTCCAATGGATGTCCACTTGGACGTCCAATGGATGTCCATTTTCCGATCAGATATGGACACCTAATGGACGTGAATTGTACCAAAATGGATGTTATATGGACCATCAATGTGTATTATCTGATCCAGTGATGGACATTTTCGATCGGATATAGACTAATTCTGGACATGGATTTGGCCACAATTGATATCTAATGGACGTTACCTGGACTAGTGATGTACATAGCCTGGAACAGTGATGGACGTCTTATGGACATTAAATAACCTATGGCTAATTGAAAAAAACTGGTAATTTATAGAAAATAGTCTGAGAAAAAGATATTTTCTGTCGAGGTTGCAGTCAAAGGGAATCGAAAATTAATAAAACAAAAATCAATTCAATAAAAAACACAATATACTGAGAATATCTAAATGAAACAAAAACAAATGATAAAATTATTCATATAACAAAAAATTGGCCTCCAATGAATAATGCACAAAAATTAATATTTTTCGAAAATCTAGTTCTCATTTTCTCCCATTTTCTCATTTTTTTTCTTCAGCTCATTTTCACTCCTTTCTTTAGCTCTTCTTAACCATTTTTTTATTGATTCCTCTGAAGCTTTGGTATTTTCAGCCAAACCAGTTTTGTCACATGCCCCTGGAAGATCAAATCATCAATATATTATGTTTCAAAAAAATACAGAACAATTGAAAAAAATTACTCACCAATTAGAACCTTTGCCATTTTTAGGCTCATAAAAACTTTCTTTTTCTTCATCCCAAGCCAACTGAAATCTGCGGCAAATGTATTCGATAATAATGAATTCAAACATCTTTTGACAAAATCATATATGTTGCTGCCTCCCAGCTTGGATAATTCATTCATCTAAAAACATATATATTATAATGAAGCACATTATAAAATTTAGAAGAGAGTAATTAACTCACAGTTGCAATGAAAGGAGCCTGAATCATAAGGAAGTAGCCCTTCTAGACATCGAAGGTGCTTTTGACAACACATCGATGTCATCAATTAACAGATCCCTTAAAAACAGAGGGATCAACAGTACCACATGCAAATGGATAGGATCCATGCTTGAGCATAGGAGAATAACAGCACATATGCATGATAAAACATACACTGTTAGGACAACTAAAGGATGTCCTCAAGGTGGAGTACTTTCACCACTTTTGTGGAACCTAGTTGTGGATGACTTGATCTGTAGGTTGAATGATCAAGGCATATGGACGCAGGGCTTTGTGGACGACATAGTGATTGTCACCAATGGGAAATTCCCGGAGGTGGTTATGGATGTCATACAGGAAGCACTGCGAATTGTGGAGGAATGGTGCCTTACAGAGGACCTTTCAGTTAATCCAAAAAAACCAAACTAGTTGCTTTTACGAATAGAAGAGTTCTCCCGCAGGGTAGAGTACTGTTGTTCGGAGAAGAACTAGAAATATCCAAAGAAGTCAAATATCTGGGAGTCACCCTTGATTCCAAACTGAATTGGAAGGCATACCTGGAAAAAATTACTACCAGGGCGACTAGGCTTTTCTGTCAATGCAGAAGAGTTATGGGCAAAACCTGGGGAATACGACCTGAGGTGGTTCACTGGCTTTATACAACTGTGATTCCTCTAGAACTTTTTATAAGGGCGGAGGCAATGATGGCAATTCTTAGGCTGAAATCGGGAAACTTATGGTCCCCGAACAATGTTCGAGAAGGACACACTGATACAACTGGGACATTACTAGACGAACCCATATTTCACATGAGTTTTGATAGCATGACACCAGAGAATATATTCACTGAGCGAGTAAATATCATCATCCCATCTAGGGATCAGGTGATGCACCCAGGTAATTCTGGAGAAATCATCTGGTTCACCGATGGCTCCAAAACAAACCATGGCACTGGGGCTGGTATAAAAGGACCTAGAAAGAGAATGTTCTTTAGCCTTGGTCGATATACGACTGTGTTTCAAGCAGAGACGATTGCCGCTATTGCCTGTATTGATGAAAACAGCAGAAGAGGATATATCGGACAAAAAATTGAAATATTCACTGACAGCCAGGCTCTGCTTAAGGCTATCAGTAATCCTACAACTAGGTCTAGACTGGTGAAAAACTGCAAAGAATCCCTCAACAGGCTGGCAAGAGACAACAAAGTGTCTCTAATATGGGTGCCGGCACATGAGGGTATTGCAGGTAATGAAATGGCGGACCAGTTAGCTAAAGAAGGCTCTAAAGGAGACTTCATAGGTCCGGAACCGTTTTGTGGAATCACAAAAGATTGCATAAGAGGGGAAATCGGGAACTGGCTAGATAGGGAACACCAATTCAAATGGAGGGTGACACGAGGGCGCACCTTCATACAAAGAGTTTACTGAACAAGGTAGACAAGGAACTCTCAACCAGGCTACTGAAACTGGGTAAGAGACATTTGAAGACAGTTACCGACCTGGTGACTGGACCCTGCACCTTGAGGAAACATCTGTACAATATGGGCAAAGTTAGTGAACCTATGTGCAGAAAATGTGAACTTAATGATGAAACACATACTCTGCTTCTGCGAGGACTTACAAGAACTTAGACGGAAGCACTTTGGAGAGGAAGTTATACAACCATCACAACTACTGAAAATCCCTCCAGTCAAACTAGTGACCTTCATAGAAGACACGAAGCTTCTGGAAATGGTACAAAGATTCAGTTCAAGTGCCTGGGCTGATGAGCACAACCCAAATTTATGAATGAATGAATGATCCTTAGAAAGATGAGTCGGGATTTCAACTGGGGACAACTATAACAAGTAGATCCACTCTATATAAGATCGTCTTTAGTCGCAGATCGTCGGCTAAGGATTTGCCCCTTATAGAGGCAGCGAAAAAACACACACAACAGAAGACAAGGAACAACGAGAAGACCGCCGAAGAAATAACCACTAAGGTTACACATCCAAGAAGAAGATAGCCCGACCCCAACCAGCAGCCGCCATTTGGCTAGGGACGGTATGCGGAAAACGCGAAGGTCGTCGATGAGGACCTATCGGATGAGATGAGCTCCAAGGCAGCTCCTGTAGAACAGGACATTACTTAAGGTTTTATTTCTTGAGTTTTTTCCTATTTGGATTTTATATAAAATTAACTCTAGTAAAATAAATAAATAAAATATTTCTCAAGATTAATACCAGCATTTATTTTTTAAATCGGTACACTTTACGAATCTTCATGGTTCAGTGAATGTTATTCGCCCAGATTTCCAGCATATCTTCATCCAAAGAAAGGATATTTCTGTCAAACGCTTACAGTTATTAAACATTTGGTATAAGGTTTTGCTTTCAAGTGGGTAAAAAGGGTATTTGTTAACTGGCTTCTTAATTCGTAAGGTTTGGAGATTTTTTGAATATTTCGCTATTTTCTTAAAAATCAAATTAATCTCTTTTTCACCATTTTCTATTATTTCAAGTTCGTTGAGCAAATGAGAGTGTTTCAGCCACATACAGATATTTTTCAATGGTATTCTTTTGGTGAGAATTATTTTTTTCCAAAGACTGGGTGTGAAAGACAAGAAGTGCCATCTTTTACATACCCTTTTAATTATAGTGTATAGTTCCTCATGTTTAAGGAAAGAAAATATGTATATTAAAATTTCATCAGGCAACAGACTTGTGTAGTCGCGGAATCTTGGACTCTTCCGCAGATTGTAATTTTCGGAATTTTCAGTTTCCAACGATGATCGTTTCTTAGGACGAACCATATTTTTGTACCTTCAATATAGATAAATTTTGTAAAATTTACTCTCGAAGAAAAAACGTTTGATACGTTTGTCAAAAATTCTGACGTGAGATTATAATGTGATATCGAATAAAACAATTTAAACAGAGAGGGTTAGTGTGCGACAAAGACCGACTTCGCCCTTTCACCGGGAAGTATAGTAAATTTTATACCCATTTAGAATAAGACCATCCTTATTTATTATTAATAAATCGGTTGAAACAAAAAATTACCAACAAAAATGAACGTCGTAACTAATTTATTAGATGTCACGTTTTTGAAGTTACGTCAAATTTTGATTTCATGTTAATGTCATAACGCAAAATAAGATATAAAAATGCGATATTCTGATGAATCCAAAAAACTTATGCTTAATGTAGTAAACTATTTTCAAAACGATTTAGGAACTCGATTTAAGGCAATTCAAAAAGCGTCCGAAGCACTAAAAGTTCCAGAAAGCACATTATATAATCTTGAAAAACCAAACAGAGCTACAGATTTCGAATTTAGAAGAAATATGTCTGCAAGCGTTTCCCGGAGCAAAACCCGAATTACAAAAAATACCCTGCATTGTTTGAGGGAAGTAATTTATAAAATGTATGCGCGAAAGGATAAAATCACAGTAGAAACTATTTTACGGCAATTTATCGAAGAGTCTCCAGAAACTAAGATTTCCAAAGGTTCGTTATATTTGGGAATTAACAAAATGGGTTTTCATTTCAAAAAACAGGATGGAAGAAAACATTTATTTTGAAATGCCTGCAGTCAGATTAAAAAGAATATTATTTTTGAACAAACACCATGCTGCTAAAAGCGAAAAGCTCTTTACACCTGTTTTTCTGGATGAGACATGGGTTTTTAGTAAAAGCGGGGACAGAAGAATGTGGCAAGATGGTACTAAACACAGTGATTTAAAAATAACTGGAAGTGGGACACGATATGTAATTGTTCATGCCGGTAATAAAAAAGGTTTTGTGGCAAATGCATCGCTTATTTTTAAATGCAATAAAAAAACAGGCGATTACCATGATAACATGAACACCGAAAATTTTGAAAATTGGTTTAAACAGCAACTAATTGTAAACTTGGAAGAACCATCGTTAATTATAATGGATAACGCAACGTATCACAGTCGCCTGGATGAAGAAATCCCAAGAAAAAGTTGGAGTAAAACACGCATGTTAGAATGGCTCAAGAAAAAGAATATTCCTTTTCCAGATCACATTTTAAAGGATGATGTTTGGAATATAATTGAAAAGCAAGTTTTGCCAGAAAAAAATTATCATTTAGACAAATACGCTGCCGAGCATGGTCATTGTGTTCTCAGGCTACCACCCTATCATTGCCATTTTAATGCCATCGAAATGGTATGGTCAGAAACTAAAAGGCATTATGACCAAACTATTACGAAAACTGCAAGGTCACCTACTGAAGTCTTAAAAGTATGGAATGACGTTGTAAAAAATGTACCGGAGCAACACTGGCAGAATTACATAAATCATACAGAGAAAATTATTTCTGAAGCATGGGAAGTAGAAAACAAACTGGACCTACTAAACATCGAACCTATGGTGATCTCTGTATCCAATGAATCCGATGATGAACTATCACTTTTCGAAAGTTATTCTGATTTAGAAACTAATTAAACTTTGCCTTGAAGATCACGTTGTCATTTTTTTAAAATCTAGAATTTGTACTTAATCGAACTCTGAATTGCCATATTTTTTTAAAAAAACTATGTATCTAGTTAATAAAACAATGTTTTTAAAATTAGTGCGCTTCTTTTATATTCTTTTATTATGTCAACATCTTTAGAATTTTATGAATTTCATAAAATTAATTTGTATTATTACAAACCGCCACTGATAATATGAAATTTCAAGTCACTACGCCAATGCAATAAGAAATATGTCAAGCATTTGACATGACAAAGGTCATAACCTAATTTTTTTCATGCGGGTTCAGATGGTTCAAGAAGCCGCATACGTTAGGTTACTAAAACGGCTGGTACCTCCAAATAGGTATTAATTTTACTATACAATCGAGAGAGAAGAATTTTAGTCGAAACCGTTGATTGAATGCAGTACCTGAATCAACGTCGAAACAAATTTGGTATCGGTTGACGATAACGATAAAAAAGTAGAGGATAGGAATCCCAACATCCTTATTCATTCGCAAGTAGAATATAATTAAAGGAATTATGCATAATATGATAATCACTAGAGAGTATCTATTGTAGATGGATTAATAGTCACAACACATAGTGATATCCTTTCTACCTGATTGAATGTTCTATATTGTAATCCTAGTCAAAATTCATTTAAATAAAAGTTGAGGATTAAAACATATCGGATTATGAGCAAGTATTTCGGAAAAAATGGATAACCTTTAAATTGATGATTATTTAATGATTAAATGATTATTTAATAATTTTCAAGAATTTTTTGGGTACTACTGCCTATAGATTATAATACGACTTTTCGCCCACTGTTGACACATTCTCAGATTGGTTTTCGTCAGGTAGTTCTTCGATTCCGGATTACAATCTTCATCTTCCTGTTCTGATTCAGTGTCGCTATCCTCATCCTCATTTAAATCAATAACCAGATCATCTACGATAATGTCTATCATGGGTTCATTCGTCATGAAATCGTCCTCAAATTTCTTCGCTCTTTTGCAACGAGATTTCCACTGTTCTGGAGAAAATTCTTTGAAAAAATCGTCGCAATGTTGCATAACATCGTTGAAATTAAAAGATACATTTTTATTTGCAACATAGTCTTTGAGTTCGGCCCAAACCAATTCGATTGGATTTAAATCCGGATGATATGGTGGTAGTCGTACAACGTTATGAGGGCATATAATTCAGGTTTCAGCATCGTTTTATTAAATGGAATATTTCTCTCTGATAACCATGATTGCATCTCGGCTTTTTGGTCAATGTCGTTGGCATTTTGTCGATTTGTTTAATGATAAGGTGCATCATCGATAACCACAACGCTCTTTGGCGGCAAATTCGGAATCAACTGTTCTGACACCCATTTCTTATAATTATCAAAATTCATCTCATTATGATAATCACCTGTATTGCAATTCGATTTCCATCTTATATAAGCATTAGGCACAAATCCATTTTCTCCACCTGCATGTATTATGATTAAACGTTGCCCTTTACTAACAGGTTTTTTTAGACCATGCTCGGTATTATCACTTCAGCCTTTTTGGTGCGTGTGTGTAGCATGAATATAAGTTTCATCCATATAAATAATAGGTCGACCCTCTTCTCTGTAGGTCCGCATTTTTTTTAAGAATTCTATTCTCAGTAGTCGAATGGGCTGGCGCTCCATTAATATTTTTCTGTTCGTTTTCACCTTCATCGAAATCCAAGATTATGAATGTTTTTTCTCAAAGACTCTCTGCAACCCTGATAGTCCATATCGCGAATGATATTTCTATGAATTACTCTGAGCGTAGGAATTCTTTTTTCTGTGATAATTTGACAACTATGGGTACAGAATAGAGTATTAGAGAAAAATTGACACGAAAAGAGTGACATCTATTGATGTTAATATCAATGTTTAGTTTTGGTTTATGGTGTTTTAACCTTTCAATTTTTAACAAAACAACTCGCAGTTCTTTCAAATAAAGACTTATTGAAGGATCGCAAAAATGCAATAAGATCATAAAAAATAAATATATATTGAGACGAATAATCAATAAACGAATAGTATTATCAAATAATAGAAATAAATACCACAATCTATGAAAAAGAAAATGAATAATATTCATGATCTATATAAAAGATCTAATAAATATTGTAAAATGTATTGAATAACTCAGTACAGAATTGTGTAATTGATAGTAGTAATAATTGGTCGATAATTGAAATGTTATTCATTAGAAATATCAAAATTCAAAGTTACTTCAAATTGGATAAAATTATAAAATCATTTTATTTAGATATTAATATAAGAAAATATAATTTGATGAATGACATTTCAAAGTAGATTGACATGTTTATCATTACTTACTTAATTTTTAAGTGTAGAAAGATGGCATGGAGATTTTTAGAAAGTAACAGGAATTTTTATATGAAAAAAGGTGGGTGAAAAAAGTTCGTTTAAAAAACCCTCTGTAAGTGATTATAGAATCGTGTTCGAGGGCTAGTTTTCGGTGAAGTTTGTTAAAGGGTTGATATAATCAGTTGAGGGGTATTTGGGGAGTCCTGCGGATCACCACCAAAAGGAGGTTTTAACTACTAAACCAAGTCAACATTTGGTAAAATTATCTTCCCGAAATGAACCATAAACTTCGAAGGCTTCACTCACGTACTTGAGATCTGTTCAGAATAACAGGGACTGCTCTTCATCAGAATATGGATCATCGCATTTGCATCTTTCAAGTAGTTCATCCAATAAGCATATGAGCACATCTTCTCATAACAGCATCACAGGGACCTCATTAATCCACACAGACTCTTCGGTTGCTGGAGACAGGCAGATCGTTTTCCAAATTGAACTTGGACTCTACCAACAAGCGTTGGTCAAGGTTATATTTTGATATTACATTTTTTTAATTATAATTTATGTATATATTTATCTAGGTTATAGTCCGGTTAATTCTTGGAATTGATTCTCTAGTAACAGTGACGTCACGGTTATCCATAATTGGAACTGTTATTTTTTTAAGTATCTGTTTGAATTTATTATTTTGTGGTATTTGTTGTATTGTTGTGATTTATTGAATAATATAGCCCGTTCAGTACAAAAACCGTTGCACGTCATCAAAGTGTCGAAAAAGAGACGTTCGTTTATATCATGTCATTCGATTGCTGCAGTCAATACTCTGTCAATCACTATGTTAAGCCTCTCTAAACTCAATAAATATTGAAATTTGTAGGTCGCATTGTATTAAAGAATATAAATATATGTTTAAAGAAAGGTTTCGTAATTCATTTCATATCAAATACAGCTCGTAGGTTAATTAAATATTAAACTCAAACTAACGTCAGTCTTAATAAAAACTTTTTATGTTGGCAAAAATGCGCGCTGTTGCCGCGATTAAAATGGTTTATTTCAGGTTCAGTTGACGTCTTGACATTTTTGGGGTTATGTTGTGACAAAAACTGCAAAGAACTGTGAGTAATTTTTCACAAGCAGTAATGAGTTATCAAAGTTAAAGTCACATCCAAAAAAACGTATAAATGAAACTTAATAATACTGCAATAGTTGATGCATTTACTCCTGATACTATTTACAGCGTTTATGAAGCAAGTATGTATAAGTTCAATATTATACCCAATCAACTGTATTTATTATATTCTTAATACTTGGCAATTATACATGGACATTTTTTTATAGATAATCATGTCACTTTAGGAATGTTACTGCAGTAATTTGAGGAAGAACAATAATTATTAAATGTAGAATGTTCCTGAGTAGTTTACTAAAATAAAATACACATCCACAAAGAGGACTTATGGAACTTTCAACAAAAATAAACCACTGTATACATTTGTTTTTATTAATGAATCCTGAATTTTCCAAAATGGTGCTGTAGGCTGTTCATGTCAAAAGGTATGTTACAATGATAATGTAAAATTTTAGAATGCAAAATTGTTTTTATTCTAGATATTTTGTATTACATGCTGAGAATGAAAATGGTTATATTGATGGAGCAGAAAGTATATTTTTATATGAATCTCAGTTGATTTATTATCATGGGAAAATGAATGAAGAACATGTTTTTAAATGGTTTGAAAACCAATTACTTACTATTGAATATTTCTGAACCTTTAATAAATTATGGACAATGCTTTTCGATAATATTAGGTTAATGACACAATATAGAATTCAATCAACAAATGTTGAAGCTGAGCTTATTTATATTACAGCCTAGTAAGTAGATACAAACTGTATTTGAACAGTGATATAGCAAATTATATGTTAGAATTCAGAAGACTACACAACTAGTTTAATACATTCAAAATTCTTACTTCAAATTATACCTAATAGACAATAAATGCTGTTTTACTTTTATTTTTACAAAAATAATAATATAGGTATATTTGAAAAGAAAAGAATTGGTTATTTGAATACTGCCCTTTCAATAAATGTTTTTTTTTTTCAGAAACAAACCCCCCAACAAAATACATTGTGGATATGATAGAACAGTATAGTCACAAAGTATTACCTACCATCTTTTTAAAAATCCTATTGAGTTAATACAGGGTACTGCCAAGCAAGCCGATAGATGCATTCCAGAAGTTGCGGGTTGGAATTGGTTTGTCCGTGAACCTCTCAAATTTGAAATTTTTCTATTTGACAATTATTGTTCTACCTTATTTAAAAAAATAGTATTACAAACTTTTCGGTGTAGTAACTAATTTATAAATTTGCAATGTTTCTTTTTAATAAAACAATTCCATAAAAATTGGGGTGGCATTATTTATTATTTTATTTTAATCATGATATTCAAAATAAGTAATTCAGGCAGCATTTTCTAAAGGTAAATTGTATATCACAAAGTTTTATAAAAACTACAAAGAATCAATTTATTAGTTTTTATTGAATTGAAAGGTCTCATTCGATCAATCATTTATTAGCAATACTTTCAGTTGCGGTAGATGCTGGAGAGCTAAAACAAAATGGTAAATATAAATTTGGATTGATTAGAAGATGATGGAGTCATAAATAATTCACCAATATACTGATAATTATAATATGTATTGATTTCAGTGCTACGATTTAGTCGATCATTTGCATATACCTTCACTCGGAGAATAGAATGGATTTGCTCTCCTTTTCTGAGCTGTGGTGGTGCTTGCTGCACAATTTTCTTTTGCTATGATCAGTGATCATATATCTCAGGATGATTTTCCTTGTTGAGAATGACCTACACTCTAAAGCTTCACAGCCCGGCTTTTCTAAAAAAAATTTAAGATTTATTTCAACAAAATATAAAATAAAATTGCCTACCTTTAAAAAGGAGGTAGATCCAGGTTATCAGAACTTTTTTATTTATAGGATGTCTGTAAACCTTACATCAATCTTTCATATTGTAGTGACAACATTCTAGAAGCCAACATGTACTTAGATAATTGTAACCTAAAAATTATATTAGATAATATTTTTTCCTTGATACTATATATAAAATGCATTTTAAATACTAGAATAGTTCCATAACTTCTAACTAATTAAGTGTGGTATAAACATACAAATAAAAGTGTTAACTATTCCATACATACCTACCTTTTTTGTGCTAAAAATAATTCCATAGTTTTTAAAATAAGAATTTCTTAGTGCTATACGGTTAACATACAAATTAAAATTTTATATGTAACATCTCTGTATGTAACTGAAATAAGTCGAAGTTTCTTTGCACGTAATAACCATCAATAACTAAACCTAACCTAGAATATTTGATAAACTTCATTTGACATATACTAGATTCTCATACTATTTCAAGGGCTTGGCAACATAGTACAGTTATGACAGATGTGACGTGCAACGGTTTTAATACTGAACGGGCTATAACTTGTTTCATGTGGTTCATTTTGTTCCCTTCAGATCAGTCTACCTTATCGTTCTGTCATTGACGAGCGTTACAACCGAATTCACATATACCCTAAGAATAAATAACTTATTAATTAAGAATAAATTGGACAACACAAGTGGTTTCCCCAATGTAAGATATTGAAATTAAAAATATCATTACAATATATATATATATCGAAAATTGGAAAGCTCGACACAAATAATGTACTAGTTTACTCACTTCACTTTGCAGACTAGGATTTTAGTCAATTCACACACAGTCCACCCACAATAAATTCACTCTAAGAAGAAAAAGACACGTTTGTGAGACACTCTAGCCAGCCATAATTATTTATTTAGCGCCCTCTAGTGACGAGCTGTGCTCGCGGATATTATTACAAGACGTAAAAGTGGAAAGTAGGAGAGAGAATGAGAAGAAAGCATATTTGATTAACTGGAATGCAAGAAATTGTTTAAATATAACAAACGACAGACTTACCTTTACTTCAAGCACCGGCTAAAATAAGATCGAATTGCACGTGTTTCTTATATTTCATATTTCACATAACTGTTGTGGAAAATTGTTAGGAAACGAATACCGCTGAGGTAATATGGAAGGGGTAAGGCGGAAGATTCAAATTTTCAGTGACTAACCTTACCGATATCGTTGTTTTAGGGGTGCGCCATCTTAGATGCTGCGTCACATTAGCCGGCTTTCCCCTACTATTGTTTACCCAAAAAAAAGAAGCCATTTTGAACATTTTTTTAATTAACATTTTTGTAGTTCTACATTAAATACTATTTCAGTTTGATTTCAAAAGAATGTTTTTGCTTTATTGTTACACCCTGTATAATGTTTTTTATATCGTTGGAAAGCATTTTTTACTGACTTTCCAACAACGTATCACAAGTAGGGTTTGCCGTTTAAATTTTTGTAGGTGGGAGGGCATTATTTTTTTATGTGAGAACCTCTCTCTACCCACCTCTGAAACAGTTTTGAGATTGTTTTACATCTCTTTTCGTTCACTAGATATGGTCCAAGGTAAGTTTTAAAACTGACACACTGTATATTAATACCCTGCCTGGATTTAACGACATAATTTATTAAAGTATCAACTCAAATTTCTTGGGGTACTAATAAAAAACAAACAATCAAACTTGAACATAATCTATTTACAATAATAAACACACTTTGTAGTCAATATAAATTTCTATAATTATACAACATTAAAATTACAACAAATGCTTAGAATTATGACCATTTTCTACAATATACAATCTGGCCATTCCTTCAAAAAACTTCCTCACAAAAGTAACATATTTAAATATAGTGTGTCCACTTAAATTCCCAAGGTATGGAAAAATTTTTGAATATTGATTTTACGAAAAAAGTTATTCCTCATAAAAAGTTCTGCACGGTCTTAAACCATATACCTGACTATTTGTCTAATATTGAATATAACGTTTCCCAACAGTTCCCAAAAGCCCCGTTCCAATTCGCAAGAGTGTATGCCCATTTAAATAAACACCAAAAAAATATTATTCAATGAAGATATGGCCATAATTCCTCCTTAAACAATAATATTCCACCGATTCAGACGGTGCACACGAATTCCCATAAGGTTTCTTAATGACCCATATAATACACATGAGTTCCCGTCCGACATTTGCAGGTATCTTAATCCCGCACTCGAATTGCCGTCCAGTTTATTAAACCCGGATCCAGGTAAATAAACAACGAAAAAACTAAGATAATGGTAATAGGAAAAGATGACATAAAAGTGAAAAACAAAGAAATATAACAGATATAGATAATTTTAAATATCTGGGAGTTACTGTTCAAAAGGAAGGAAAAATCGATGCAGAAATAAATAATAGAATGGAAAGCGCAACCAAACTGATTTACGCCCTGAATAAGAAACTTTTAAGTAGAAGGTAAATCAATAAGAAAACAAAATTAACAGTTTACAAAAAAATTGCCAGACCAGTCCTAATGTATGGATGCGAGAGCTGGAATCTTTCCTAACAACAAAAGAGCAGAGTACAGTCGGCAAAAATGAAATTTTTAAGGAAAATTCAGGGAGTAACAAAAATGGACAAAATACGAAACGAGGATATCCGGAAAGAGTTTGAAGTAGAACATATATTGAATGGCTCGGACATCTAATATGTATGTATATTGAGGTTCAGAAACTTCTACTTTTCCTCACTCTAAATACTACTTTACCGCACGCAAGCTATCAACTTAAATTTTAATGAATATTACGTCAATAACTTTTAATGATCACATCAATAACCAGAAGGTAAATAACGTGGCGCCGCTTCACCACGCTATATGATGGTATAAATTATGTACTTTACATAGTCCAGACGTAGTAGAGTGTGATATGGGGCAACGCGATGCCATGCGCAATCTCTCTTGCCGCACACTCTGAGCTCGCACACCTATAGGTGTGAAAAATTGTTAAAAATGGTCAATAATTGTCAAAATTTTGAAAAATGGTTAATAATTTCCAAATATGTTGAAATTTTTCAAAAATTGTCAAAAATTTGGAAAAATGGTCAATAATTGTCAAATATGTTAAAATTTTTGAAAAATTGTCAAAAATTTTGAAAAAATGGTTAATATTTGCCAAATATTTTCAATAATTGTCAAAATTTTGAAAAAATGATTAATAATTGCCAAATATTTTCAAAAAGTGTCCAAAATTTTGAAAAATAGTCAATAATTGTCAAAAACTGTCAATATTTGTAAATTTTTTGAAAAACTGGTTAATAATTGCTAAATATTTTCAAAAATGGTCAATAATTTTCAAACATATTGAAAAATGGTTAATATTTTTGAAAAATTATCAAAAATGGTCGATATTAATTCTCAAAACCAATCAAAAATCGTCAAAAATTGTCAAGAATGGTCAAAAATTGTTAAATATTTTAAAAAATGATCAAAAATAGTCAATAATTATTAAAATTTTGAAAAATGTACAATAATTGTCAAAATTTTTGAATAATTGTCAAAATTTTTGAATAATTGTCAAAAATGGTCAATAATTGTCAAAATTTTGAAAAATGGTTAATAATTTCCAAATATGTTAAAATTTTTGAAAAATTGTCAAAAATTCTGAAATATGGTCAAAAATTTGGGAAAATGGTCAATAATTGTCAAAATTTGTGAAAAATTGTCAAAATTTTGAAAAAATGGTCAATAATTGCCAAATATTTTCAAAAATTGTCCAAAATTTGGACAAATGGTCAATAATTGTCAAATATGTTAAAATTTTTGAAAAATTGTCAAAAATTTTGAAAAAATGGTAAATATTTGCCAAATATTTTCAATAATTGTCAAAAGTTTGAAAAAATGATTAATAATTGGCAAATATTTTCAAAAACTGTCCAAAATTTGGAAAAATAGTCAATAATTGTCAAAAACTGTCAAAAATGGTCAATATTTGTGAAAATTTTGAAAAACTGGTTAATAATTGCTAAATATTTTCAAAAATGGTCGATATTAATTCTCAAAACCAATCAAAAATCGTCAAAAATTATCAAGAATGGTCAAAAATTGTTACATATTTTAAAAAATTATCAAAAATAGTCAATAATTATTAAAATTTTGAAAAATGTACAATAATTGTCAAAATTTTTGAATAATTATCAAAAATGGTCAATAATTGTTGAAATTTTGAAAAATGGTCTAATAAGAAAAAAAGTATTACAATATTTCGAGGATCGCGAACCTTACCGAGTCCGTATTAGATTCTGACAATTTAAAATAATGATTGTAATCACACGCAATACACTTTCTTTCTCTCTCTCTCCCATTTCCCTCTCTCTTCCATATCTCACTTTTTAAATCTGTTCTTTTATGCATATAACAATTTCGATGTTTCACATCTGCCAGGCGTCCCGTGACGGCTCACACATTTTTTGTACTCTACTGCATGTCCGTTAGATAGTGAAGTTACTATTAAGTAGTTTTTCAAAACTTCTTTGATCAGCATATCGTTAATCGCGTGAGGAGTAATGGATGGAGGTGAGTGGAGTAGTAGAGACCATGGTTAGGGGGGAGAGAAGGACTCGATATGGCATGAGAGGTTGTAACGGTAAATGTTGCTTTTAGTTGGGCGCCAATTTGTAACGGTAAAGGCGCCAATTTGTAACGGTAAATGCTGTACCTCACAGGGCACCAGCTCGAAGGGCTCCGGCTAGAGACTCCTCTCAAGGGTGATTCGACCCCAAGTTTATGTCACACAAGGATAACAGAAGGGTTGTAAAAGTTGAGGGCGCCACTACCTTTTTAACGATAAAAAGTACTAAAAACTAAGGCGGAAAAGGTAGAAACGCCTTGTAAAATTTAAATGAAAGTTAATAATTAAAGTGACCCCGGGCGGATCTCCCTCAACTTTTATAGTTGAGGATTTTAATAAAAAAAAAGAATTAAAAACAAATTTTTAATTTATTCTGCCACAGGAAATGAATAACGGAATTTAATAGAGGAATTTGTACTTTTATGGGTACTTAGCTCTTAGATGAAGTGGTTTCCTGGAGAAGAAGTCAGGTCTTGATCTGAACTGTTGTGTTCTGTTCTAAGGCGGTATTTTGGGGTTCTATCCTCGGGTTGTATTCTAGGCTATATTCTTGGGGTTATATTCTAGCCTAGGGTTATATTCTTGGGTTTATATCCTCGGCATTATATTCTTGGGTTATATCCTAGCCTAGGGTTATATTCTTGGCTTATATTCTCGCCTAGGGTTATATCCTCGGGTTGTATCCTAGCCTAGGGGCTGTGCTTACCTAGAAATACAGGTGGATCAGGGATATGTAGGAAGTTGAATGTAATGGCACATTATGTTGGTCAGCTTTTCAGGTTAAAGAAAAGGAAGGCAGTTATTTGAAAGTCAAAAAATTTATTTAATTTACTGAAAGCTTTCCAACATTATATGTTCCATGTTAAAACAGTAAAAATAGCAATTATCGGCTAAATTAAAAAAATATACTAATGGTCCGAAAGAAACTAATCATAGCAAAAAGTTATTTATTTAGTTATATGAAAAAATATCGTGCTTAGGAAATATATGGAACCGGCACTGGCGTTACGAAAGAATATTTTATAGGTTAACGGTTTATAAAAGTGTTATTTTATAATTAAAAGAGTTATTTCGCAACTGAAAAAGCTTGAAAATGTTTGTATAAAAGTAAAACAGTGAATTATAAAAGAATATTTGGCTTAAAACTACCATATTAGTATAAAAGAGTTTATGACCACGTGTTGAATTTAATTTCGTCTATCTCTGTAAAAAAATAAAGAATGCATACGAAAATTATATCAGACAGTACTTTAGAAGAAGCTTATTAATTATGAATTATGATTTTGAACTTACCACAGCAAAATTCATAAGATAGGTACTTAAGATATGAAAGATAGCGAAAGATGATCTGTCCCTTTAGGCGGTCGATAACAGAAAGGGGTGTTTCACGTGGCGTTGTGCAAAAAATGGAAGCGTCCGTTGGCAGACGTCAATTGTCTTACGGTCAGGGTAGAAGAGTTTGGGATCACAGAGCTATAATTGGATGTGGCTAGTGACGACGAGCGCTAATTAAAAGGATTTATTCTGTAAAATCGAAACAGGTCGATAGACATGTTACAAGGTAGGAGTGATAGAAGGGAGAAGACGACGGTGTGAGGGACCGCCGCCCGTCTCGAAGTATGCTAGGGTAGTGATTCCGAGGCGGGGGTAACGGCGAGTTTGAGGTAGGTTTGGTTGGTAGGCATCCCCTTGGGGATGAGTCCTACATTGTTTGGGTCCTGGACCCATTCGAACATGAGTTTCCCATCTCGATCTTAAAAAAATGGGTGTTTCCCAAAAAACATGGGTTACCTATATTATATCCGTAGTTCTAAAAAAAGAAATTTACGAGGCACTTATATTTTAAAACTTGAAAACAAATTAATATTTTGCGCCTATTTCATTTATAAGATACAAAGCTTCGTTCGACAATGGTATTGATGAAAATGTAACATATTTAGTAAACTGTTTAGTTAATTTATTTAATAGACATGCACCTATAACAACTTCCAAAATAACAAAAAAGAAGGCTCCATGGTTAACTTTTGCAATAGAGCTAATGATAAGTGAAAGAGAAAGGGCTCTTAGAAGATATAAAAGAACACGATCAAATGATCATTTTAACATTAAAAAAAATTTAAGAAACTACAGAAATCAAGCTATTGAAAGGGAAAAACGTGCTTATTTTTTATATCAGTTTGAAAATACTAACTCCGATTGCCTGTGGCAGCTACTTAGATCAAAAAATAATTTTCAAGATAAAAATCGTGAAATTCCTGTAAGCTTAAGAAAACCAAATGAAATCAATGATATTCTAATACATTGCATCACAAGCGTTTCACCACCTGAAAATCTTCTGAGTTTTTATCAATCTAATATAGCCTCGTTCCCGTCACCTTTACATTAAGGGCCGGTTGTACAAGCTGCCAGTGAACCCTCGTTTACGTGAACAAAAGTTCATCTGTGATCTGAGTTCAAGCACCATGTCGTTGTTCAATCTTAAAAATGGACCTGTTCTGATAAACGTCCGTTCATTTACAGTTGGCAATCCTTTTTGTTTGTGTCAAAGTCAATCAGTCAGTCAGCTGTTATTGTTTTTGTTTGGTTTAAAGATTTTGGTTTTGGTACTTTTCGTCAATAGTTCATGTTTCGATAAGTTAACAAAAAATATAACGGTGTTAGGAAAGTTTTTTTATGTATATTATTTTATTATTCATACAAAATGATGTGTAGTATCATTGTATAAAGACAATGGTAGTATCAAACGTGCCTCAAAGAAGAAGCTATTCTGATTTCTCTGGTTCAAAAATATAAGGCAATTATAGGCGATTTTCATTTGACATTGTTGGCAGTATCGGCATTAATCTATAACGGACCCAAATAATATACCGGAAACATCATACAACGGTCCCATTTCGACCTGGATACATGAGCAGATACAGATACAGCATCACTTTTAATCTCGACTTCGTCAAATATTTGTCCTGTACAAAAACCAAAAGGGTACACTAGACTTTTACCATTTTCTTGTAGAGATACCAACAATTTTATTGAATGCTGGTTAGTGTATGGCAGTGTAAATATCTTCTGTAGCTGGAATACCGAATCGTAGATTTGTTCATTCCGTGTTCAAACCCAGATGATTATGATTATAGTATCAATAACAGAACAAAGGACGATTCGTTGAATTTGACCAATAACTTTCCTATTTTACTAGACGCTAACTGCATGGACGATATCAGTATGGAAGAATTTAGAAAAGCCATTGGAAAATGTAAAACAAATCTACGATTCGGTGCTCCAGCTACAGAAGCTATTTACACTGCCATACACTGTAACCAGCATTCAATAAAATTGTTTGTATCGCTACAAGAAAATGGTAAAAGTCTAGTGAACCCTTTTGGTTTTTGTACAGAAAAAATATTTGACGAAGTCGAGATTAAAAGTGCTACAATAGCAATAGCTAAGATCGCTTAGCTCTGTATCTCGTAGATTTTATCACTAACAATATAAATTTCGCTAACCATCAGAATCAGCCTTTATTGAAGTAGATATTTTTTCTTGACAGCTTGAATCATCAAATATTGAAACTAGATATATCGGTCTTTCTTCTAAAGATGTTCCGATTTCCACTAGTTGTAATCTTTCGGGGTACATATTTACCATACTATTTCGTTATTTCTTCGTAAATTAAAAAATTTTCGTGACATTTTCCGTAGCATTTGACGCAGCATCGAAATTTCGTTACATTTTTGGGATCGTATGTAAATTTTTTCGGTTTTGAAGGATTTTGGTTTTTCTGAGATTTGGGTGAACTTTGTTTGGCGCACTTTTTAGTGTTACGTTTGGTTCGGATGGGTTTTTTTCTTTCTAGCCATTACCGCAATTAGACAGTTACTTACAAAATTTTGATTGTAGATGTCAAATTTGATTCAAAAGTCATTATCACAGAATAAACATTTAGCAGTTACATTTCTGAACTTCTTAACCTAACTTAGACAGGTAAATGTGTATTCATCAAAGGGCTGCTAAAGGAAGGATAGTATTTCATTCTTCCCCGTTAAGGGGAGCGGGCCGCTATAGGCTTGCCGGAGTCAACATTGGAGTTTTGTTTTCACGGGATAGTAGTGGAGGGAACGGTGGTTGGTTTCTGAGAGGTGTGTATACTGACCCAGCACTCGCCTATTGCTACGAGAAAATCTCCGAAAAAACTCAGCAAGTCAGATGGGCCTGGGATTTGAACCCCGGTCCTTCCGAATGCAAGCCGAGAGCTTTTCCATTCCACTGCTTGCTCCGTAAAATGACTGCTAAATTGCCCTAACTTTTATCGGTGTTAGTTGTTGACATCTGTCATATCAATTTAACATATTTTTGTTGAAATCACAAAATCAACAAAATAGATACATACAGATTCGAAAATTGAGATAAAACGCCCACAAAATGCCCGCTTGTACAAATTTACTTGCCTAAGTAGACCTGCTCCAGGTATTTAAGGCTCTGGAGGACAATTACAATTATTGCAATTGCAGTTAATGTGTTTCACCGTCTCAACTGCTGGATGTGGTGTGTGGATCTGAGGTAAATGTTAGATATGTGGGAAAGGATGGATAGATTATGGACGATACAGGAGAGACCTAACCTACAAGACGAAAAGTAAACAAAACACAATTAATCTAAGTTAGAATATTATAAAAACGTTCGACTGATCATCCTAGAGTATTCGAACGGATAGAGTTAATCGAGCGCGCTCGAGTGTACTTTTCGAACGCAAAAATTTTAAATTAAATTATTGGATCAAGTTATATAAAAAAACAATTGGGTTTAATTATTTATTCATTCACTACTGTCAACAAATTAAAATGTATTAAATGTCTGATTAATTTTTAAAATTATAGTTTAATCATGAATTCACGTTCAAACTCAAAAGGGGGATGCGTTATAATTTCTCCCAAGCGGAATTGCAGTTCCCGAAGAAGCCGAAGTTCCCGAAGAAGCCGATCAAGAAAAAGTGATCCGAAAAAAGGCAGAAGTAGAACTCGTGGACGATCGCGAAGAAGTCGATCTAGAATTGGACGCGGTCGAAGAAGCCAGACAAGAAAACGTGGCGGCTCTCGAAGACGATCGCAAAGAGGTAATATTATTAATGAAAAAAAGCGCAGTAGACCAGGTAGAAGCAGAAGCAAGAGCCGAAGCAAACGACGCAAAAGTAAAGGCAGAAGAGAACATGAACATGAAAAATAATTTTTTGTTTTTGTAATTTATATTTGAAATATACGGTGGACAGTACAAGCGATTTGTTTTATTTTCCCGATTTTTTTTAAGAGATAAATGACTTTCTATAATTGGCTGGGTAAGCATATAAAAATTGTTGTGAGCGCCCTTTTGTAACGCCTGGTGTATTATATTCGCGTTCTCCATGGGATTACCAAAACGAGCATATCAGCCTGGCAATTATTACACTTCTTTACTTAACTACAGTTATAAATCACAAACCAGAATGGTTGGTTATATCTTGCATATATAACAGCCCCGTTTAACTTAGAAGTGTAATTCAATGTCTGTCGGGGCATATAGCCCGAGAAGTAGTTGTTGCTTCTTAGTGAACGGAAATATTTTTCAAAAATTTGTAAAGCGTTATAATAGTATTAAACTATTAACTCTGACGTCTATTAATTGCACTTCTGTTTCAAAACCTAATTTACCGAAAAATTTATCGCGAAAAGTATCAAATCATGGCCGGGTAAGCGAATTAAAAGCTGGGAATTACCTGGCGGTGTATTTTCGAACCGCAACCCGCTGTGGTAGTCGATTTTCAACAATGATTGTTTTTCTAATACCATTAATAGATATTTACAACTATGTATAACTACCATAGATCCTGCAATTTCAACGGTTTTGAATCATATTTTTTTGAAATCTGACCGATTTATTTTGATGGCATATAATTTTTATAACTTATTAGGAAAGAACTAAATTCTGTATTTTTTTTTTGAAAATTTTATGATCAGTAGTTTCGAAGATGGAAATTTTACAATTTTGTTTATATGGGGTGCATTTAGCCTTTTGCAGGAGAGTTTTAAATATTCTGATTAAAAAAATAGAAGCTGTAACGCCATAACTTTTTGCTTTTTTATAATGACAGACTTATGTTAAAGTTTTCATTATGCAATGTCAACTGATGACTTTTTACAATTAGGTTGATGTTATACACTCCTACCAACATACTAACAGGGAAAGGGTAAAGGCTATTATCTTAAATATCTTTAAAACTGCTTATTTTAATATTATTAAAAAAATAGCTTTGAAATCTCTGCAATTAGCTCTTTAATTTGTTATGTCACATGGTACACTTTGCAAAACTTTTTTTTTAATTTTCCATTTCGCCCCCCAAAAGGGGTTGAACATGATATATTTCTATTTATTATTTTAAATAACTTTTAAATTACTCGTTTAAAAATTATAAAAAAATATATTTAAGCTCTCCGCAATTAGCTTTTTAATTTGATATGTCACATGGTACACTTTGCAAAAAAAATTTATTTCGCCCCACAAAAGATACCCTCATAACAAAAATTAATTCACTGTACTTGCGAGTTTTGGGTGACTTAATATACAAATTAATCGATAAAAAAAAAAGAAATTGCAGCTTAGCAGCCTCATAGATGGAAGGGGTTGAAAAATGATAAATTTATATTTATTATTTTAATTAACTTTAAAATTACTCGTCTTAGAATTATAAAAAATATATTTAAGATCCCTGCAATTAGCTCTTTGATTTGATATGTCACTTGGCAAAACTTTTTTATATTTTGTTTCATTTCGACCCCCATAACAAAAATTAATTCATTGTTTGCGAGTTTTGGGTAATATACAAATTAATGAGGGCGGATGAAGTGAGGAAGAGAAACGGATGGGTGGTAGTGCGAATGGGAGACGTGGTGGTGTACAGTGTGTATATAAGCCCAAATGTCAGCCTGGAAGAATATGAGAGGAGCATGACAGGATTGGAGGACGATTTGAGGGTGTCAAAAGGAAAAAGGAGGATCATAAGGAGAATGGTGACAGTCGACTTCAATGCTAAGAATACTGTATGGGGGGGGAAGAAAACAGACAGGAGAGGGGAGATCCTGGAGGAAGTGTTTACAGCCAACGGGTTGGTGGTGCTGAATGATGGAGTACTGCCCACCTTCGTGAGGGGTGACGGGGGTTCGTCATTCATTGATATAACAGCATGTGATGAATGGCTAGGGGAAAGAGTGAGTAGTTGGAGGGTGCTGGAGGATGAGGAAAGCTTGAGCTTACATAGGTATGTGGAGACGGATTTATAGGTGGGTTTTTATAAATAGCCATCCATATTTTTTAGGTACAAAAAAATAAAAATAAAAGAGACAATGAGTATACATTATTTGGTAAATAGGGGGCCCCCAAATCTTGATTAGCCCCTGGCCCTTTCAGGTCTTAGTCCGGGACTGGCGAATAATGTACGTCATACTTGAAGGAGCACACGTAAAATGTAAACATTATCAAATAGTCGTGGACAAAAATTATTATTTAGCTTGAACTGATTATAATGCAGTTAGTAAAGTTTACTTAAAAATACCGTTGAAATACCAACTGCCAGGAAACGTCAGACTTTCTAAACATAACACACTTCAGAAAATTATTCTTTTATCAAAATGCACTCAGTTATAAACTGAAATCTTCGCTTTGTGTATTTATACAAAAATATCAAAGAGCACCATTACTTTGTTTAGAGTAAAAAGCATTTTGCGTAAACGAGCACATATCTTTTATTTAGACAAGAAGCATGTGGAGATCCTGTGATGGGATTTCACGAATAAAAGGCATCCTTCAACATACAGAGCAGTATCCAGTACAAAACGGGATACTATTTTGGACAATTGGACGAAACTTGACTAGAAAGTACCAAAATATACAGGGTATTCAATAAACAACTACTACTAAAAGGAAAAACTACAAACGAAACAAAAAAAAGTACAGTGTATAGATAAAAAAATTTAAACAAACAAACAAAATCACTGAACTTGAAAGGAGCTGGACGCTTCTTACAGCTTGTACGTGATGTGCATATAAATGGTTAATTTTAATGGACATCCTCGGGTTGTTCTAGGACATCATCGGGTTTTTAAGTACATCATCTCTTTTTGGGAAATTATCAGGTAAGTGAATCAAGTTTTTTTATGTATAAATATTAAATATATAGAGAATAATAGTTTGTGTGCTGTTAGTATTGAATTTCTACTGGTTATTTATAATTTTCTTCAACATATCTCTATAGAGTTATTATCCAATTTTTAATTTAAACTGTTTAATATTTTTAAAATTTTTCAACTCTATAGGAACTTGATTATAAAGTTTGGGATCCAAGTAGTCAAATAAACGCTAACCTATAGTTTTTTCTGGTCTATGTAGGATATATACATTTTTCTTATAACGAGTATTATGCAGGTGTTCTGGACAAATCAGGTTATTTTTATTTTTCTGAAAGTACAACAACATTTTCATACAATAAATTTGTGTAGCATCCATAAAACCACTTAGATCATAAATATCATTACTAGGAAAAGTGATATTTTTTCGAAAAATTATTCTCATTATCCATTTCTGAATAACATTTGATTTTTGTAAGTTTCCCCCCCATGCAAGAATTCCGTAGTTAATTTGGGATTGCACTAGTGAGTAATACATAATTTTCAAGTTATGATTATCTAAGAATTCTCTCAAGTATCTAAATTTAGACAGAAGACCCCGTAATTTTAAAACTACATTTTTAATATGCAGCTCCCATTATATAATACTTAATGCTCTCTGTTTAAGGTATTTTCATATTATTATGAAGTTCGAGTGAAACAAAATTTGGAAGTCCAGTGGTGTAAGTATGTTCTATGAATGCATCATCTGCAGGTTTGTCTTCCGAAGAATCGCTTGAAGATGTGTTTATTGATCTAGGAACTGAGTTTTGTAATTGTAAAAAATGAATAGATGTAAAATATAAACTTCGAACTTCTATGGTTCTGGCAGTAGTTTATTCTTGACTAGGTAAAGATCGATCACCCATTTTATGTACATAAAATGTAGGCAATAATTAAAAATAACTTTGAAAAGGTTATAATTCAATTCACTGCATTCAAATAAATACAGTAAAATTTTATGATACAAACTGTAAAAAGAGATCAACTAAACAAGCCAAAATTCTTTTTGTCGCTCTGTAAAACTCGTTTACTTTTGATAGATAGTAAAATGACTGTTCAAGATTATATTTTAAATAAAAACAAATTTAAAACATAATTGCACATTAAAATTGTATAAACTAATTAAAAGTGTGTTAAGACACTGCTCTTGATAAATATATTTTTACAACTATCCAACTTTCTCATGTTAGATACTATACTCCATACCACAATTTTCTTTTCTTGATTAGGTAAACATTCAACCACAAATTTTACATACATAAAATGTAATTATTAATTTCAAAATAGACACAGATATATGAATTTATAATGAAAATTACAGAAAACAAAAACATTAACCTAAAGTTTGAAATATACCTAATAGAAATTACAAACGTGCAAAATAATTTTCGACCATTATCCTTCTGTAGTCTAAATTATTCAATTGGGCTGGAACTGGAATATCCCCATCTTGTAGGGCTTGTTGAAGCTCATGCCCTAAAACTTCATTTTCTTCTGGGGGTTCTGGTTCAACTTTTAGCCGAGCAAGATTATGAAGCACAGCTGTTGCAATAACAACAGGTAACACATTTTCTAATTTCATCCTGCATCCATAAGCCATTATTGGAAAACGTCTTTTCCAAACACCAAATAAATGCTCTACTTTAACTTTAGTGGAAATATGTGATCTGTTGGATGTTCTTTCGCCAGCATTAAGTAGATCAAGGTAAGGTGTAAATAAATATGGTAAATTAGAGTACCCACTGTCACCTACAATGATATTAATACATTTTTCAGTTACTGTTTAATGATTTGCATATAACTAGCAATAGTCCATTTGCAAAATTACCCATTTCAAAGTTAGCTTTCAATCTTGAATAATTAAATATCGTCATATCATGGGTAGAACCTGGCCATCGAGCAACTATATCTTTAAAAAATAAGTCTGCACTGGAAACAGCTTGTATATTTAACGAAAAATATCCTTTTCTATTGTGAAATACTTCTGCGTCATTGCCACCTGAACAAGAGTTTAAAAATATTGTGATATTTATGTAAATTTTGGAAATATTATGTCCGATATACATTTGGATATCATATTTTAATGCTAGTAAATTTGTTTATAGGGATAATTACATTTTTAAAGAGAGACACTAATTTGATATAATTTTTTTGGAATATCCATGATATAATATCGTTTTTCTACTCCTATACTTTAAGTTATTAATTAAATGCCAATTTTCAGTTTCATAATGATACTCATTATAACACTGGTTTTCATTATGAAACTGAAAAATTGACCAATAGAAAATCTAGATTTTTAAATAACCAAGAAGGCAGACCCAATATATTATGTAGAATGTTTGACACTTTATAAGAGATTCGTGTTTTATGACAGTTTCAATCTTTTGCGTTATTCAAAAAGGTAGATATATATACCTTCCACTTTTTAAAAGAAATGTTGAGCGACCTAATGACCAAGGTAAATACTTATTTAAAGTTTTTAATTTTATTACAATAATTTATTACATATTATTTTGTATAGTAGTAACATACCTATATACCTTTCATGTTGCAGATACATCAATGTAGGAAAATGCACAAAATGATTAAAATGTAATTTATAATTTATCTTGTTTAATGTCACATATGAATTCGCTTATGTTTATTGTTAATAGTTAAATTAAGTTCATGGTTATCATAGTGGTTATTTTGTAGGAATAAAAATTAAGTTGAAGAACTTATTTTTCTTTCAAATTTTATTTATTATTGTTTGTATAAAAAAGTATTGAAAATTTAAAAAAAAGCAATGTTGAATTCAAATAAAATTTCTTATTCGTAAAAAAAATGGTGTATGCAACTCTCATGTAATGGTTATTAATACACTCGCATTAACCATACGAAACTCGCCTTCGGCTTGTTTCGTATCCCGTTAATGTTTGTGTATTAATAACCATCATTACACGATCGATGCAAAATATACTATTATTTTAATATCCATGATATATATCATATTATTATGATATACATACTTATATCACCTATATTGTAATATATCTTTTGAACACTGGTACCTAAAATTATAAAATGTAAGTTTTTATTTTTAAAATAATTCAAACCTGGCGATAATATCCGTACATGAGTACCATCAATTGCTCCAATAACTTGAGGGAAATTGGCAATATCATGAAATTTATTTTGCTCTGCTGCTGTTTCTAGTGGATTTCCGGGCATCTTGATGTATTCTCTTGATAAATGAGCTATTGCTCTAGATACTTTAGCTACAATATGTGATACAGTGGCTTTGTCAGCATGTATAAAATCCCCAACTGACAAGAGATGTCCCCCAGTAGCAAATGTCCGTAATGTCAAAAGTAATTGATTCATTGGACTCAAAGAATTATTTCTAGGAAAAAATATGAGTATTAACTTCTTTCACAATAATGTAATAAATTCGCAGTAAATTACCTATCATCTGGATACGCTAGCTGATCCTCAATTTGATCTAACACCATCAAAGCCGTTCGTTTTTGCATCCTGAATCTTTTTAAAAATTCATCATCAGAATACGACTCAAATTAGTTTGTTCTTTCGAACACTCAACGAGTTGTTGCAAAATTGTCCACTATATCTAGGTTATCCACTAAATCTACGTTATTATCTACACCTACATTCATATTAAATAAAATATAAAAGAATAAAATAACTTCGAAAGCAAATGGGGAAAAACTTCAAATAAAGGAAATGACTCAATATATAAAATAAACACCTACTGATTACCTACTACGATTAAAATTATAAAAATGATCGAAAAATAGAATGCAATAAACTGTTTGGAAATAGTTCAGAAAACAAATGAAAAATGACACAATGTTTAAGGTTAGAATACCCATCCTAGGTCACGAAAATCGACGACCTAGAATGTGGAACGTCGATCCAACCTAGAACGCGGATTTTTGGTTGGTGCAACGGTGTAGGACGCATTCGTATTCTAAGTCGGAGCTAGGTCTGGGATGCGTTCTATGTAGAGTTGGTGCAACCGGCCGTTTTAGTATCTTTAAAGATTCGGTAAAATATTTATAAAATTCTTTTTGAAGATCTCTTGCTAATGCAACCAATAACCTGAAAAATGTTAAAACTGAAGTTCTGGAATAAAATAAGTATGTTTTAAATACTTACTCTAAAAGTGGTTGTAAATATAAAGGATCACCTTCTTGAATATGCTTTGAAACGATTTCAACTGGATGTTCTTTTACAAAAGAAGTATAGTTGGGGTAAAGTAATATATAGTCGTTGTATGGGGGTAGAATTTCTTTTTGAAATCTGTCATACCCTTGGCTTAAATTCATATCATTCCATTCCGTTTGTTGAAAGGAAGTTTCGTTTTCTTCATTTTCCAAAGTATACCTAGTCATATGAAACTTTATGAAAAATATCAATGTCGATTCTTTCCGGAAATGGAACTGAACTGAAATAATGTATATTTTTGTATATTTTAAGTGTTTTACTAAGTTATAATAACAAGTTTTCAAATAGACTCAAATGGAAACTTTAATCTTATATATTTACTTGGGAGTTAAATAAACGTGGATGATATTTTAAAAATTTAAGTGTATTTATGCAATTAAACTTTTCAAGATTAATACATTTTATAACAGAAAATAATTAGTTTTTTTACCTTAAATGTATTGGCATCTTTATGTCGAGCGGATTTATTTTTCATTTTGAATTAAATTACAAAATCTACATTCAATATTCAAAACACAACACTTTTATAAAATGCACCTGTTGTTTACTGTCAATGTCAAATGTCAACTTCAAATATCGACCATAATTAGTTGCGTTCGATCAATCTTTTTAGTCTGAATCGTTCGTTTATTACATCTAGAGGTATGGGAGGTACATCGAACTAAACTGTTTAGTTCGATGGGGAGGTATAAACCTGAACTGTTCGGTAATTCTGCTCAAATCAGTCCGATGTAAATCTGTTTGCTCGGAATATTTTGACCGACAAGAAAAATTAATCTGTGATGTTGTGAGGTTATGTTGTAATCATTATAAAGATAAATCTCGTAGAAATAGTGTTTTTCTTGATAACCTTTTGTGTTTTTCATACAAACATTTAACTTTTATTCGTCCATTCTCCATGTCTTTGACAAAATTGACCGATATTGAGTTAGAAGTTCGTTTATATCTATGGTTAGTCGGGTTCTATGGCTCGTCAGATTAATTTGTGATCACGTGACCAAAAATCATTTGCCTCTGCGATGCAAATTCCGGAAGTGTACCTATTATTGCCAAACTTGTGAAAAAAAATATTAAAAAATGAAAGTACGTTTTACATATTTTAATAAATAGTATTAATTTAAATCAGTTTGCTCAAATAGTTTGATTTAGAATTTTGAACTTTTTGTACAAACGTTGAATACGTAGTGCTTTAAATTAAAATCAAAAGAATGCTGTCTGCATGGGGAGTTTATTTTTTCACCGTTGGCAGGGACAACCAGGGCTGGTGACATTGGCTGAAGTAGCGTCCTTTCTGAGAGTGAGTTTTCAAATTTAAACATATCCTATAATTCTCGATATAGAAAAAATACAAATTATAAAGAACCTTCCATTCGAAAGTGTTTATACATTGCAATAAATATCAATACAATATTATGGAAAAAATGGAGCAATCGGAATTGTTAGAAGGTGGGGCTGTAGTAAAGGAGAACGAAGAAAAAGAAAAGGAATACGAAGCAGAAAGCACACATGACGACCATTTGCATGAGCATGTACAAAAAACGTATAACAATGTCGTGGAGCTTGAACCTGCAGAAACTGAAAGGAAGGTTGTAATGAACGTTGGTAATAATGTATTACGTTATAAAGAAGCGGAAAATCTTATTCAAAAGAAAAACACAAAGAATTCGTCCAAGGACAGGTAAGTAGGTACCTACTTTCATACATTCTATATCTTCTCACCGTGATCTATATATTACCTACAGGAGGTTCTGAAGAATACGTCGTTCATTCTTGTTAAAAAAACATGCGAATTCTAGAACAAATTAATGAGGAACAAGAACTTGTGGATGTCTTAAGATTGGAAGCAGAAGAAACCAGTACTCTAGAAGCACGACGGTCTCGTGAAGGTGTCGTACAATCACAACAGATTGTTGAGAATTCAGGTAAAATAGTAGAAAGATTTCGCCAGAACGTTGTCATATAGAATTAAAAATTTAAATACTGGCTTGGATGAAACGTTGAAAAAATCCGAAAATCTGAACGAGTTGAACGAGATTTTTGAGAAAAAAGTGTCAAATACTCGCCGTCTTGCAAAAGAATTGGATAATTATAGGAATTTGAAAAATGATGATGAAGAATATATGAAAAAAGAAAATACAAATCTTAAACAAACAATCTTGGAGAAGAAAAACACGTTTCGAAGAAGGTAAAAAACATCAAGAACAGAACTGTAATCTTCGAGAAGAAAAAGAAAAATTGAAGAATAAACTAAAAGAAAATAAAACGAAATAGACCGAAATAAATTTAAAAACAGAACGAGCTAAGTATTATCGATAGAAATTTTATCGTCACCAGTTTACAGCAAGAGTGCAAAGCAAAAAGGCAAAGGTAAGTTTTTGTCAGATTATTCTATATACAGGGGAGCTATGACAAGTTGTTTAAGTCTATTCAAATATAAAGCTAGATTATTTGTTATTGATACCTAATTGTAGAATTATTACAGTTTCCTGTATAATTGTCGTATTTAGTAAAGCGTGTTACCAACAGATATCAAAGAATAAATATTATTCTAAGCTTCACAACTAAGTTTTGAAAAGTATTTTTCAAAAACAGTGACCGTTCAACGAAGGAGAAACAACTACTTCCCGGGCTACTTGCCCCGACAGACATTGCATTACAAGTGAAAAACGGGGTTGGTGAATCTACAAGATTTAAACCAACTATTCTGGTTTGCAACCAGAAGGGACAACATAACTTGTAGACCGGTTTCAGTGTTGTCCCTTCTAGTTGCAAACCAGAATGGTTGGTTTAAATCTTGTAGATTTACCAACCCCGTTCGACTTAGAAGTGTAATTCAAAAATATTTTTCAAAACTTAGTTGTGAAGCGTAGAATAATATATATTTATTCTTTGATATCTATCTATACTATCTAATTGTTTTAAGAATGGCCTCACTGGAGAATGAAGTCGCTAATAAGAAGGAACTGATTGCGAAAACTGTTGCAAATATACAAGAATTAGAAGGAGCTGTAAAGGAGGACCGATCAAGACTTGATGATTTAAACGCAAAAACTGATGATGTTAACAAATATATAGCAGAGTCGGAAGTAAAATTGAATTCTGAAGAATATAAGAATCATTTGGATGATATAACAAAGAGCAAAAGCTTTCCTGAAAATGTTTTGATGGCATTTAACCATAGAAAATGGCGCAAAAATGAAGGTATGTATATAATATAGTAATTTTTGATATTTTTATGTAACATTTTTTTCTACAGATGTACCAAGACTTATCCCAAGCTTATTATTCTAAAGAAGAAGAAGCTGCGTCAAATGAAATACAACTATATGCGATACAAAATCAGCTACTGGACGAAAAAATTGCAACGGTGAAAATAAAAATACAAGAAGCGAAGAATAATTTCAATAATATATCATCAGAACCGTATTTACCGAACTTTTCGTAGCTCCCTTGTATATAGAATAATCTGACAAAAACTTATCTTTGCCTTTTTGCCTCGCAGTCTTGCTGTAAAGTAGTGACGATAAAATTTCTATCGATAATAGCTCGATCTGTTTTTAAATTTATTTCTCTTGATGTTTTTTTCCTTCTTCGAAACGTATTTTTAACGTTTCCAAATAATTTTTCTTCTCCAAGATTATTTGTTTAAGATTTGTATTTTCTTTTTTGATATATTCTTCACCATCATCTTTCAAATTCCTATAATTATCCAATTCTTTTTCAAGACGTCGAATATTTGACACTTTTCTCAAAAATCTCGTTCATCTCCTTCAGAATTTCTGATTTTTTTCAACGTTTCATCCAAGCCGGTATTTAAATTTTTAATTCTAGTGTTTCTCTTGAATAAGATTTTCGGCTTCTTTATAACGTAATACATTATTACCAATGTTCATTACAACCTCCCTTTCAGTTTCTGCATGTTCAGGCTCCACGACATTGTTATAAGTTTTTTGCACATATGATTGTTGGTCGTCATGTGTCCTGTCTTCTTCATATTCCTCTTCATTTTCTTTGTTCTCCTTTACTACAGCCCCAGCTTCCAACGATTCAGATTGCGCGATTTTATCCATAATATTGTATTGATATTTATTGCAATGTATTAACACTTTCGAATGGAAAGTTCTTTATAATTTGTATTTTTTATTTATCGAGAAATAAAGGATGTTTAAATTTGAAATCTCACTCTCAGAAAGGACGCTACTTCAGCCAATGTTACCAGCCTGGTTGTCTCTGCCAACGGTGAAAAAATAAACTCCCCATGTAGACAGCGTTCGTTTGAATTCAATTTAAAACACCACGTATTCAACGTTTGAATAAAAAGGCTCAAATTTCTAAATCAAATTATTTATTTATTTATTTATTTATTGACGGGCTAGAACCCATTAAATACAATAGAGTACAATAATTGATACACAGAATTTAAAAAAAAAAGAAAAAATATATATATATATAAATAGAAAAAACCATAAACTTATAGATACATTAATTAACACATAAGATAAAGCACATATCACTTACAATAACAACTAAAAATATTTTTTAAAAATTACAAATTTGGAGTTGTCGGCGAAACTCAGAAGAAGATGTAAAGAAATCAAGATTCAATCGATTGGCCAATCTTGTGGACCTGGGGATGAACGAATTATTGCGATAATTAGTATAGTAGTGTGGTTGTGAAAAAGTAACACTATTTCTAGTAGATCTAGTTGGTGCGGAAAAACCAATATTCAACAAAAGAGTAGGACAATCGAGAGTAGAATTGACTATGTTGAATAGAATAAAAAGATCCTTGCAATTCCTTCTGTAACGAAGAGGCTCCAACATAAACTGGGAATGCAAATCATGGTAATTTAGGTGGTAGGATGAATTCCAGATTTATAGGCAATGAGTCTTAGAAATTTTCTTTGTATTTGTTCAATGTTGTGAATATGGTTCGTATAGAAGGGATTCCAAACAGAAGATGCATATTCAATAAGAGGTCTAACAAGGGAGAAGTAAAGTATTCTAAGACATTGCACGTTTCGAAAGTCACAAGTTATCCTTCTGATAAAACCAAGCATCCTTAATGCCTTATTAATTGAAACATATATATGGGGCCGAAAAGACATGGTAGAGTCAATCACAACACCAAGATCTTTAACTTCTGACACATTAATAAGAGGTGTTTGGTTAATGTTATAGATAAAAACAATAGGGTGACGCTTTCTACTAAAATTAATAAACTGACATTTTGCTGGATTCAGTTCCATGCCATTGGCAGTACACCACCGAGATAAATTATCTAAATCTGCTTGAAGATTCTGACAATCCTCTAATGAACGTACAGTCAAATACAATTTTATATCATCAGCAAAACATAAGAATTGAGAGTTTATAAAACAGTTCTGGATGTCGTTGACGAAAATGTTAAACAAAAGTGGTTCTATGTGTGATCCTTGGGGAACACCTGAAGGAACTACAAAGCCAGATGATAAGAAGCCACACACACGGACTATTTGAATACGGCCAGTAAGGTAACTTTGAACCCAGTTTAGGAGACTACCATAACACCCATATTATTTATTTTTTGAATCAGAAGGCCATGATTAACTTTATCAAATGCCTTGGAGAAGTCTGTGTACAAAGAGTGAACTTGATAACCAGAGTCCAAGGCACTTGAAAGATAGACCACATATGTAAGGAGGTTAAGCTCAGTTGACTTCCCTGAACGGAAGCCAAACTGCTGGTTAATGATATAAGGATCCAAAAGTTTGGTAAGGATTTTAGTAACAATATTATCTAATAATTTAGGAATTACGCTCTGAATACATATCGGCCTATAATTGGATATGTTTGATTTTTCACCTGTTTTGTAAATAGGAACGACGAAACTAGATTTCCAGAAATCTGGAAAGATACCAAGTTTAAGGGAGTAGTTAAAAATGATATGTAAGGGGCGAGACAATACAAAACTACAATATTTTAAAATAGAAGGAGGGATGCCATCCGGCCCAGGACCTTTATATACATTCAAACCACAAAGATGTTCATATATTTCAGAGATAGACACACAATACTCAGAAGCATTCAAAGGAGTAGAAGATATATAACCATAGCTAGGACAGGTCTTATCAGAATAAACAGAGCTAAAATAATCTTGAAACAGGTTAGCTAAATCGATTCCCACGGGATATTTGACATTGTTGAGGTACATTTATCAGGAATTGTATTACATCTTCTTCTGGAGTTTACAAAGTTCCAAAACGATTTTAAATTAACACCAACAGAACATTCAGTAAACCTAATATAATCGTTATAGTCAGTTTTAGACCTGAGCTTACACCGAGAACGCAGCTGAGAGAATTCCAAATAATCAACAGGAGATCCTGTTAGTTTGAATTTCAAGTGAGCTTGCTTCTTTAAATATATGAGATGTTTTAGTTCTGATGAGAACCATCTGGGGAATTTTCTGGATGAAACTTTCTTAACAGGTACAAACAGGTGAATCACGGTATACAAAATATCATAGAAAATATTTAACATATCATCTAATGATCTATTCAATAACAAAGGATCCCACCGAATAAGTCCCAGATGATATTCAATAGAGTGAAAATCAGCTGATTTGTAGTCATAATAAAACTCATCAGCAACAGGAGAATAATTACAATGGTCCAAGCTCAAGTTCAATTCAGTTACTAAAGGAGGGTGGTAAACATCTACATCAATCAGAGGATCGGTTGCTGTAATACATGTAGTTAAACGATCATGACTAAAAACTAAATCCAAAAGTGAGTTAAATTCATTATGAACAGAGTTAATTTGAAACAGATTATGGTAGGCACACATATTAGAAACGGTATAAGTAGCATTCACTTCATCAGCTCTGGTTCCAGGGGGTGAAATAGCTTCTGAACAAATATTTAAGTCAGACCATACTGCTTTAGGTAAGTTGAAATCACCCAGAATGCAGATCTTAGCATCAGGATACTTTTCAGAAATGGCGTCTAGGTTCTCAGTAAAGGATAAATAATCTTCAATCGGGGAAAGTAGACGGCTCCAATTATACATTTGTTCCTAGTGTTTCCAACTACAACAAAAACATGTTCAATTTCTTCTGATGACTGCAGCAGGCTACTAGTTATATTTCTAGCCACTGCTATAAGAGCTCCACCACCTCTAGTTGCAGGATTAGTGAGTGCAGATCTATCTCGCCGATAAATATTATAATTACCTAATCCAATTTCAGCATCTCCGAAATTATCCGATAGCCAAGTTTCAGTCAAAACAATTATATCATAGGAATTAGTAGCTGCGTTTAATGATAGCTTGTTTAGTTTGGTCCTCAAACCTCGAACATTCTGATAATAAATAGAATTTGATCGCAATTTGCTAGAAGCTGAAGTTGGGCCAGGATTAATCAGTTTTTTGGGTTGGTTTTAACAACTATTTTATAACACCCATTCAAAAATTTGATAGAGAGATTATTTTCGCCGTTCTCTTGACGTCTCTTGAGTTCTTCTTTTAGTTGTTTTTCAAGTTCCCTTTGACTGCTCGTAAGGTCGTAGTTGAAAAAGATCTTTCTACCCTTAAGTCTGGTACGGTTCCTAATGATATTTTGAACATCAAAGGCGGAGTTAAACATAACTTTTAGGGCACGAGCTCCCTTAATATTACGCCTTCCAACCCTTTGAAGACTAACTATAGAAGGATGAGGTGTTACAACTATATCACGCAAAATTTCAGATACCTTGTCACGATCAGTATCCGATTCTGGTAAATTGAATATCATCAAATTACTATCGTAGCAATTTCTTGGGAAACTATCATATTGTTGCCAATATTCAAAATAGTCACCATATTTTCAACATTATAAGATAACCGTAACCCAACTTTATAGATGATAAATATTCAAAACAGCGATTTATTGCTCAATTTTTCTAAAAGGAGAATAAATATATGGATTTGGAAGAGGTAGCCATTATGTGCTTGATACTTGGATGTGTCAGTTTAGTGGCAATTATTAAAAAAAACCTATTCATAAACGTTGGTGGGTTCGGCCATGGATACTGAAAAGATATCAACAAGGTGTTTTTTGTCATGTAATGAAGAATTTGAAAATGAAAAATTTTTGTTGAGTATCTATCCCAATCCTGACTCATATTGATTTAATTTTAAGTCTTCTTCAACAATCCACAAGAGCAACAGTTTTTTTAGGAAAACAAAGAACCTAATAACTAGGGATGGCTAAACCTGTACTGGAACTGATCCATTGGATCAAATCCGGCGGGCTGGACTAATGAAACTGATCCGAACAGACAATTTATTCAGGTACGAGTATTAGAGTCTAATCATTGTAGTGTGGTACGGCCCGCGACTGTTTTGCCGTGATTTAATTTCTCAAATCAACTGAACTAGGTTAGGTTTGTGGTGAGTGGGTCCTCCACTGCGACTCGCAAGAGTCTATTGTGGCTCATACCTATTCAGATTTCAGCAAACAAAGCCGATTAGTTTCTTGGTGAATGATATTTCAGGTCCGAGGACGAGAGAGAGACCCTGCCAAACATCAGATTCCTGATTCGAGCCGGGGCGGGGCAGGCACAAATTATATGCTCTGCTGTTTCATCATCTTCCAGACAAAGACAACAAGTCGTATTTTCCGACAGTTAGATTGATCCAGATGACAGTGGCCTGTTAAAAGGCCTATTAGATAACGTGTAGGGGTCATGCCTGCTATAATCTAACATTCGTTTGGAGACATTATTCTTCGAATTATGTACAAAAGCCTTTGAATGAACCAATCCTGGTATATTATGCCAGAAGTCTAAAGCTCTTCTTGCTGTCCAGGTATTTAGTGTTTGTTTGGCAAAGCTTATTGCAATGCCAATTGTAGGTTCTGGTCCGATAAAAACGCGTGCGGAACCTTCCCTCGCAAGAGAGACCGCCTCATTGCAATCCATTCCAGAATGGCCAGGGATCCAGACCAGCGATACACTATTGAAGAGAGTCTTTTTTGGCAATCAAAAAACAGTTTCGACATAACACGGTAAGTGCTTTCAAAACCGCTTGGCTGCCCGTGAAAATTTTCATTGATTTATGTGCGAGATTGGTTTGCTCCAATCTTACCACACATGAAGCAACGGCGTACATTTCCGTCTGTCCTAGGTCTGCGCCCGTATTCACCTGCATCAGAGCCTGAGGGTGTTTTTGATCCATCTGTGTACCAACAGCTGTCTACTCTTAATAATTCATCCTTACGAAAGACCCATTCGTCTCTATTTGGAATTAAGACGGTATAAGGCAGGTCGTAGTTTACTGATGTTGGAGGCATTAAGCCAGAGGTCATTCCCAGAATACTGTGACTGTTTTGTGCATTTAGAAATATGCGCAATTCTGTCCATGTTGTCCATCTAGCCTCCCTTGTCAGAAATATATGGAGAGGAGGTAGGTCTAGAAGGATTTCCATGGCAGCTGACGGTGTGGTACTGATGGCACCAGTAATTGCCAGACAAGCCTGTCTCTGTATGCCGTTCGCTGTAAAGCTTTTGACCACCAAGCAATATAGCTCCGTATGTGATCATTGGACTAACAGCAACAGTTTTTTTTAGGAAAACAAAGAACCTAATAACAGATAACCTCACAACTGTCATTTCAGATCTTCACACCAACAGAAGTTTTAGGTTTGCGTAAAAAAAGTTACCAAGTTGCTGCGACTTGTGGCATACAATTAGTATCAGTTCTATTTTGGTGCAGCTCGATTGCATTGATCAGTTGCATGGTAGGAAGACATAAACTGCATGCAATGTTGTCGCCGCGATCGAGTTGCAGACACGAAATTGCATCGTCAGAATCAGACCTAAAAAAACTGTTTCACTAAACTGACACATCTAATGCCAGTTTTTATAGTCGCTCAGAAAAGTGGTACTCAAGTATCCCTTAAGTGCCACTTGAGTGTATCGACCACACAATACACTTTTAGCTTGTCATAAGTTCATCAGGAATTGTATTACATCTTCTTCTGGAGTTTACAAAGTTCCAAAACGATTTTAAATTAACACCAACAGAACATTCAGTAAACCTAATATAATCGTTATAGTCAGTTTTAGACCTGAGCTTACACCGAGAACGCAGCTGAGAGAATTCCAAATAATCAACAGGAGATCCTGTTAAATTAAATTAAAGTGCTTTGTGGATCGAACGTAAATAACGACTAATTATTAGGGCCGTTCGGCAATTAAATCCGAAATGGAGAGTGAAAGGAGTGGAACAGAAACAGATTTCTCGTAGAGTAAAAGGATCATTTATTACCGAACTCTCAGACTGTCAAACGAGGGACATCTATCAAACGTCAAATTCAAACAAATATATTTCGTTGTAATATTTTTTAGTATTTTTATAAAATATGAATAAACATTACTTCGCAATTGTAAACCATGTAATCTAGAATACATAAAAATTTTATTTTTTGTCCGGTAATCGAAATGCGCATATTCACTCCTAAAACCCTACCTCGCCGAGGTGGTACAATTGGAGCAACTTTTTCACACCACTCCACAGTAAACAAACGATTCAAAGACTGCTCTTTTTACTCGTTCTGTAATAACCGAACGGTTTAAAGAAGGGAGGAGTGTACTGAGTCAATGGAGTAGCATTGCCGAACGACCCTATTGTCGACTAATGAACAACAAAATTAAATGTTTTCGCTCAATTGAAAAGTCCTCTATATCAATGTATAGAGGAACAGAATTGTATAAACTATATTTTGATTTACTTCAAAATAAATATTCGGCTGTACAAAAATCAGTAGGTACTCGATTGCATTTTCACCTACAAACACAAATACATGATTCCATACAAAGAGAATCTGCAGAGTATGATTGATTGATTAATTCGGCACCAACAGTCAGAGGCTTAGAGACCTTAGCACCTCAGCCTTTAGACTCCAGCTCCTGTTCCTTTGTCAGTTTTAGATCCGTTTGTGTACCACACCAACGTTCCTTCCTTCCTGACTGCTTCCAACCCATCTCAGTTTAGCTGGATATGGTAAGGTTGGTTGTCGTTAATTTTGGCCAACATGTTATCACTTTTCATATCAAGAAGCAAGTTTGTGATAACATCTGTAATTATGTAATGACTATGGGTGTTGGTTCCTTCGTGTCAATTCCCATTGCATTCCAGCCTGTATGCAGCCATTCTCGCTTCCACCTAAACATGTAGAGCAAGAGGCGGAAGATTGAGAATGGGTTCCAATGCCGCAGTCGGGCTTCTCATCGCACCCGTTATGCACAGACAGGTAAGCTTCTGAAGTTTTGATAGCTCCAGTTCGGCTTTCCTCTGATCTGTTTTTGTCCATCAAACTAGTGCTCCATAGGTAACCATGGCAGTAGTCAATGGGTGAGGAAATTCATTCTCAATAATTTTTTATAAATGAAAATATACCGGTATCTTGGGTTGTATTGATGGTACACATGTGGCACTGGTATGACCAAGTGACCATGAAGAAATATTTTAATAGGAAACATTACCATTCTAGGAACGTTCAGATTGTAAGTAAAATATTTATACTTTAAGCATACTACATACAATATAGAACTATCTCTCATAATTGAAATATAATTAAATAAAACTTTGTAGATTTGTGATAGTGATCTGAATATAAGGAATGTAGATGCTACTTATGGTGGAGCTAGTCATGATGCGTACATATGGAGAAATTGTGAGATTAATGCCCACATACAACAGCTCTATCAAACTGGTGAATGTGTTTGGTTTCTTGGTAAGAAAATTTTAAATAAATTTCTTGTTATTATCAATAAAATTTTTAAGAGCAACTGATCAAACAATGCAATGTCATTTACAGTATATAGTTATTTAAGGATGTAGTAACAATAACTAAAAATTGCAGGTAACTCTGGATATCCGTTACGTCCATGGTTATTAACGCCTATAACAAATGCAGAACCTGGAAGTCCAGAAGAGTTCTACTCAAAAGCCCTTTGTCAAGTCAGGAATTGTGTAGAACGAACAATTGGATTGCTCAAAGCACGTTGGCTTTGTTTACTGGTTCACAGGGTCTTGCATTATAATCATAATATGGTTGCACAAATTATCAATGCCTTTGCTGCTCTACATAATATATCTTTCAAGCAGAAATTTATGCAATAGAGAAATGTGCCCAGTACAAATATTGATAAAAAATGATTATGCTTAGTGCGACAGCAGACTTATTAGTAATAGTATAGGTACAATTCTGCTATATCATTATTATTATTAAATAGAAATAATGTGTAGGAATAGGTTAATAGAACTATAGTAGTAGTATAATACTTATATATTTTATTCACAGTGTATATTAGGATTTCCTATTTTAAGTAAATAAAAATAATTCTTAAATAATACTTTTAAACTTTTAATAATTTGGAAAAATAATAATAAATGAGTATAACTACATTGAAATTTAAATTGTTTTCTTCAACTCCTCCAAAACTTTCAATAAACAGTCAGTTTGTTTATTCATGGCTTCGGTTTGAAACCTAGCAGCTTCTTCAGTATGCATTTTAACAGCATTGCTTGATTGAGTGCTGCTTCGTCCTGAGTATTTGAAAGCTTCAGCCATTATCATCGCAGCATTTGACATTTTTTCTTCTGCCTCCACTTCATTTTTATTATTCTCTAAACTTTGATATTTAATAAATTTGGTATTTAATTTTTGTCCGTTTTTTCCCGGACTATTTTATCGACTGTAGTTTACTTATCTGCTTAAAGCTGTTTTGGTTTCTTTGTAATTCTTTATTTATCACTCATTAACTTTTTTTATCGGAAATAAATGAATGAGCTAGGCACGTCCGTCGGTTACCGAGGATGGATACTTTCGCAAAATTTGAGCTAATAATTATTTTGTTAGTCAGAAATGGTTTGTATGGATAGATTTGATGTTTACTGTTTATTCGACTTCGATCTAGAAACTACCTGTGATAACCAATCAACTAGAGAAAGTTTAATTCTAGAAAAAGATGTGGGCCTTACCGTTTCATAATTTTTTTGGTTAAAACAGATCATTGGTTAATTTTTGAAGAAGGGGAAGGGAAAAGAACCATTCCATTCACCCTGTCCCTTCCGTATAGCTTTTTCTATGATTTTCCTTGTCCTTCTGATCATGAAATGGGCATGCGGGCTAGAAAATTCAACGGTGGCACTAGATGCAAGTTTATCAATCAGGATGACTGTCATTAGTGTCAGAGATATGTCTCTGTTAGTGTTAACTTGTCAGTTGGTGAATATGCCCTTTAGAGCACTCGTTGTCGATCGAACAAATTGAGCGATCATAAATGTGGAACGATTAGCCCATGGATTCGTTCCCTTAGAACGGGCCCTCCCTGTACAGTAAAAAAAGGCTGAAATATACATAGATAGTGGCCGGGGCTGGATGGTCAGATCGGTAAAGGCTATTCTAATATAATAGAAATTTCCGCCGTGTTCGCGAATTAGTGTATATGCGGTCATTTTATAGATATGATATTCCTGATTTTTTTACGTATTTTACCACTATCTGAGAGTATCGATTCCAAATTTCAGCTCGATATTCCAATCATTAAGATCTGTACGATTTTTTGAGTGTGACCGTGCACCAATTTCGGACTTTTATCAAAAATTTCAAAATTTCATAATCTATAATATACGTTTGCTTATACTCTTGATCACGGAAACTTATTAATTCTACCCCGTAAATTCCGAAAATCAGCAAAAAACATAGCCACACTTATATTTTAGAAGTTGACTTTTTTCCAAAAAAAAATTATCTTACTTTCTGATCACCCTGTACACACAATTTTATAGATTTGGTATTCCTGAATTTTTTACATATTTTACCACTATCTGAGAGTATCCATTCCAAATTTCAGCTCGACATTCCGATTATTAAGGAATGTATGATTTTTTAAGTATGACAGTGCACATTTTTCGGACATGGAAAATCAAAAATCAAAATTTTATCAAAAATTTCGAAAATCTAAAATCCCTAATATACCTTTGCCCATACTTTTCATCACGGAAACATACTAATTCGACCCCGTAGATTTCAAAAAACTTAGGCAAACTTGTATATTAGAAGTTCTGAATTGCGCATGTGTTAGGTTAGGATCTATGTGAGTGGGGCCTTCTCGCCACCTCCACTGCAACTCCCGTTGGGTCTATTGTAGCTCACCCCTAGGGATTATAATTCACCCCACAAGCCTGTGCTTCTGACGAAGTCCATGGTTGTATTTGGTGATACTTTTTTGAAGTCGCTCGGCTCTAAGATACTAGAACCGAATATGTTATACCTTACCCTGTCCAGAGCTGGGCATGAGCATAGAATGTGCTCAGCAGTTTCGTCCTCCAAATTACAGAACCGACAATCCGAGGTCTGAACCAGACTCATCTTCTTTAGGTGGTAATTTAGTCGACAATGTACTGTAAGCAGTCCCGACAGAATGCGTAGGTTTGTTTTACTTCCATTCCAGGATCTGCTTATTTTTTGTACTCGAAGGATTGTATGTGAACGCCTTCGTGTGAGAGAGCCCCGGTATTTCTGCCCAGTACGTGAAGGTTTTCATCTCCGCCCAGGTAGCTATGGCCGATTTAGCAGTGCTTTCCGCAATGCCAAAAAATGGTTCAGATCCGATGAATAGAGACTCTGATCCCTTCTTTGCCAGAGTGTCGGCCTTCTCGTTGCCCTCCACTCCTCGATGCCCCGGCACCCATGTCAAAGTGACTCTGTTTTCCGTGCCTAGTATATCAAGGGATTGTAAACAGTTATATACTAGCTTAGATTTTATCCTGTTCGAGCTCAGAGCTTTAAGAGCAGCCTGGCTATCTGACAGGATGTGTATGTTCTTTTTAACAACAGGTTGATTCATCAGCTCTTTTGCAGCCAGTTCAATGGCGTATACTTCAGCCTGAAAGACGGTAGCGTACCTACCCAGGTTGGCTGCGATTTCAACTCTGGGTTTCCTACTGAAGACCGACGCTCCAGCCCCGTTTCCGGTTTTGGATCCCTTAGTGTAAATCACGTAGTCCGTTTCTAGGAAGGAGATTTCTTCGCTGTCCCATTGGTCTCTCGTGGGAATGAGGACCTTAAAGGGCTTATCCACGTGAAGTTTTGTGACAGAGAGATCCGAGGGCATCCCAAGAATGTGGTGATTTTGTATTTCCCTCAGCATTCCCGAGTGATCCCTCAGAGTCTCTCCATTTATTTGCCTCTCCACTGATAGCATTCTATGAGCTGCTCTCCTGGCTTCCTTTTCCAAATGAATGTGGAGAGGAGTTAGTTGCAGGAGGGCTTCCATAGCTTCTGTTGGTGTGGATGACATTGCTCCGGTAATGGCCAGGCATGCTGTTCGCTGCAAGCCTTGCAGCTTTGTTCTAGCTGTCTTTTGCAGACTTTTGGTCCACCAGACAGCTGATCCATACGTGACCATTGGCTTAACCATTGTTTGGTAAATCCAGTAAATTTGTTTGGGGTTCATACCCCAAGATTTTCCACATAATCTTCTGAGATTCCAGAGGGATAGTCTGGCTTTGTTTATCACTCTTTCCAAGTGGGCGTTCCAGGTGAGTTGTTTATTTAAAATTATCCCTAGATATTTCACCTCCGTCGCAAATGGAATGCTCACGCCGCCTAAAATTGGCTGGCGGAGTCGCTGTAATTTTTTCCTCTTTGTGAAGGGAACAATTACGGTTTTGAGGGGGTTCACAGACATCTGTACCCTCTCGCACCACCTATGCACTATGTTTAGGGCCGTTTGAAGGATGTTAGAAATTATCTCTTCAAATTGGCCTCTAACAATTATTACTATATCATCAGCATATCCCTGCACATCTATCCCTTGACTGGATAATTCACCCAGGAGATCGTCAACCAGTATTGACCACAAAAGGGGAGAAAGCACCCCTCCCTGTGGGCAACCCCTGGCCGCCATACTCCATTCAGTGATGTGATGTACCAGTTTGATAATATGCTTTTGATCCAGTTATAACGGATTGGTTTGCAGATTCCTCTGCGCTCCACCGTTCTCCATATGGATTCTGGAAGGGCGTTATTAAACGCTCCTTCTATATCTAGGAAGGCCGCCAGCGCTATTTCCTTGTTGCCAAGGGAAGGGCTGATTTTCCCCACTAGATTGTTTAACGCCAAATCTGTAGATTTGCCCGTTTGATAAGCATATACTGGGAGGGATTTAGCGGATACTCTCATAACCTTCCTTCCCTAATATACTTGTATAAACATTTTTCTAGACATTTCAAAGAACGAGGTCAGGCTGATCGGAAGATAGGATTTGGGAAGTGAGTTATTCACTTTCCCAGTTTTCCGTATAAATACAACCCTCGCCACTGACCATTCTAGGGTCTGCCTTGCAGAGTTCGTATAGGTGCCGTCTGGGCATTTTATTGCTCCAACGCCCTGTGCCGGATCTCTGGAGAGAGCCTTGTGAATTCTACAACTGACAGGTAAATCTGATATACTCTGACAGAAGTTTCTCCAGGACTCTTTCTTGGCTTTCCTAATCGCCTTATTGTGCTCTGTTAATGCCATACGATATTGTTCCCATAAGCCTTTTTCTTTAGCTCGGTTGAAAAGTTTCCGAACTTCTACTCTTTTCTTTCCCAAGTCTCTGCTCCACCAGCTCCGCCACGGTGATCCTCTGTGGTCTCTCTTCTCCTTCAGTGGGCAGTTTTGTTGATAGGCCGATAGAGTGGCGGTTTTCAATTGATTATTCGCCTCCTCTAACTCTGCTCTATTCTTAATAGTACCAATTATGTTTCCCAAGCCTGCTTCCCCTCCAGCCTTTCTGGCGCTTCATCATCAGGGATGAAGGCCACACAGATGAGGGGTTTGGGTAGCTCCTCCTTCTGCACCAATTTTAGCTTGGCGTCTTTCCAGGGACTTAGGGAGGATATTTCTCCCTCCAGCCACTGAAACGTTGCCAGATCGGCGCACACCAAAATCAGTATTCCAGGCCGAATTGTGCAGCTCTGGAAGCGTAATTGCGGACCCTTGTTGTCCGGAAGGCTTTCGATAGCCTTCAGAATTGCTTTTTGAAGCAATTTCAGCAGCTCATTTGTCAGCAGGACATTGGGGTGATCCGGGTGAATGATTCCCACCTTCAAACTCTCCGCTGCTTTGAACGATGGCTTTGAACCCGCCGCACTCTCCGAAGGACGTGGCTTTTTTGCCTCTGTCTCCGGGGTACTAATTGCGCATGTAACGCATAGGCTGCTGCATTACTGTTGCATGGCGCTTCGAAATCGTTCCGTTTTATTAATGTGCATGAAGCGCTATAGTTATTCGGAACGGTTGTATGCGCATTCTGTCATAGGGTTCATAGAATACCTATAGGGTTGTCTCTGATCCTGTGCGATAGAATTTAAAAATGGACGGCAATGAAAAAATATCAGAAAGCGAATTTCAGCAATTGCAATGTTTTTGATAAAAAATGATAAAAGTGACAGTAGCTCTGAATCTAGATGACAACGAAAATGAAAATATATCTTTAAATGATGCAGACGCTGTTCGTATTATTAATAGACTTATCTCTGCTATATACGCTTTATTGTTAACTATGTTGCATAACCAAAAGTATTGTGTGTTGCATAAAATCGTGACCATGACGAAAAATCCATGTTTTTTCTTCACCCAAAAAAGTGCTCAACACGCCAAAAGAAGTTTTTACTTCAAGATTATTTTCGAAAGAGTCTTATTTCGGAGTGGCTACTGCGCCATGGAAACGACATGATTGGAAATTTAAGCGGTGTTTCAATTTTTATTAATTCTTCAATTTTGTACAATCAACTTATTCACCTCTCCTAATATTTTCTCCAGTAATATATTTTATACGCTAATGTCCGAGAGTTGGTCATTGGAATATTTTTTTATAGTAGAGACTCAACCAGTAATATCGATGGTCTCTCGTAAGAACATCTGTTAAATACCGTCTTTAAAATCAACACAAACGTCAAAGCATTGGGCGAACACCAATGAAATGCAATGATCGACGAATCATGTACAAGCATTAAATCATCTGTTTTTATTATAACCGTGCCTTAGATATTATTTACTCACAAAGTAAACAAAGATTCGAGTGCCAAGTGGCGGACTATGGTTTGAAAATTTAATTTAAATAAGTAGATGAGATTAGATTGAAACAGTAACATAATAATTACAATCCATACGACATCAGCTAATTAAAATATCAAGATGAAATTCGCAATAGCACTCTTAATTATAGCTATTTTAAACATTTGCCTAGTTACTGCTGACAATGAAATAGTAAAAGCTAGACTAGAGGTAAGACAGTATTTTTTGTAATATTAAATTGTATTTTTTATTTAAATTGATAACGTATGCATATGTATTCTGTGTATTGAGGCCATGTGTTTGAAAAATCCACCTCAATCAAATGTAAAAATATTCTTAAAACAAAAGTGATTCCATTTTATTTTATATTCACAAATTTATGCTTTTTAGAGCTGTGCAGGATGCTCTCTAAACCAACTTCTGGAAGTAAGACTTTTTGCTTACAATGATATCCCTACCTATGAAAAAGTGGAGTGGAAAAAAATATCTGGAGCCAAACCAGAACTTATCTTCTTAAATGATCAAGATGAAGAAGTTGAAAGAATCCCTTTGAGTAAGTTAAATAGAGAAGATTGCAATGAGCTACTTACAAGTAGAGGATTTACTAAAAAGGAGAACGAAGAACTATGAATGGTACAAATCAAAGATTTTAACTCAACATAAATGAGAATGAAATAAAATTGTTTCAGTGAAACATTTTCTTTTTATTGGGGATTTGGGATATCATTGAGATTTTTTGAGTGTATAAAACTAAGGTGTCTGTGTCTATAGATTCTTTAGAATTAGTGGAAAAAATTAAGACATTTGAGAGTTAACATTAACCAAACTGTTATTTTCAAAATTATCATTTGCAAAGTAAAAATACAACTGGATATAAAAGTACCTTTAAGTTTAGTTTTCGAAAACGTAAAATATGTAAAACAAAGTCTACGATCAAACAAACAGGTTGTGTGTGATCGAAGTGGATGACTGCGGGAAGCTTATGCTTACCCATTCGCCAAACCGCAAACAAACAGGTTAATACCAACTAATAAAAACATATTTTTTAATCTGTTATTGTTTATTTAAAATGTCTAAGTAAATAAATAACTTAAACCCATTTACTTAAGTAAAATATTCCAAGTGATTTCAAGAGGTATGAAAAAACTAGTTTCTTTTGGATATTACTCGACTCACTCTCTATTGTAAGACGGATATTTTTTGCGAGTAGTGTATGTATCATTAGGATAAACGAGTATTAATAATGGTATTTTACACGCCTCCATTAATAGGTAGAGGAAGGATAGTTTTTAATTCTCCCCCTTCTCTAGGGGAGCGCGCCCCTATAGGCTTTCCGGAGCCTCTTCAGCCAACATTGGAAGGAATTGTTTGGTTCAGGGGATGGGAGTGGAGGGAACGGTTGTAGGTGTGTACTGACCCAGCATTCGCTTATTGCTACGAGAAAACCTCTGAAAAAACTTAAAACAGGTCAGGCGGACCTGGGACTTGAACCCCGGTCTTTCCCAATGCAAGCCGAGAGCGTAACCACTCCACCACTTGCTTATGGTCGCTATGTAAAAAGTAGACAACTTTCCATGCACACATTAAGTGAATGTTAAAAGTTTGTTTATTTAAGCCGCTCAGCTATTTTTCGCAGTGTAAATTATTTAGATAGCTTTCTCAGTGCGTGGTAGGTGACTATAACGTCAGTAATGCCAAACAAAATCGCTTAATAATCCTAGCGACTCTGTATTTCTTATGGAAATGTCTGTGAGAGTGGGATGTTCCAAGGCTATGGTAAGTGATTTTGATTTGGCATTAATGACAGTATCTTCAAACTATTATAATAATTCTAGATTTTAAAAAAATGACAACGTGATCTTCAAGGCAAAGTTTAATTAGTTTCTAAATCAGAATAACTTTCGGAAAGTGATAGTTCATCATCGGATTCATTGAATACAGAGATCACCATAGGTTCGATGTTTAGTAGGTCCAGTTTGTTTTCTACTTCCCATGCTTCAGAAATAATTTTCTCTGTATGATTTATGTAATTCTGCCAGTGTTGCTCCGGTACATTTTTTACAACGTCATTCCATACTTTTAAGTCTTCAGTAGGTGACCTTGCAGTTTTCGTAATAGCTTGGTCATAATGCCTTTTAGTTTCTGACCATACCATTTCGATGGCATTAAAATGGCAATGATAGGGTGGTAGCCTGAGAACACAATGACCATGCTCGGCAGCGTATTTGTCTAAATGATAATTTTTTTCTGGCAAAACTTGCTTTTCAATTATATTCCAAACAGCATCCTTTAAAATGTGATCTGGAAAAGGAATATTCTTTTTTTTTGAGCCATTCTAACATGCGTGTTTTACTCCAACTTTTTCTTGGGATTTTTTCATCCAGGCGACTGTGATACGTTGCGTTATCCATTATAATTAACGATGGTTCTTCCAAGTTTACAATTAGTTGCTGTTTAAACCAATTTTCAAAATTTTCGGTGTTCATATGTTATCATGGTAATCGCCTGTTTTTTTATTGCATTTAAAAATAAGCGATGCATTTGCCACAAAACCTTTTTTATTACCGGCATAAACAATTACATATCGTGTCCCACTTCCAGTTATTTTTAAATCACTGTGTTTAGTACCATCTTGCCACATTCTTCTGTCCCCGCTTTTACTAAAAACCCATGTCTCATCCAGAAAAACAGGTGTAAAGAGCTTTTCGCTTTTAGCAGCATGGTATTTGTTCAAAAATAATATTCTTTTTAATCTGACTGCAGGCATTTCAAAATAAATGTTTTCTTCCATCCTGTTTTTTGAAATGAAAACCCATTTTTTTAATTCCCAAATATAACGAACCTTTGGAAATCTTAGTTTCTGGAGACTCTTCGATAAATTGCCGTAAAATAGTTTCTACTGTGATTTTATCCTTTTGCGCATACATTTTATAAATTACTTCCCTCAAACAATGCAGGGTATTTTTTGTAATTCGGGTTTTGCTCCAGGAAACGCTTGCAGACATATTTCTTTTAAATTCGAAATCTGTAGCTCTGTTTGGTTTTTCAAGATTATATAATGTGCTTTCTGGAACTTTTAGTGCTTCGGACGCTTTTTGAATTGCCTTAAATCGAGATCCTAAATCGTTTTGAAAATAGTTTACTACATTAAGCATAAGTTTTTTGGATTCATCAGAATATCGCATTTTTATATCTTATTTTGCGTTATGACATTAACATGAAATCAAAATTTGACGTAACTTCAAAAACGTGACATCTAATAAATTAGTTACGACGTTCGCATTTTTGTTGGTAATTTTTTGTTTCAACCGATTTATTAATAATAAATAAGGATGGTCTTATTCTAAATGGGTATAAAATTTACTATACTTCCCGGTGAAAGGGCGAAGTCGGTCTTTGTCGCACACTAACCCTCTCTGTTTAAATTGTTTTATTCGATATCACGTTATAATCTCACGTCAGAATTTTTGACAAACGTATCAAACGTTTTTTCTTCGAGAGTAAATTTTACAAAATTTATCTATATTGAAGGTACAAAAATATGGTTCGTCCTAAGAAACGATCATCGTTGGAAACTGAAAATTCCGAAAATTACAATCTGCGGAAGAGTCCTAGATACCGCGACTACACAAGTCTGTTGCCTGATGAAATTTTAATATACATATTTTCTTTCCTTAAACATGAGGAACTATACACTATAATTAAAAGGGTATGTAAAAGATGGCACTTCTTGTCTTTCACACCCAGTCTTTGGAAAAAAATAATTCTCACCAAAAGAATACCATTGAAAATTATCTGTATGTGGCTGAAACACTCTCATTTGCTCAACGAACTTGAAATAATAGAAAATGGTGAAAAAGAGATTAATTTGATTTTTAAGAAAATAGCGAAATATTCAAAAAATCTCCAAAACTTACGAATTAAGAAGCCAGTTAACAAATACCCTTTTTACCCACTTGAAAGCAAAACCTTATACCAAATGTTTAATAACTGTAAGCGTTTGACAGAAATATCCTTTCTTTGGATGAAGATATGCTGGAAATCTGGGCGAATAACATTCACTGAACCATGAAGATTCGTAAAGTGTACCGATTTAAAAAATAAATGCTGGTATTAATCTTGAGAAATATTTTATTTATTTATTTTACTAGAGTTAATTTTATATAAAATCCAAATAGGAAAAAACTCAAGAAATAAAACCTTAAGTAATGTCCTGTTCTACAGGAGCTGCCTTGGAGCTCATCTCATATCCGATAGGTCCTCATCGACGACCTTCGCGTTTTCCGCATACCGTCCCTAGCCAAATGGCGGCTGCTGGTTGGGGTCGGGCTATCTTCTTCTTGGATGTGTAACCTTAGTGGTTATTTCTTCGGCGGTCTTCTCGTTGTTCCTTGTCTTCTGTTGTGTGTGTTTTTTCGCTGCCTCTATAAGGGGCAAATCCTTAGCCGACGATCTGCGACTAAAGACGATCTTATATAGAGTGGATCTACTTGTTATAGTTGTCCCCAGTTGAAATCCCGACTCATCTTTCTAAGGATCATTCATTCATTCATAAATTTGGGTTGTGCTCATCAGCCCAGGCACTTGAACTGAATACTATATCTATGTCCACATAGCAGTCAAATTGTATGTGGCCAAAGTTGCGTTTTACTATATTTTTGAAGTGAAAACTTCTTTAGGTGCGTTGAGCACTTTTTTGGGTGAAGAAATAACATGGATTTTTCGTTATCGTCACGCTTTTATGCAACACATTCAACAATGAAGCGTATATAGTGTTGCATAGATCATCGTCACGCTTTACATGAGCTATTTGAGTACTTTTTTTTGTAAAAAATGGGCTCACGATAAAAATTTTAAAAGGGATTCATTTATTGTTGTTTTCACTTATGTCGGCAGTCCCATGACTGGACTCTGTGTTTTTTTACAGGAGATATTGGTTTTGGAATAAAAAAAAACATGTAGTAAAAATAACATATATTTCTAGTTTGCGTAAATCCAGATAATTTATATGAGTATATACAAGAACAAAATATGAATGAGATTTTTATAAATATTAGTCTCATTTTTTCGCACATATTTTCGACTAGAAATAATAATAACTAAATAACAGTTCTAATATTTTAACAAGTTTTAGTTGTGAAGAATTTTTCACCGATTTTTTCATACCAACCAGACGATAACAACAAGCAAAAGCTACTAGAAATAAAGACATGCAGCAGAAACGAATAATTGGCAGTGTAACCAAAACTCTACTCCTCCCATGTCTTGCACCTAAAAAGGTGCTAGAATTAAATATCTATGTAGAAATCATCTTCAACTATAATAAAAATATAAAATATGGAATTTATAATAAATATAGACACCAATTTAAATATATAAGAGTGAATTTAAAGATTTTTTGTAAAGAGCAGAAGCAACAGAGATTTACAGATATATCAATAAAGATTTGAAAAGGTACAAATATCGGAAGGATATAACCAACTGAAGGAAACTGGAAAAATACATTACACAGTTAATTCCTTACTTTTCTTCAATAAATTCTGTAGAAATTTATTGCTTTGAAAAGAGAGTGCATAAAATGCAAGAAATAGAAGAAAAATGCAGCAAATTCCATACCATTCCCAGGTTAATTCCAAAAGGGCCACAAAGCTAAGCAATCTACTAACAAGAGAAACTACCTCACTATCTCAAAACACACCCAGCTTTGCATTAAAATACAATTTCAGATGTTTTTATATCCCCTCCCAAGATGACGAAACTGCTGAGCATATAATTTTTAATCCACAATCGACTCTTGCGAGTCAAAGTGGTAGGCCCAATAGACCCTCTCACCTAGATTTTGGTCCTAACCACACTGCATTTTGCGAAAATTTTCTTATTTTCTTTCTTGAATGATTAAAACTCTTGTTCGATCTTTTCCTGTAAACGTTGACCTAATTAATTTGTTTATACACTAAATTTGCTTCCCCATAACGTTATTTATATATATTTTTTTGTAAATAATAGATAGATAGATTGTCATCATTTTATTCATACAGAAAACCTAATATTGTTTCAACTTGAAATACCTTATACAATTAACACTATTTCTACATGAAACTGAAACTAGTATAGAATAAACCTATCACACCATAATTTTTCATGCCTAGAACCCGTTTTTACACTACCTCAATATATGCATCAAATAATAACATATTATGAATCGTTCTAAAATGTAATTAAAGAAGATATTGTATTGAGTGAATTGTAAATAAATATATTTTGTATTATGAGATGCAACAAATAAAATTGTGGAGCAGTTTTTAAAATGTGATCTAAGCCATCAATAGCCATGTCAAGAAAAGTATGGCTAACCATAGAAATATTTTTGATAAGAATTGTTCTTCCATGTGTTGTTGAGTACCATGTGGACCAACTGTTCGAGGATCACCAATATTAAAAGCAGAAGTGAAAAAACCAAAAGGGAATGCTCCTATACCGAATGACATGTGAAAACTGTTGTCTCCGAATCCAAATCCTACAACAAAATTCTTTCTAAAAGTGTCTATCACACAATTCAATTCTATATGTTTTCTTTAACTATATTTTCAGTTACTTACCAGGAAAGATGATACCAGGTTCAGGTTCTGTTCTTTGTCCAGCAGGTCTTGGTGGTACTTTTTCCCTTGGATCTTCTTGTTTTGTACTGCCCCGACCATACAGCGGTACCACTTTTTCTTTGCTTATAGCAGCTTTACAGACTGGGCATACTTGTTTATTGGGTCTTGTCTCCAGCCACTGATGCAGACAAGGCCAACTGCACAAACAAATATTACCAACAAATTAATATTTTAAAATGTTTCAATGCTTATAACAATGATAACAGTTGCATGGTAAACAAAGTAGCTAAAACATGATTTATAAGTGATATAAATGGTATAAATAGCTTTTGAATGATAAGGAATTAAAATTAACTTACCAAAATAGATGGCCGCACATACTAACCACTGCATCTCTGGCAGTATCTAGACATATATTACACTCAAACATGGAATCATCCTTTTTCTCATCATCTTTGGAATTCGAATTTTGACTTCCGTCCCCAGTGGAGTCTTTAATGTTTTCGTGTACACTCGATGCCATTTGTTATAATACAGGAATGTTCTACTTTTATTTAATAAGTTTAAAATGACGTGGCCTAGAGTAGGTTTAAGCAGTTTGTATTGACCTTTAATTGTATCCAAAAATGCTGATTAGATGTACTACAATATTTGTATTGGTGTTCATGCGAATAATTTTGAATCAGGTGATTACGATTAGCGAGTAAAACGCATTTACAAATATTTGTAATGAAATAACAAGTGTCAATCTGACATTTCTTGTTTACGAATTTAGTTTCACTTGTTCACTGATATATGAAAAGACCTGTTTATATCAAGCCTAAATTAAGTTTTTTTACAATAATTTTACACAACACCTAAAAAACAAAAAAATATATTTCACCACAAATAAATTTAATCGACATTTACGTCAACTGTCAAAGTCAAGTTTAACATTTTTTTATTTGCAGCTTCACCAACATTTCAAAATAAAAACTTAATTTTCTGACAAGCAGTAACAGTTTTGTTCGCAGTGTTGCCGTTGCCTTTTTTTCCGGGATTGTCCAGGGACTGGGTTCTTCAAGTTAAATACCACAGATATTAATATTTTATGCGACAAGCTGTATCGACTTGGTAACTTCTTAGGGCTTTTATTACGGAAACTAAAAAATTCTGTTGGTGTGACTATCTGGAATGTCAATTAAGAGAAGTTATTTGTTATTCTCTTTTTTACTTCGGTGGAGACGAAGACAAACCATCTGTCAGTCAAGAAACCGGACACAACGTGTACGCGAGATTGCTTGAAAAACTAGACTTTATGTTATTCTTGCGCGCTGTTTCAATTGATCTGTCACTTCCTTATTTGAAAGTTTGACGCAACTATTTTTACAACGAGCAACGGAAGAACGTGAAAAGATGAATAGCAACGAACTGTATGCGTTAAGCCCGGTTCTCACGGTGCAATTTAGTTGTAGCAACTTCTCGCCGTAACACGTCTCCTTTCAAAGTTGCATGAGCGGTCACACATGGTTCACACTATCGTAGCAATTTCTCGGGGAACTATCATATTGTTGCCAATATTCAAAATAGTCACCATATTTTCAACATTAAAAGATAACCGTGACCCAACTTTATAGATGATAAATTTGAATTTGCAAGAGGTAGCCATTAGAGACTTTTAGCTTGTCTTAAATTTCTCACGTATCCGTATCCTTAACGATCTGCGCATATGTAGACCCGTTACGTCTCAGCCGATACGATGCGTTGAACGTATTGTTACGTCCCCTACTCCGTATACGTAAACGTATCCGTATCTCGACCAAAATCAGTATTCTGTGATATTAGTGCTATTTTACAGATCTTCTTCTTTGATATTGGTTTGGTTTAAATACAACCCAACATATTTTGGTCATACAAAATATGCATCAAAAATAGGTCGTCCAAATCATTATCGTCCTCGTCTAGCAGCAATGGATTATTTAATATCGCCCCCATATTACGTTTTTACAAAAATATAAAAAAGTTTTGAGGTTATACAATTAAAAACAGAACGAAACGGTACGTTTTCTGCTAAAAAGGTTTTCTTGACAATTTCTTTACGTTAACGTAAATCCAATACGGATACGTGTAAAAACTTATGACAAGCTAAAAGTGTCTATTGTGTGCTCGATACACTCAAGTGGCACTTAAGGGATACTTGAGTACCACTTTTCTGAGCGACTATAAATACTGGCATTAGATGTGTCAGTTTAGTGCAACAGTTTTTTTAGGTCTGATTCTGACGATGCAATTTTGTGTCTGCAACTCGATCGCGGCGACAACATTGCATGCAGTTTATGTCTTCCTACCATGCAACTGATCAATGCAATCGAGCTGCACCAAAATAGAACTGATACTAATTGTATGCCACAAGTCGCAGCAACTTGGTAACTTTTTTTACGCAAACCTAAAACTTCTGTTGGTGTGAAGATCTGAAATGACAGTTGTGAGGTTATCTGTTATTAGGATCTTTGTTTTCCTAAAAAAAACTGTTGCTGTTAGTCCAATGATCACATATGGAGCTATATTGCTTGGTGGTCAAAAGCTTTACAGCGAACGGCATACAGAGACAGGCTTGTCTGGCAATTACTGGTGTACCACATCAGTACCACACCGTCAGCTGCCATGGAAATCCTTCTAGACCTACCTCCTCTCCATATATTTCTGACAAGGGAGGCTAGATATGGACAACATGAACAGAATTGCGCATATTTCTAAATGCACAAAACAGTCACAGTATTCTGGGAATGACCTCTGGCTTAATGCCTCCAACATCAGTAAACTACGACCTGCCTTATACCGTCTTAATTCCAAATAGAGACGAATGGGTCTTTCGTAAGGATGAATTATTAAGAGTAGACAGCTGTTGGTACACAGATGGATCAAAAACACCCTCAGGCTCTGATGCAGGTGAATACGGGCGCAGACCTAGGACAGACGGAAATGTACGCCGTTGCTTCATGTGTGGTGAGATTGGAGCAAACCAATCTCGCACATAAATCAATGAAAATTTTCACGGGCAGCCAAGCGGTTTTGAAAGCACTTACCGTGTTATGTCGAAACTGGTTTTTGATTGCCAAAAAAGACTCTCTTCAATAGAGTATCGCTGGTCTGGATCCCTGGCCATTCTGGAATGGATTGCAATGAGGCGGTCTCTCTTGCAAGGGAAGGTTCCGCACGCGTTTTTATCGGACCAGAACCTACAATTGGCATTGCAATAAGCTTTGCCAAACAAACACTAAATACCTGGACAGCAAGAAGAGCTTTAGACTTCTGGCATAATATACCAGGATTGGTTCATTCAAAGGCTTTTGTACATCCTTCGAAGAATAATGTCTCCAAACGAATGTTAGATTATAGCAGGCATGACCCCTACGTTATCTAATAGGCCTTTTAACAGGCCACTGTCATCTGAATCAATCTAACTGTCGGAAAATACGACTTGTTGTCTTTGTCTGGAAGATGATGAAACAGCAGAGCATATAATTTGTGCCTGCCCCGCCCCGGCTCCAATCAGGAATCTGATGTTTGGCAGGGTCTCTCTCTCGTCCTCGGACCTGAAATATCATTCACCAAGAAACTAATCGGCTTTGTTTGCTGAAATCTGAATAGGTATGAGCCACAATAGACTCTTGCGAGTCGCAGTGGAGGACCCACTCACCACAAACCTAACCTAGTTCAGTTGATTTGAGAAATTGAATCACGGCAAAACAGTCGCGGGCCGTACCACACTACAATGATTAGACTCTAATACTCGTACCTGAATAAATTGTCTGTTCGGATCAGTTTCATTAGTCCAGCCCGCCGGATTTGATCCAATGGATCAGTTCCAGTACAGGTTTAGCCATCCCTAGTTATTAGGTTCTTTGTTTTCCTAAAAAAACTGTTGCTCTTGTGGATTGTTGAAGAAGACTTAAAATTAAATCAATATGAGTCAGGATTGGGATAGATACTCAACAAAAATTTTTCATTTTCAAATTCTTCATTACATGACAAAAAACACCTTGTTGATATCTTTTCAGTATCCATGGCCGAACCCACCAACGTTTATGAATAGGTTTTTTTCAATAATTGCCACTAAACTGACACATCCAAGTATCAAGCACATAATGGCTACCTCTTCCAAATCCATATATTTATTCTCCTTTTAGAAAAATTGAGCAATAAATCGCTGTTTTGAATATTTATCATCTATAAAGTTGGGTTACGGTTATCTTATAATGTTGAAAATATGGTGACTATTTTGAATATTGGCAACAATATGATAGTTTCCCAAGAAATTGCTACGATAGTAATTTGATGATATTCAATTTACCAGAATCGGATACTGATCGTGACAAGGTATCTGAAATTTTGCGTGACATAGTTGTAACACCTCCTTCTATAGTTAGTCTTCAAAGGGTTGGAAGGCGTAATACTAAGGGAGCTCGTGCCCTAAAAGTTATGTTTAACTCCGCCTTTGATGTTCAAAATATCATTAGGAACCGTACCAGACTTAAGGGTAGAAAGATCTTTTTCAACTACGACCTTACGAGCAGTCAAAGGGAACTTGAAAAACAACTAAAAGAAGAACTCAAGAGACGTCAAGAGAACGGCGAAAATAATCTCTCTATCAAATTTTTGAATGGGTGTTATAAAATAGTTGTTAAAACCAACCCAAAAAACTGATTAATCCTGGCCCAACTTCAGCTTCTAGCAAATTGCGATCAAATTCTATTTATTATCAGAATGTTCGAGGTTTGAGGACCAAACTAAACAAGCTATCATCAAACGCAGCTACTAATTCCTATGATATAATTGTTTTGACTGAAACTTGGCTATCGGATAATTTCGGAGATGCTGAAGTTGGATTAGATAATTATAATATTTATCGGCGAGATAGATCTGCACTCACTAATCCTGCAACTAGAGGTGGTGGAGCTCTTATAGCAGTGGCTAGAAATATAACTAGTAGCCTGCTGCAGTCATCAGAAGAAATTGAACATGTTTTTGTTCTAGTTGGAAACACTAGGAACAAATGTATAATTGGAGCCGTCTACTTTCCCCCACTTTCCCCGATTGAAGATTATTTATCCTTTACTGAGAACCTAGACGCCATTTCTGAAAAGTATCCTGATGCTAAGATCTGCATTCTGGGTGATTTCAACTTACCTAAAGCAGTATGGTCTGACTTAAATATTTGTTCAGAAGCTATTTCACCCCCTGGTACCAGAGCTGATGAAGTGAATGCTACTTATACCGTTTCTAATATGTGTGCCTACCATAATCTGTTTCAAATTAACTCTGTTCATAATGAATTTAACTCACTTTTGGATTTAGTTTTTAGTCATGATCGTTTAACTACATGTATTACAGCAACCGATCCTCTGATTGATGTAGATGTTTACCACCCTCCTTTAGTAACTGAATTGAACTTGAGCTTGGACCATTGTAATTATTCTCCTGTTGCTGATGAGTTTTATTATGACTACAAATCAGCTGATTTTCACTCTATTGAATATCATCTGGGACTTATTCGGTGGGATCCTTTGTTATTGAATAGATCATTAGATGATATGTTAAATATTTTCTATGATATTTTGTATACCGTGATTCACCTGTTTGTACCTGTTAAGAAAGTTTCATCCAGAAAATTCCCCAGATGGTTCTCATCAGAACTAAAACATCTCATATATTTAAAGAAGCAAGCTCACTTGAAATTCAAACTAACAGGATCTCCTGTTGATTATTTGGAATTCTCTCAGCTGCGTTCTCGGTGTAAGCTCAGGTCTAAAACTGACTATAACGATTATATTAGGTTTACTGAATGTTCTGTTGGTGTTAATTTAAAATCGTTTTGGAACTTTGTAAACTCCAGAAGAAGATGTAATACAATTCCTGATGAAATGTACCTCAATAATGTCAAATATCCTGTGGGAATCGATTTAGCTAACCTGTTTCAAGATTATTTTAGCTCTGTTTATTCTGATAAGACCTGTCCTAGCTATGGTTATATATCTTCTACTCCTTTGAATGCTTCTGAGTATTGTGTGTCTATCTCTGAAATATATGAACATCTTTGTGGTTTGAATGTATATAAAGGTCCTGGGCCGGATGGCATCCCTCCTTCTATTTTAAAATATTGTAGTTTTGTATTGTCTCGCCCCTTACATATCATTTTTAACTACTCCCTCAAACTTGGTATCTTTCCAGATTTCTGGAAATCTAGTTTCGTCGTTCCTATTTACAAAACAGGTGAAAAATCAAACATATCCAATTATAGGCCGATATGTATTCAGAGCGTAATTCCTAAATTATTAGATAATATTGTTACTAAAATCCTTACCAAACTTTTGGATCCTTATATCATTAACCAGCAGTTTGGCTTCCGTTCAGGGAAGTCAACTGAGCTTAACCTCCTTACATATGTGGACTATCTTTCAAGTGCCTTGGACTCTGGTTATCAAGTTCACTCTTTGTACACAGACTTCTCCAAGGCATTTGATAAAGTTAATCATGGCCTGATTCAAAAAATAAATAATATGGGTGTTAATGGTAGTCTCCTAAACTGGGTTCAAAGTTACCTTACTGGCCGTATTCAAATAGTCCGTGTGTGTGGCTTCTTATCATCTGGCTTTGTAGTTCCTTCAGGTGTTCCCCAAGGATCACACATAGGACCACTTTTGTTTAACATTTTCGTCAACGACATCCAGAACTGTTTTATAAACTCTCAATTCTTATGTTTTGCTGATGATCTAAAATTGTATTTGACTGTACGTTCATTAGAGGATTGTCAGAATCTTCAAGCAGATTTAGATAATTTATCTCGGTGGTGTACTGCCAATGGCATGGAACTGAATCCAGCAAAATGTCAGTTTATTAATTTTAGTAGAAAGCGTCACCCTATTGTTTTAATCTATAACATTAACCAAACACCTCTTATTAATGTGTCAGAAGTTAAAGATCTTGGTGTTGTGATTGACTCTACCATGTCTTTTCGGCCCCATATATATGTTTCAATTAATAAGGCATTAAGGATGCTTGGTTTTATCAGAAGGATAACTTGTGACTTTCGAAACGTGCAATGTCTTAGAATACTTTACTTCTCCCTTGTTAGACCTCTTATTGAATATGCATCTTCTGTTTGGAATCCCTTCTATACGAACCATATTCACAACATTGAACAAATACAAAGAAAATTTCTAAGACTCATTGCCTATAAATCTGGAATTCATCCTGTTAACACCTACCACCTAAATTACCATGATTTGCATTCCCAGTTTATGTTGGAGCCTCTTCGTTACAGAAGGAATTGCAAGGATCTTTTCATTCTATTCAACATAGTCAATTCTACTCTCGATTGTCCTACTCTTTTGTTGAATATTGGTTTTTCCGCACCAACTAGATCTACTAGAAATAGTGTTACTTTTTCACAACCACACTACTATACTAATTATCGCAATAATTCGTTCATCCCCAGGTCCACAAGATTGGCCAATCGATTGAATCTTGATTTCTTTACATCTTCTTCTGAGTTTCGCCGACAACTCCAAATTTGTAATTTTTAAAAAAATATTTTTAGTTGTTATTGTAAGTGATATGTGCTTTATCTTATGTGTTAATTAATGTATCTATAAGTTTATGGTTTTTTCTATTTATATATATATTTTTTTTCTTTTTTTTAAAATTCTGTGTATCAATTATTGTACTCTATTGTATTTAATGGGTTCTAGCCCGTCAATAAATAAATAAATAAATAGATAGTATGAACAAGGTGTGAACGCTCATGCAACTTTGAAAGACGTGTTGCGGCGAGAAGTTGCTAAAACTAAATTGCCTTGATTAATTAATTGCACCTTCAGAACCGGACTTAATAACACAATAACAGATAACCTCGTAACTGTCATTTCAGTTAATCACACCAACAGTTTTAGGTTTGCGTAAAAAAAGTTACCAAGTTGCTGCAACTTGTGGCATAAAATTAGAACCAGTTCTATTTTGGTGCAGCTCAATTGCATGGTAGGAACACCTAAACTGCATGCAATTTTGTTGCTGCGATCAAGTCGCAGAGACGAAATTGCATCGTCAGAAACGGGCTTTACGCATTGTTTGGTTGACAAAAAATGGGGTATTGGGAAAATAAGACAAGAATAATTTTACTTCATTTATTCATACAAATAGTGTACTTGATTAAACATAGAATTTTGCATTAAACCCTGATTTTTCGATATAAAACACGTTTATAAAAAAAGCTTACCACTACTGGTAATTTTATTTGATCGATTCAATTTTGTATTTTGTAAACTTTAAATATCACTCGGAAATACTGAAAAAAACCATATGAATTTTTATGTTAACTCTATTAAAAATAAAAAAGAATTTTTCTTAAAATTGACATTCAAGTCATTGAGAAATTACTTACTAAACTTCGTTGACCTGAATATAAAAATAAAAACAATAAAAAAAGAGAAAATGAACAATATGATGATAGATCATAGAGCCCATAATAATACAACTTGAAAAAGTAAAAAAATTATACAGTATGTCCCAGTTTTCCAACAAACATTAATACGCCTATCCGAAACACCTCCCAACTACTCTTCTCTAATACCATCGATGATCTCCCTAACAATCACGTTTATAAATTTTCTTTAAAATTTTAAAGAACACATCGTGCGGCAGTCCCTTCGAAATTTGATGAATGTGCGTTCTGATAATATTAAAGCTTTCCTCTTCGTAAACGGAATAAGTGGAAGGAAGTCCTAATTCTTCGTATAACTGTTTAATTAACTGAATTGATTCAGGCTCGTCTCGACCGTAATGTTCTTCCATTACTTTTCTTTGCGACGGTGTAGCTCGTTGAAGGGCCACCACTGCTAACCAACTACATTTGCCGTCTTTTATATCAGTACCTACTTTGCCTGTTACAGCTGGGTCTCCGAAAGCGTCCAGGAAATCGTCCTGAAACAATGAAAAATATTTTTTTAGAAGAAAAGGGGTTCTTTATTAGCAAAAATTTACATCTTCCGTGGGAGTACAATTCACTTTTTATTAGTGATTAATTTATTTATGAAAATTTCAGGGGCATACGATAAAAATTTTGATGTTGATTTGAAAAGGGTTCATTTATTTATAAAAATCACCATCTACCAAGGGAGCACAATTAAATTTTTTAAGGGATCAATTTATTTGTAAAATCAGGGGCATACGATAAAAATTTTGACGAGGTTGATTTGTTTGTAAAACTTTTCTCTCATCATGGTTGTAGGATTTAATTTTCTAACGGTTTTATTCATTTATAAAAATTTCCGTTCACCATAGGATTACGATAAAAATTTGAAAAGGGTTCATTTAATTGTAAAAATCTCCATCTACCAAGGGAGCACAATTAAATGTTTATAAGGGATCCATTTATTTGTAAAATTTTCTATATCAGGAGCATACTGTTACGCGAGCTACTGCAATAATATTCTCACTTAGTGCCCCCAGTGAAATCCCCGAAAATGAGACGACTATGGCTCCTCCGCCCAAACTTCGAGAAACATCCAGAACACCCGGGTGCGTCCGCCAGAATATCGAGAATATCCAATGCGTCCGCGAGAACGCCGAGATACTTCTAGAATTACGGCGCACGAGTATAAATAGGCCACAAGCATCGCTGCAGTAAAATTAGTCAATCAGTCAGTGTTGATACCGAAGGAAAGTAATCGCGCATCGATAAAGTGTTTATTAAGTGACTCTCATATAAATTATAATTAGTGTGTTTAGTGTATTAGATAAATTATTAAATAAGGACCGTGTTACATATAAATCTGTAAATATAAATTAATTGTAAATATAAATTAGAATAAACGTTACATTGGTGTCAGAAGTGGGATTAAAAAAATAAATAAATAAATAAATATACAGGAAGATGGCGAAGAAACTTTGTGAATTAAAAGTTTCAGAGCTTCGAAGAGAGTTGGAGGATTACGAACTGGACACAAGTGGGGTCAAGTCAGTGTTAGTGGAACGACTAAAAGAAGCCATGATTAACAATGGATTGGACCCGGAAACGTTTGAATTCACCGACGAAGCGTCCGCCTCTATAACCTCTTCCATAAAAAAACTTTCGGCGGACATGGAAAACAAAATGTCGGACATGGAAAATAAAATTTCGACGGATATAAAAAACGAAATTTCATCCATGGAAAGTAAACTCTCGGCGGACATGGAAAACAAATTGTCGGACGTGGAAAATAAAATTTCATCCATGGAATATAAAATTTCGACGGATATAAAAAACGAAATTTCAGCCATGGAAAGTAAACTCTCGGCGGACATGGAAAACAAATTGTCGGACGTGAAAAATGAAATGACATCCATGAAGACTGATATTTCTGCCGTGGAAGAAAAGATTAAAAGAATGGAGCAAGAAATGAAACAAAAAATCAAAGAAATCGAAAGGAAGACTAGTAATAAACCGGATATTACAACTAGGCAAGCCCCGAATAACGACGAACTGGCAGAGAAAGTAGAGTTGAAACCGAAAATGGAAAACGATATTAACAGCCGAGTGAAACTGCCAACATTCGATGGTAAAACGTCATGGCCGAACTATCTTAAGCAATTCGAGGCGGCATCAAAGGCAAACAACTGGAGTGAGAAGGAAAAAGCATTAAATATAACTCTTGCCCTTAGAGGAGACGCTATGGATATCCTCCAGACCATTCCAGTGGAAGAGGCCGAAGATTTTGAACAACTCAAGCGATTGAATATGAGATATGGCCTGGAACACCTGGAGCATCTGTACCAGTCGCAGCTGAAAAACCGCAAACAAAAACGCGACGAAACTCTGCAAGAATTCGAAGCAGACATTGCGAGGTTGGTGCGGTTTGCCTATCCATCGGCACCGGAGAATGTCATGGAATGTTTAGGGGTACAGACATTCATCGACGGAGTTCGTGACCATGAAATGCAGAGAACTCTACGCTTGGCTCGGCATAAGACACTGGTCGACGTACTCTCTGCAGCCTTGGAGTACGAAGCAGCTACACAGGCTTCCGGAGTATACGGCAAGGTGAGGGCTGTAGCAGACGAATAAGTTGAGAACAAGCTCGACCAGATTGTCAACATGATGAAAAGCATCTCAAATGGAAAACCGAAAGCTGTGAGATGCTGGAATTGTGAAGAAATGGGACATGTACGCAGCTCGTGCAAGCGACCGAGAACTGCTACAAACAAAGATGCCCAGCAGGAAAAACTAGGAAGGGTCGACCTTCAGAGGGCAGCTTCGACCCGAAGACCTTCCAAAGACTCCCTCTCTAGAAGACCATGCCCTGCAGAGTGCTCTCACTGCAGCAAAACAGAAGCTAAGGAAGCTGCGATTCGAAGAACCACGGTGACCACCGACGAATGGACTCCAGAAAAATTGGAAGAGGAACAAGAGAACGATCCCGACTTGAAGAAAATCCGACATTGGAAAAAGGAGAACTGTCGACCTACTTGGCAGGAGATTTCAAGGTACTCGCCAACGATGAAATCGTATTGGGCCCAGTGGAACTCGCTGGTTTTGGAAAACGGTTTGCTACAGCGAGTAATCGAGAACGATGAGGGTTCCGAAAGTAGAAGACAGTTGGTGATTCCAAGAACAAGGATAGCAGCAGTACTGCGGAAATTACACGACAGTCCGTCAGGAGGACATCTAGGTGTGAAGAAGACCCTCCAGAAAGTGCGAGAACGGTTTTATTGGATGCACAGTTCCGAAGATGTGAAGGACTGGTGTAAGAAGTGCACTACCTGTGCTACGACCAATGGACCGCACGGGAGAAGAAAGGCTCCTATGAAGCAGTACAATATCGGAAGCCCTTTTGAACGCATTGCCCTGGACATTGCCGGACCGTTTCCACCGACAGCAAATGGCAGCAGGTACATTTTGGTGGTGATGGACTACTTCACAAAATGGGTAGAAGCGTATGCCATTCCAAACCAAGAAGCCGCAACGGTTGCCGATGTGCTTGTGAATGAGTTCATTTGCCGATATGGAGTGCCCCTGGAAATACACAGCGACCAGGGCAGAAACTTCGAAAGCCAGCTGTTCCAGGAAGTTTGTGAAAAGCTCGGCATGAAGAAAACGAGAACTACGGCTTTGCACCCACAGTCGGACGGGATGGTAGAGCGAATGAACAGAACTCTTGGCAAATACCTGTCTAAAGTAGTAACTAACCATCAGCGAGATTGGGACCAATATCTCTCGCTATTCGCGATGGCCTACAGATCCGCCATCAATGAGTCCACCGGCCAAACACCAGCAAGAGTTCTGTTCGGACGCGAAATGAGATTACCCTGCGACCTTGAATTTGGATGCCGACCCGGAGAAGACATAGCTGGCGAAGATTACGTGACCCAGCTGAGAAAAAGAATGGACGACGTACACGAGCTGGTTCGATCGAATCTCCAGATCGCTAGCGATAGGATGAAGAAAAGGTACGATACGCAAGCTACGGAAGGAGGTTTCCACGAAGGAGACAAAGTCTGGCTGCATAACCCAAGAAGACAAAAGGGTTTTTCTCCAAAGTTGCAGAAAGCTTGGGACGGTCCGTACCTCGTAAAGAAAAGAATCAACGATGTCATCTATCGTATCAGCAAGATCCCAAATGGAAAGCCAAAGGTGGTACACCGTAACCGATTAGCGCCATTCGAGGGTGACCACGATGAGGAAGTAAACCAGCTTCAGGAAGTAGCCGATCCTGCTTTTGTAGAGTTCATGGGTGCTTATGGTGGTACCGGAAAAGCAAGATTCGGCGTCACCACTGAGAGACGACAAGACCTGCTTACCGTTCCGGAGGAATACTCACTGGCAATAAACATCCCTGCCAGCGTAACCGATGCGCGCGGACTGGCATCTCTGTTTATTAAGAAGAGTGGCGCACGACCTTTGGTAAACCAGTTACCAGTACCAGGTAAAGCTCTGAAGCTGCAAAATGGCTCCCGCTACAATTTCCACCTAGTGACGAGGAACACCTTCGACGAAAGACCAACGTACGAGGATGTCTGGGAAGCATTACGAAGCCTGAGAGAGCATGTGCTTGAATTGAACGTGTACAGGCTAGCCATGCCCAAGATTGAATGTAGGTATTTAGATTGGCGAATAATCCGTAACATGGTAGAAGTAATCTTCCGAGACACCGAAGTGCAGGTACTGGTTTGCGGCCATGCTCGGGAGACACAGCCAACAGAGAAGACGGTCGCATGTTACTTCCATACAACTGGAAAATGCAACAAGGGGACCAGTTGCCGATACAGTCATCTCGTTCCAGTTTCCTAGCTAGTTCCAGGAGGAACTGTCTCTTAAGGAGGGGGCAATGTTACGCGAGCTACTGCAATAATATTCTCACTTAGTGCCCCCAGTGAAATCCCCGTATGAGACGACTATGGCTCCTCCGCCCAAACTTCGAGAAACATCCAGAACACCCGGGTGCGTCCGCCAGAATATCGAGAATATCCAATGAGCCCGCGAGAATGCCGAGATACTTCTAGAATTACGGCGCACGAGTATAAATAGGCCACAAGCATCGCTGCAGTAAAATTAGTCAATCAGTCAGTGTTGATACCGAAGGAAAGTAATCGCGCATCGATAAAGTGTTTATTAAGTGACTCTCATATAAATTATAATTAGTGTGTTTAGTGTATTAGATAAATTATTAAATAAGGACCGTATTACATATAAATCTGTAAATATAAATTAATTGTAAATATAAATTAGAATAAACGTTACAATACGATAAAAATTTTGACGAGGTTGATTTATTTAAAAAATCTCCATCTACCATGGGTGTACAATTAAATTTTTATAAGGGATCAATTTATTTGTAAAATTTTCTATATCAGGGGCATATGATTTATTTGTAAAATTTTCCTTTCATCTTGGGAGTACGATTCAATTTTCTAGCGGGTTTTATTCATTTGTAAAAATTTCCATTTACCATAGAAGTTTTATAAAAATTTAAACTGAACGACTTACCTGAATTTGGAAAAACTCTCCCATTTCTAATAGAATTGTTTTCGCTTGTCTGTGCTGTTCTTCGTCAAACATGTTCGCTAAATACATAGCAGCAGCTACTGGCAATTGGAAAGTATAATAGGAAGTTTTATACTTAATGATAGCACTGTACCTCTTCATAACAAACTGCTCTAATCTGGGTCTGCCATTTTCTATACAGAGACAATCTAAGGATTGTCCCATCGCCGTTTTCAACGTAATATCGTGAAATAGTTCCACTATCGGTATATAACAAGGAAGATTCGATAAGTATTTTCTTAATATAGAATAAATGCTATTTTCGACAAGGATTCCATCATTTATAGCTATTAGTCCTACACCTTTGTTTTTGTACCAACACGGTTGGCCTCGACGGAGTTCTGAATGGTCCATAATATCGTCGGCTATAAGGAAATATGCTTGGAGCTGCAAAAAACAAAATGAATTTGATAAACATTGCTTGATAACACATCTTGCAGATCAGCACGATTTCAGAACTTACGGTATAAACCTTCAGTATATATGACAACACTGCTTATATTGAATGTTTATTGACAGATGATTGTTTTGATTTTGACCAAATCTTTTACGGTTGTTGTGTTCAACTGTGGTAGATATCGCGAAGAAATTTGAATGTAAATCAATTAAGAATACTTTATTTATTCGTTAAATTAAAAATGTATCCTAAGCGGTGTTTACAATACATCGTTTGACAGATAAGCAACAGTTCTGAAACTACCAGTTTGCCATCATCAGAGCCGATGGCAATTAAAATTTATTCCTCGAGTAATAAATAAATAATCTAGATAATTATTACTATTATTACTCGAAAATTTTAATATTATGATTATTCAGTAAATTTCAACCCTACCTCACACAGCACGGCACTGTTGATGGAAGCTGCGACCTATCGATTAAATCAGGTAAATTATCTTACAAAAAGTGGTCTCAGTAGTTGATCCCCGATTATCCAGACATTTACGCTGGTGCTTCGTGTCTTTTATGGCGTTCGGATTTTCGTAAGTCATATCATAAAAATCGAAAAAACACTTTGCTAAGTAATATTTTAACAAGAAGCTTGAGTGCTGCTGGCAACAAAAATCCGAGTCGAAGACGAGGACTTTTGCACCTGCACGAATGCATTTTGTTTAAAAAAAATATTACTTTGCATTAAATTTACTGTTTGGACCTTTACTTAAGATGGTGTAAAGGGCCATTTCAGTCGAGTCACAAAAATACCTAGCTGTACAGGAGCTTAGATATAACACATAGGACGGTCACTATGTATAAATAAAATACCTTAATATAAGGTAATTATAAATAAATAAATGTATAAATAAAATCGATAAAAAGCCTAAAGGCTAACGCCACAACGGGCTAATCAGGCAGACCCCAAAGTTTTCCCCTGACATCCCCAGTTAAGGTTCATAGTCAGGGAGGTCGACGCCTAGAGCGACCTTGAGGTGCCTGATCCATGAAATCGTGGTAGATTTCGATGGACGATCGTAGTGCAGTCATGGTGAGCAGGGTCTTTCGGTCAGTTATTCCCAGCTTTTTAAGGCTGGCAACTGTCTCCTTGGGCATTGCACCTCTCGTTCCAACCACTATGGGAAGGACTTCAGCAGTGATTGTGTTAAACCTCTGCTGGAGCTGGGGAAGCAGTGGGTCATATTTCAGAAGCTTCGATTGTGCACCCTGAGCGAGATAGTCTTTATCTTCGTGGAGGATTGTTATAAACAGTTATTTTGATTTAAAAAAGTAATACTTTGCATTAGATGCCCGAATGGTATTTGACAAGACTATTTCATGAGCAACAGATTATTCTGCATACACATAGCTTACAGAAACATACTACCTATTATTATACATGCATACATAATAAATATGTAAGTATTTGAAAACTGAAAAACAGGTAATTTATTAAATCACAAAATAGTACAAACTTAATTATTTATGATACAATTAAAATATAAATTGCAATTTTGGTACCCAGTAGGAGTATTATTTGAAATCTTTGTTAACTCATTGATAACGTTGGGTGTAGGTTAATCATTATTGTTGTTGATGGGTCCAGCTTTAGAGTGAGAAGCTCGAAGAGTGGCTGCAGGATCTTCTGTTTTTTAGCTGGAGGTTCCGAGGCGTCACTTCTAAGGGTGTTTACGATGTTGGAATACTGCTCATTATCCATTTGCAGGTAAGGCTTAATTGAGTTGGCGAACTATGGCCAGGTTACTGGCTGAAGTCGACCGCAAAGAGTAATTTGCTATTTTTATTTCTTTTGTATTTAATCCTGCCTTCTCTGCTGCTTCTTTAGTACACTTCGAAAGTTCGCTTTTTCCCACTGGAGTGTTTTTGTACCATCCACTTGATTGTTCTTTGTTCCATGTTAAGAATAACCTATCAGTTGTTATTCTAGATGAACGTTTAGCCATTAGAATTTTAAAAAGACGTACTGGACAAAAGGTAGGGTTCTTCGTGTTGGGGACCAGCCATTTACTATCGGCCATTTTTTTTCCACCCAGGACTCTTCCTAAAAAGTAGAATTTTTGAAAATCAGTTATTTTAAAAAACATGTATCTATGTTATCTACCTGTTTTAATCCCAGAATTATCCACTTTTTATTTAAAATAGTGAAGACTGCAATCGATTGCTTCTCCACCTCTCCAGGCAATTTCTACTGAAGCGATATGGTAAAATTTTCGCTGAAGTCCCGTCTTCGTCCCATAATAAAACCATTGCGTAGTATTCTTCCAATTTTAATGAAGCAGAGCTCGATTTCCTTTTATTGGCGCACATCTGCAAATTCCTTCGTTTCGCATTACGAACTTCCCCACTAGACTTAAAGATGATATCTTTAAATGGATCAAACATTATTTTCCACTACATAAAATACATCTCTTGCATTTTTTTGCAACAGTCTTCCACATTGTCTTCACAACTAGTTCTTTGTAATTTTCACCGTTTTCTTTCTTCATCTTTCAGGATTAGGTTTAGTTGCTCTAAACTTGTAGTTTCTAAAAACTCGTATTTCTTTGCCTTGGAGAATTCAGTAAACTGTTTCCATACTGACGTATGGGTTTTAACGGTATTGTAGGGTACACTTTTCTCAATTCGCCAGATCAATATTAGTCATAGAATCACTTCCAAAGCGATTCATTTACACTACATAAGCTGACTAGCACTATTTAAAAACAATATTACAAAATTTATTGACAATAAAATTTTTTGAGCGTTTTCTGGTGTCCTACTTGTTATTAAAGGTATTGTAATTTTTGGTGACAACAGCAGTCAAGTTTTGCCGCGGGTAAACTCGAAAAAACTGCCGACAGGTGCTGTCATACAGTTTTTTCATCTAGGAACCATTTGTAATTCAAAATTGCGCGTTTGTGATTGGTTGAAATTAAGACGAGGGAAATAGTCTCCAATATAGACACAATGAGTTTGCAAAAACTATTGGAGCAGGGAAAACACCATCTAGAATCGCATGAGGGGTGGCTCACCACTCATTTACTTACACCCTGTATACTGTTTGCAGATAAATTAATATGCAAATCTCCTTTACGAGTTTCAATTGACCTTGGCCTTTCGCTATATCTTGACCTCCAAACATTCTCTTCTTATGTAATTATTATCAATTACCATGCGCGGCAGTTTACCAGATTTTTATATATTTAATTTAAATATACTGGGTGATTCATAACTATTGGAACATAGGCTAAGGGTGGATTATTTAGAACAAAATATGGAAAAAGATACAGGGCGTTAAATTAGAAATGTTTTTTTCATTTTTTGGTAATAATTGTGCATAACTTTATACAAGAGATGGTCCAAATAACACACCCTTAGTCTATGTTTCAAGAGTTCTGAATCACCCAATATACTGTTACTCCTTTTACTTTATCGAACTTTTCTTATTTCCACAACTTTAGCTTTCACAATTCAATACAAATAACGTTTCAGAACACCGGACTCAAATTTCTAAAACTTCTAAACTAAAATTCACTAATTTGTCCCGCTTTTTATACTTTTTATCTGTTCCAGACAGTTCTCGACTTTTCGATGACATTTCTAGACTTTTCGATGGCAGATCTACATGATTCCAGATGTATATCTTCTTCTTTTTCTTTATGGATCTCTACATATCCTCAGTACAGGTCCGACGTAACATTGCTCCCTCTTTTCTAGTTATTCGTCCCGAATAATCTGACTGCTGGGGTCTGGATGGAGCCAACAGGGTGGATCGGACCCGCAGTAAAGGGCTAACATCTCGAAATCAATCACCTTGGGCTTATTCCTCGCTGACAATTGGATGTGGTAGACAAGGTCGTTGATTTTCTTGAGAACGGTGTAGGGGCCTTCCTAGTTTCGTTGCAATTTTTGGCACAAACCTTTGTAGTATGCACGTCGAGTCTAGCCTTCACCTTATCGTTGCAGAGCTTCAAACGTTCGCGAGCAAAATTGTGGATTTTTTCCAATTTTTCTTTCAAGATTTCTATGTACATAGGAGGTGTACGTTCTTCTTCTTCTTCACCAGGAGGAAGTCTTCCGGAAAGAAGATCACGGGGAAGCCTCATTTCTCTGCCAGCGACTAGAATAGATGGACTATAACCGGTTGATTCGTGTTCAGAACTTCTATAGGCTAGCAGAAATAGAGGAACTAAAGTGTCCCGGTCTTTTTGGTTTTCAGAGACGAACATTGAAAGATATTGGCAAATAGTTCAACTATACGTACTCCATCGGAGCTTTCCCATCTTTGATGCAATAGGCCATCATGAAGATACAGTGAATCCCACTGAGCCCAGTACTCTTTTAAGCTTCCACTATATCTGGCTACCTCTTGCCAAGTATGTCTGACTCCATTTTTAAGCCATTATCTCATTGTCTTTCCTACTTTTTTTTTACTTTATTAAACTTTCTTTATTTCCACAACTTTAACTTTCACAATTCAATACAAATAACGTTTCACTATCAGAACACCGAACTCAAATTTCTAAAACTTCAAAACTAAAACTCACTAATGTCAATTGTCCCGCTTTTTATACTTTTCCTCTGTTCCAGACAGTTCTCGACTTTTCGATGACATTTCTAGATTTTTCGATGTCTTCTTTTTTTTTCTTTATGTCCTCCAGATGTCCTCAGTACAGGTCCGACGTAACAATACAATAATAAAATTAAACAACATAAAGATAAATATTTATTGAAAAACATAAGTATACTGTAACAAAATATCAATTTTCATAGAACAGTTAGTACTGCAGAGCCACCTATCTAATAACCATCATAAATAACCCTTTTTGGGGACAAATAATGGAGACTATATAAGGAGATCGTACTCCATGTATTCCAATTTCTGGTCATGGTAGAGGGCTTCAGTTTAAATCCAATACAAAAAATATCTGACTGCAGAATAGTAACAGCCAATCACTGACTACTGTCATTTATAAAAACTAAGGTTACTGTTTTTAGATGTTTATGCCTAATGCCTTATTTGTATTTAGATTAAAGATAAATTGCAAACGTGGCAACACCGTTTTGTTTTCTAAAGATTTTGATGAGCGCCCGAGTCGGGTGAGGCACTGTCGCCAAGTTAGTCTCAGAGTCAAATTGTTAGTATGTTAAAATGTGATTATTAAATGTTGTCCAAATATTCTGCTATGTTCGATAAATACCTCTTGAATAAATCCATTGACCACGTGAGGAAGTTTTGTTCAAAAATCTGGTCCATCCAGCAAACATAATACAGTCCACTAAATCCAGAACACACGACTTTGACAGGTCGGTCATATTAGTTGGAGTTGAACCTTGTGTGTTTGTGTTTTATGAACAATGTTGTTATGGTTATAACATACAAGAATATGGTCAAGAAATTGTGTATTCTGTTCCTGCGTTCATAGCAAGAATGGTTCATGGTTTTGTCAATAGCAATGTTATTGCCAGTAGCTTGAATTCAACTACTGGCAACACTGTATTTCGGAATTCAATAAGAAAAGAAGACGATTTATTTGTTGTTTGGAAAGGATATGCAGTGGCGACGCCGCGGTGAAAAAACAAACTGCTTAGATAGACAGGTTTTGTCAATTTTTGGATCTCCTTATATAGTTTCCATATTGACGTACATAGTGGTATGGGAAATTGATTAAGCTCAAGGCGATTTCACAGAACTGTTATACTTGTCAGAGTAAAGGGAAGAAGGTCAGTCGAAGTTCCGTCCTAAACTGGACTCCTTCAGTATATTCAGAATGGTCCGTGGAAAAAGAACGGATTAGAAGTAAATGCAAGATCTATCGACCAATGAAATGAAATGAAATCTATTGAAAATGGAATGTATAATGTAAATAAATCTAAAAATATCACATTTCATCACACACTTAAGAAATCTTAGTCTTCTTAGTCGGTTGCATACAGCTGATCGAGAAGTGTTAGAAACAATTTATGGGGAAGCCCTTTCGAAATTTGCTGAATGTGAGAGTGGATTATGTTATAAGTCTGCTCTTTGTATTTCTGGTAAGTAACCGGTAAACCAAGTTGTACGTACAAATTTCTTACAGCTTCGATAGATTCGTCTCCGGGTTTTCCGTAATATGTTTCCATGATTTTTCTTTGATCGTTATTCACTCTTTGGAGAGCTACTACTGCTAACCAAGAGCATTTTCCTTGGTCTATGTCCGAACCGATTTTGTCGGTTATTTTGGTTTTTCCGAAACAGTTCAGGAAGTCTTTCTACAAAAGACGAAATCTTTATCAATTGATTCAACTGAAACGTTCCGATCGACCAATTTCTGGCAATTAGAACAACATATAGAGTGCGTTCATTAATTTCATTTAATTGTTGTTGTTCTAATTGCTTTGTTTATGGTGTCCAAAACGTCCTAGTGATCCTAATCATTAGGTTAAACTTACCTGAACTTGGAAATACTGTCCCATCTCTAATAAAATAGTTCTAGTTTGTCTGTGTTGCTCTGGGCCAACTATTTCAGCTAGATACAAAGCTGAAGCTACAGGCAAGTGTAGGTTAAAATATCCCGTTCTATATTTGGATATTAACGTGTAATTTTTCATAGTCATTTTAGACAAATCCTTAATAATATCCCCTTCCAAAGATTTTCCCATGGCATTTTTTATAGCCATATCATGAAAGAGATCAACTAAAGCTATGTAGTGTTGGTGTTTAGAAAAATACTTTCTCAAGATAAAGTAAAGTCCACCTTCCAATAAGCCACTATCCGCTATGGCACCATTACCAACGGAATCGGTTTTGCCCCAAGAAGGTGCGTTTCGTCTTATTTCGGTATTGTCAATCATATCATCTACTACCAAGTCAAATGCTCTAAGCTGGAAAGAAAATGAAGGTTTCAACACCACCGGTAGTAAGAATCCCAATGCCAGAAGCTTTTAGATGTTAGTAAGCAAGCCGACCAGATTAATAAAAAGCGTAATCCATACTATCTATTATACGGGTGATTCGTTAGTGTGATAAAGACCAATATCTTGTAAATCCTCGAAGATATTCGAATACAATTTTTACCAATTGTGGCCAGCCTAAAGGCCCTTATCTTAAAATTAGTCGCAATTGTACAGCGTGTTCCAGAACGCCGTGCCAGATCAAAGATAATTTTTGTTAAATGGGACACCCTGTATTTTACTTCAAATTGGAATTCTGTTTTTAAAAACTTATATCTTCCAAAGGGTTCTAGATAATGAGATGCGGTTTACACAGTTAGGTTTACATTTATGGTAAGGTTTTTTGTGACATATTTATATACAGGGTGTACCAATCTATGTGCGGCAAAGGGAGAGGCGGCGATAGAAAGAAAGGCGGAGTGAATATGTAGGAAGATTGTGGAGAAGATAGACTGGAAGTGGCGGAAGATAAGACGGTGGGGTTGCTAGTCAAGGGAAGGAGCAAGACGAGGTAAGTGGGGGTGATGGTGAAGGGAAGGAGAATTCGTATGGAGATTTGTTGGACCTTACACTCGGGGAGGTGAACTACTTCTTGATACAGGTGTTCACTGGACATGGGTACCTCCACAAGATTGGGAAAAGAGACGTGTGAAGTGGAGGATGATGTGGGGCATGTGTTCAGATGCTGGAGGAACGAGGAAGTGCTGAAGAAGTTGGAGACGAAGCTAGGGGAGGCGGTGTATTGGGAGAACATGGTGGAGATAATGTTGAGGGGGGAGGAGGAATGGATGGAGGTGAGTGACGTAGTGGAGAGCATGAATAGGGGGAGAGAAGGACTCGATATGGCATGAGAGGAAGGAGTGATAGATAGGGAGAAGACGATGGTGTGATCGGAGAGTGTGCGAGGGACCGCTGCACGTCTCGAAGCATGCTAGGGTAGTGATTCCGTTAAAAATAACATCTATTGTCTTGCAGTAATTTTAATCCCGACTATGAAAACCACATCCCTTTATGTAGAACCATTTGAGAGATTTAATCATAAATATGATAAAATAGAAGTATTTTGGGGATAATTGGTTTGGGGCGAATTCGCTTTATCGATCCCCAAGATGTAGAAAGCTAGACCTCCACAGATTTTGTCATTTCATATTATTTAAATGTAATAATTATGCAATGGTTTAAATTTTTTGTGATACTATGTTCTTTAATACTTTTTTGACAATTTACAAACTTTCATTTATACACGAAGGAATCTTTATATACAGTATGACTACCTGAAGATTTGGGTAGTTTTTAGTAAAAGTGCCAACACCGCTTATATCGAAGGTTTAAGTTGGGTAACAAATGTTTGTTTTGTTTTTGAAATTTCTCAAAAAAAGTCGACAGCGAGCAGCCTAGTGGATAGGACGTGTCTTAGATACTCAAAAGCAAACGAAGCGGATTCTGAGAAAGCGATCGGACAGAGGTTGAACTTGTTCAACCGAACCGGTGAAAGCAAATTAGAAGCCAAAAACAGCGTTACTAAACGCAAATAGTGTTTTTCAACACTATTTTTCTATTCTTGAAAATTTTTAATTTTTAAACTAGTAAATTATAGATGTTTTGTATGTTTTAGGACCTGTGGAGGACAGGAACTATCGAGATGCCTAGAAGAAACGACAGGTGCTAGCAGCTAAGCTAGCAGCAGACAAGAAAGATGGAAAGATCCATCATCCGACGAAGAAGAGGGAGAACATCCAGTCGAAGCAGGACTGAGAATAATGAGAAATGCGAAAGAAACAATCGATAGGATTAACAGAAAAGAAGAAGCCGCAAAAGAAGTTGAAAAAGCCACAAAATAGTGATGAGTAAAATTGGACTTGGTCTTGCGAAAAACCAAGACCAAGACTATCATTAGACTAGCAAGACCAAGACCAAGACCGAATGAACAAGAACAAGACCAATACCAATACCAAATACACAAGACTAGACATAAAATAGTTCCACGGATATGACTCCAAGAACTAGTTCCTTTTCGCTCCGGAAACGTTCCAGGTTCAATCCTCAATTTTCCCGGAACTACCCACCTCTAGAATACATAAGATCACACAAGAAAACAATAATATTGATATTTTTTAACATTTTAATAAAATAAAGTAGGTATTTTGTTAGTTAATAATAAATTGCAAATTATTTTAAATTTATAATTATGACCATCTTTTAAAAAAAATAAGACATATAAAATGATCTAGACCAAGACTGGATACGCAAGACCAAGATTGTCCAAGTCTTGGTCTTGCTTTGCTCACCACTACCACAAAAGAAGCAGAAAAAGACTAAAAATAAGCAAAAAAACTGAAGAAAGAGTCAGAAGAATTAAAGAAAACAATTAGAAAAATGGAGGACGAACTAACAGGACTGCGAAAAGCCATCGAGAACATGGCAAAAACGATGGAAGCAATGCAGGAAGAGAAATGCAGTCGAAGCCGAGTCCGTAGAAAGACACAGAGAACAGAATCCCAACAAGAAGAAGAGGAAGAAAACGAGGATATGGATTTCCTGGAAGTGATATCCATAAAGAAAATCCAAAAAGAACAGAGAAAAGAAGCAAAGGAAAGCCAACGAAGAAGAAATGATGGATCAGACCATCCAAGAAAACAAGAAGACAAAAACACACCGACCTCCACCCGTAATCCTCAGGAGGGTCCACCACTGGAGCTGCGTGAGGAAGGAAATACAAAGACAGGGAATGCAAACGAGATTCATCATAATCCGAGAAAGACACGAAGTAAAGATACCCTGCGTAGGACCAGATGACTACAGGAAGAACGAAAAGCAAGGATTGTCATCCGAGGATTGACAAACTGCGAAGATACCGAAGAAATAAAGGAGGAAATCGAGAAAGAAGGAGTCAAGATAGGGAAAATCAGCCAACTCCACTCCAGATCTGGCGAGGGGAAACTATCTACATGGTAGAGCTCGAAGTGGAAGGGAAGGACAAAATAAGAAAAATTCAATACATACAGAACGTGAGGATAAGATGGGAAGGGCAAAGAAGAGGAAATGGGCCGACGCAGTGTTACAACTGCCAAAGATTCCACCACGGACAGACTGCATTCAGCATAAGCACTAAATGTGTGAAGTGCGAGGACCACACAGATCGAACGAATGTCCAAGACCAAGACCTGTGCAAACTGCCAGAGAGAACACCCGGCGAACTACAGAGGATGCCCACAGGCCCCAAACAGCTTGAAGACAATGAAAACAGCCCCAAAAACAACGAAGCCAGGAGTCAGCTACGCCCAAGCTGCAACCAACGAAACACCGACGAAGCAACAGATTCTCGAGCAGGTGACAAGGCTATTAGCTCAGCTAATGGCCTAAAGTCACTTATAAGAAATCTCAAGAAAAGAAGACCCACCTACGAGAAGTCCCGGCACATCCACAAAAAGATGAGTCGCGATTTCAACTAGGACAGCAAAAACAAGAGGATCCACTCTATAAGGTCGTCTTTAGCCGCAGTTCGTCGGCTAAGGAAGAAGTTATTTTATTAGTTAAAATTGCCTCCATCTCGCCTTAACACTGCACAATTCACGCACAAATAATACTCTATTCTAACCTACAAATGTTAAATCCATCGGAAACATCAGTTTTTAAGTTCGATGACTAGTTCGATTAATTTACACTGAAATTACGAACGCATTAGCTGAATTTGTACAATGAACCATCGGCAATTTACGAACGGTTTTATGGAATTGTACTTTATGCACATTCTCAGTTGCTGAATTTAGGAACTCGCCTATACTTTACACATCACACCCTCTAGCAGTTTAACTCTTATCTACAATTTGTATCAAAGTTATAATATCGAGCCCACCCAGTTGAGGGCGCATCTGTAGCGTGACGTTGCAGTATCGCCCAATCGGAGGAAACGTGAACTGTCATTACACAATCTTTCTTTGAGAGAGTTCAACAATTTTGTTAAATATAGATTAGATAGTTCTGTGTTCTGTGCTCCGTGTACACCACCCGCAGCGTGCGGCGGGTGGGCTCAGTACTAATTTATTAGATCTGAGAATTAGTAAAGGAGTTAGCCTGCTAGAGGGTGTTGAAATTTTTATTCAAAACCTAACGTTGAAATAACATTCATAATTAATTTTTACCAGAATACAGGATGTAGAAGGTGTTATAGAAATAACAGAAACAATTTGAATATAACATTTTCTTCGTTTAAAACATATAGTTAAAATAAGAGAAAAGTACTTTTCCTCCCTAGGGGAAAGTATGAGTTTGCTCCCTGATATGAGGGAGGAAAGTGTGTACCTTCAATAGGAGGAAAAATGGTTTTTGTAGTTTTACAGGTAAACTACAAGTACTTTAGTAGAGATCCTTCTGCAATAGAAATAAAAAGAAAGTTTCTTATGAAACTATTGAAATAAATCATATTTTCGAAGATAACTGTTGTTACGTACTAAGAATTAACATATTCAATTCTTCATTCGCTTAAAATTAAACGCGTGATTATGTGCGCTTGGAAATTTCCTTGATTTCATTCATATCGTTCAGTTATAAATAAAGTTATATCAGTGATTAAATTGTCAAGGTTTCAATACGATTTGATTAACAAATTCATTACACTATCTTTCAACGTGAAAACGTACAATTACAAATTAAATGCAAAACCTTAACGAGTTAAATGAAATAAGAAAGAGAAAAGTAATTTTGTTTTTTACGAATAAATAAAAACAGATTTGCTTCTACTAGCAACAGCCAAATTATTTGTAATACCCTTGCCGATAAATTTGATGAAACATTTCAAAATAAACTCAAGCCCCTCATTACATCTACTTTTAACGAATCTCTCTCCACTAATTTTACTTTACCTCACCAACAAGATATCAACGATATTAATTCCCCCTTTTCACTGACCGAACTGACATCTGTCTTATTCTTATGTAAGAACTCTGCCGCCAGCCTTGCTACAATCTCCTCTCCCCAGTCAAATCTGCTAAATATGCTGATGACCTTGTAGTTTACTGTCATGGTGTCTGGACTCCTACTACTTCTAAACTACTTCAATCCGCCGTAAACCTAGTACAAAGTAGAATATTTGCTCTCGGCCTCTCCCTATCTTCAACAAAATCCAAGCTCATCAAATTTAGCAGAAATATCCCTTCTCATGTCCCTGAAATCTTATTATACAACATCCCTCTTCCAGTTGTAAAATTCTAGGATTGACTTTCGACTCCCGACTTTCTTGGAAATACCATATCCAGGAAACTAGAAGTGACTGCCTAAAGCGTCTGAATACAATCAAAACACTCTCACACTATCAATGGGGTGCTGTTGAATCCACCATTTTGAAAGTATACAGGGCTCTAATCCGATCCAAACTTGATTATGGAAGTTTTCTGCCATACGACTCTGTTAAGGAGCTTTCTGCTCCAGCCCAGCTGAGAGCCTTTATCTAGATCTCCACTCTGGCTTAGGCATCAATATCTCCTCCGCTCTTATGCAGTCTCGACCTCATCCAACCCATTAAATCCAGCTTCCTCCATAACAACTACTACACCACGCAATTTAAGTATTCATACTATTCCCTTCCTTCTTCAGTCATTAATACCACATATTCAATTATCACATACTATCCCTGTCCCCCTTCCACATACCCTACCTTAGTCACTCACTAAATTCGACAAGGAAGAAACTAGCCATGATCTTATAAGAAACTATTCCTTAGAACTACTTAATAGAAAACAATATGATCGAGTCTTCTTCACCGACGCATCCAAGAGCGAAAATAGAGTCGGATGTTCTGTTTCCACCACGCAAGCAGCTGTTGGATCTTACCGAATTTCTGCTTCTTGTTGCGTTCACACTGGTGAACTGTATGCTATTTTACAAGCATTCAAACTCAGCAAAGTACCCCACCAACATATAGCCATCTGCACAGACGATTCCCTCTCATCAATTCAGTCTATCAATAATTTATTCACCTGCAATCATCCTCTCGTTCAACACATACCAAATCATTATTTTGCTCGATGTTACCATAAGTATCAGATTCACACATCGGAATAACTGGTAATGAATTCGCTGGTCGCCTTGCTAAAGAAGCTGCCTCATCCACCACCAATCCAATCAATTTGCAGATCTCCAGCGACTTGAGAAAACCAGCATGAAGAAACTCATCCGTTCGCAATGGCAGAATCATTTGAACCACTCAGCAACATTCCTACACAAAATACATTCAACAGCAGACCAAAATCGTTTCATTCCAGTGGTCTAAACGGTCGCTAGGTGTCGCTGATTGGTAATATTAACTGGTAACTAAACGCTGACAAAGACATTTGGATATGGATATTGATTAAAGTCAATTATCACGAAAAATATCGTGTATTATCTGTCAATATAAGAAGTATGTGCGTCAAACGTTATGATGACAAATCAGAAGAATGTGGAGTAATTATTATTGTTTTGAACTTTTATGATGTCGTCTAGAAACCGTAAACAATACATAATAAATTGTTGATAACGCTATGAATTGATTTTAAGTTGGGTAATTAATTTTCAATCGATTGTTTAAATAATAAATAATTTTATTGCGTCAAAATATTCCAAGGTTGAATCTAATTTGTTTTTTCTTTCAACGCTTTTCTTATTCGATGTTTTAAATAAATATATGGAAAGTTGTTATTGAATATTTTCATCATCATTATTAAAAGTAGTTCAAAATTAATCATGTTGACGATATTTTATTAGTGGTCACGTCCAAATGAGTAATTGTTGAATTGGTTGCTGTTGAAAAAGGGAGGTAAATTGTTTAAAAAAAAACTCAACTGCACTACCATTTTTTATCGAAGAGCGAAAACAGTGTTCCGATGTTCTTGGGCAGTTTTTGTTAAATTTTAACATACTCTATTGGAATAAAAGTCAATCTAATGATAATGATAAAACTAAATATAGAAATGTTTCCCTTTTAGTAAATGGATGTTAACTCTGTCATAAGCAAATAATTATTATCTATCTCGATCGTTTAAAATTTCGTCCCAACTCATTTAATTTTTTATTCCTATTATATATTGTTGTTGGGTTATTTATAGAACTGAAGATAAAAGGCAAACACATTTCAAATAAGATAAGGATGTTATTTCGTGACCGTAACCAAAGATTACAAAAGTAGACCTGATCTTATTAACGGGTCGCAGTTTTCTTATGACAGTTTTCTTGACCTTGTCAATTTAGAAAAAAAATATTTGAATGCTGAAATATCTCATAAAATTTGTGAAAAAACACATTTTCAACATAAAAAGTCTTGTAAATACCACAAAACTATGAATTTTGAACTGAAATTTTAGGAGAGTATTCTCAAAAGGCCAGTCTAATGGGAAACATTTTTACAAAAGCATAACTTGAAGAGTTTCCCTTTTATGAATAATAAATGTAAAAGTAGTAAAAATATTCTAAAATCCACTTTCTGAAACCAAAAGGTACTCATAAATCGGAAGAGCGGAAATCCTGGAGAGCCTGGTGGTTGACGAACTCCTGTGTGGTTTGACTGACCTGACCACAGGATATGCCGATGATATTGTCATAACAACCAGGAGAAAATTCGAAAACACCCTTTGTGATATCGTATAAAAGGGTCTGAACTATACAAATAACTGGTGTAGACAAGTGAGACTTAACAACCCCACCAAAACCATCTTAATAGCCTTCACTAAGAAGAGAAAACTCAACCTCAAAACCTTTGAACTTGAAGTGAGCGAGGTTGAATGGAGACAAGAAGTCATGTATCCAGGTTTGACTCTAGACAGTAAACTCCTGTGGAACAAACAGATTATATCCAAAGCAAAAATGGCTCTAGTTGTGTGGCAGGGAGAAATTGGGGTTGTAACCCAAAAATCCTGAGCTGGATGTACACTGCCATAGTGAGACCAACTATCACTTATGGAGTCATTGCGTGGAGTAGTAGAACTAGCCTATTGACGACGAGAGAAAACCTCTCCAAAATTCAAAGACTAGCCTGTATGTGAATTACAGGAGCAATGAGAACATGTCCAACGGCAACCATGGAAGTGATTATCAACCTTACACCACTACATAATGTGGTGGAAAGTGTTGCAGAAAGAACAATATACAGACTAAGTAGAGGGAATCATTAAAAAAAATCACCTCCTCACTTCTTAGAAATCAGAAAACCTGAGACATGCCTCAAGATGGAATGATGAAAAAGTATCTTTTCAAGGAAATTCGTTACGGAATTAAACAACAAGAAGGAATGGGATCCAAATACCATTACCACACTTGGAAAGAATGCCATTCAATGGTACACAGATGGCTCAAAAGCAATAGAAGGAACTGCGATATGAGTGTACGGGTCAGGAAGCAAACACTCTGAAAGCTTGGGAAAACCCCCAAGTATCTTTCAAGCGGAAATTCACGCCATAAGAAAGTATGCCCAGTTCAATATTGATAAAGGATATGGAAGGATATTATCATAATATCGGATAGTCAAGCAGCCATTAAAGCACTGAGCTCTTGTGTAATCAGTTCCAAAATGGTGTGGGAATGCATAGGTAAACTCAATGAACTAGACGAGAACAATATAGTCACCTTACTGTGGTTTCCAGGACACACTGGAATAGAAGGAAATGAAATAGCAGATTAACTAGCAAAGAGGGGGACTGAAACACCTTTTTGGAGGCCGGAAACCTTTTGCGGTATCAGCTCCAATGTAATATTGGAAGATTCTATGGCATGGAAGAAGAAACCTCCATCCACATATTTGCAAATTGCAGAATCCTCTAGGACACAAAACACCTAGGAGATTACTGAATAGAAGAGGGACATTTACCTAAGTTAAAGCCTGCAGATATCCTAAAATTCCTCCGGAAAATAGGACTAAAGAAGCTACCGATCTCTGAGACTTTCCTCATGAACTAAGTAGAGGAAAGGGGGGGGAGATCTTTTAGGTCTCAGTGAATGTCACCCCAAATATACATACTCGTAACTCGACTAATCGAACAGTTAGAACGTTCTAGCGTCCACCAATCGATACAGGGGAAAATTTTACAAATATGAGTGAATTTCAAATGATATTTCCAAGCATTAAGGGAATTGACGGAGAAAATGTCAAATCGCGAAATGTTTTCATATGGCTGAATCTATTCAATCTAGAATCTCAGAAGCTAACTTTAATATAATCTATAATTCATTAAAGAAAAATTTAAACCACTCACTTTTAGGATACGCCTATGACAATTTTATTTTTGTAAAATCCTTCAAATATTACAGAACTTCAGAATATCCAAGGATGTGTATGGAAAGCTAGAGAAGGAATATATTAAATCCTACTATGAAATGGAAAAAGAAATTCCAAGCTAAGTATGAGCAAGAAGCGTAATAAACAAATGCAAAGACCACGCCGTATTTCAAGCACGTGGCTGTAAAGTACGACCAGAGATCTAAGAAGGTTGTAAATCAATATAAACCGATGACCCTCATTATTACCTATTTTTCGAAATATAGATAAGCAATAAAATTGTCTGTCCCTTGAAAGATTACCAGGTCCGAATTAAAATATCTCATGAAATAGTTTGGCATTTTAATAATATTGGGCTCTCCATTATTTTTGTCTTTTGTTGACAGTTGTGTATTTAAATTTATTTGATAATCAAAAATCTCCTAAGGATGATTTCGAACAATAGGTAATAATGAGGGTTGTCGGCTTATATTGATGTATGATTTTCTCAGATCTCTGGTCGTACTTTACCTATAAAACAAAATTTAATGGCTAGCGCAGGTACAATTCTTCGTAGACTCGACCGCCTGCTGATAACTCAAGTGCTGGGTGATTTATGACCTTCTTAGATCTCTGGTCGTACTTTACCAAACTAATGTACCCTCTACAAAATATCATACTGTATATAAAATTTACAACAATGAGGACGTTTCCAATAAATGAATAACTCTAAATATTTGCATGCCGATCTTCTATTACAATAGATAATCAAATATTATGGTTATCTACCAGACAAATAACAATAATTACTATTTTGTTTCCGAAGCACTTAACAATACCATGAATACATAATCGTACCGTAAACACAATAAAGCTCGACCACTCGAATTAAATAGAATCATTACTCTTAATTTATTTTAACAACACAAATTTTTGCAAGGAAATACATATTTAATCATAAAGAAATTCGTAGTGATTCCGTAATAAAATCACCAGAAAAATATTTGTATTCATATCAGGTGAAAGAGAATTGAAAGTAAACTGAAAAAAAATACAGGGTGTCCAATTAAAAAATACCTTAGTTTATGTCATACCTATCAACCTGAACAATTGTATACTGCACGGAAATTCTGCACTTTTTTCAAATCTAGTGAGATAAGCAAGATATTTTTGATAGCAGTTTGTGCTAATTTTAAAAAATCGCCCTATATCTCGGAAATGAAAAAACTTACTGAAGATTTTGTTGGAACATGGCCATGATATATTTCAACTACATCTCAAAAAATTTTAGATACATTATAAAACCATCCAATTTGGAAATAATTATTTTAAAGCACTAAAAATTAGCTAAACTCTTCCAAAAAAAAATCAACAAAATACCACCCAAAAAAACAAAAAAAAATAAAATAAAATATAACTCACCAATTCTACACACCATCCTAAGATGTTGGCCAGTCTAATATTCTCGGGAGTAAGATTCTCCGGTTTTTCTAACATCTTGTATGCGATTACTGTTGATAGACCTCGAGTCTTTTTTCCTGTTGGAACATTATATTGTAGCACGTGTGCGAATCTCTTGGTTACTTCCGGAATGTCCGTGTGACGTCCAGCATCTGTTAGATCCCTTACTATATCCGGAAATATAGCCATGAATTCCCTACTTTCATCTTTGGAAAACATTACAGAATTGTTGGTAGCAGGTTTGGGTTGAGTTTGGATCGTCGAAAGGGCTCTGCAATAATTAATAGTGTAGAATTAATTTAACCAAACTGGGCTAGGCCGATGAACTGGAATACAGTTTTCAGCTGACTTAAATGAAGTCCTTTAACCTATAAACAAGATAGTTACCTTGTTTAAAAGCTAAACACACAATTATTGAAATTTTATTCGGAAATACAGAAAATAACGCTTGTTTTTCATTTACCATGTGTATAGTCACTAATCAATAAATAATTATAAACTTATAGAACCATTAAAAAAGGATGAATCTAAAAAAAAGTATCTAATATTATTAAATTAAAAAAAGTGAAGCAAACTAATTAGATATAAACTAATGGAGTAAAAAATAAATTTAAAAAAATGTACCTACGACAAAAAATTGGACTTTGAACACGAAACTATAGTTATAGTTTTTTTCCATTTTTTTTTGTTTAAACAAGTCTAGTTTCTAAAAAAACGTAGTCCAGTCATGGGACTGCCGATAGAAGTGAAAACACCAATAAATGTATCCCTTATAAAAATTTTATCGTAATCCCATTAAATTAAATTTTATATACAAAAAAAATACGCATATATACACAGTATATATAGCACATGGAAAGCGTGACGATATTGTGTGTTACATAAAATGACGAAAAATCCATGTTTTTTCTTCAGCCACATAAAAAAGTGCTCAACGCACCTAAAGAAGTTTTCACTTCAAAAATTTTAGCTTAGTCAAAGGATAGTGTCTAATTCATAATTCTTTTGTTTAATGCCTAATGCAGATCAGAAAATTGATGTTTATACAATGCGTAATTTTATTCACTGTACGTTGGGTAAACGGTTACAAGATTTAACAATTATTCATTACGTACTAAGAATTATATATTACGCAATATATCTTGTTAAATCTTCGAATGAATTTTAACGAAGCGTCAAATATGTAGTTGCCACCGAGCATCATTATTTAAACAAAAAAGTAACATAATAATATCTAATGAATTTTAAAAAAGACGAGGCGGAAGGTTATTAATTTTTTTATAAATTACAATAATTTCAAGTAATTCTAATGTATTACCTCCATTATCAACTTCTGGTATATACAGGGTGATTGGGACATTGTTGTGGAAAAAAATACGGTGCGTTTTACCACAATGGCATAATTTCCTTGTTAATAATTTTTTTCTTAAATTAAGAATTATTTTTTAGTTCGATTACCTATAAAGCGAGTTTTTTTTATTTTTTTTTAACTATAATTTATTGGTTTCAGAAAGATTTTCGAATATTTTCACTACTTTTATATTTATGATTCATACAACGGAAACCCTTCGAGTTATGCTTTTGAAAAATTTTTTACCATTAGACTGGTAACGGGACTCTCCTAAAATTTCAGTTCAATATTCATGGTTTTGTGGTATTTACAATACTTTTTATGTTGAAAATGCGTTTTTTTGAAAATTTCATGACTGACTGTGACAGTCGATTGCTCGTCTCTAAAGTTGAAGCCATTTTGTAAAATAAAAAGTTTCACAGTTTTTAAGAATGACCTCAGGTTATCTGTATTTCAATGTAAAAACATTTACATAAAAATAGCTGGCAATAACAATCATCTATCTATACAATTAGCAAATATGTAAAAAAATATTGAGATTTATTATTTCATGCAATTAGGTATGTCTTATCGTTTTTCGAGAAAGAAAAAGGGAATATTTTCTTCCTCTCTCTTGAAAAACTTAATATGGTGTACCTTTATATATATTGGATATTTTTCAAAAGGCAGAAGGAGAAACATCATATTTATCCATAGTTGAATGTTGCTAAAAGTACTCTAATTTTTTATTTTGGATGATTTAAAACAGTAGATTATACTAAAGTCTACTGAATTAAAACCTTGATAGTTTTAGCTCTTTCCTATAATTTAATTTTAATATATACAAACTTAAATATCCATCTGAATGTAAATAAGTGAATAAAAATAGTAAAATTTAACCTTCTAATAAGTGATGTTATTGTGATATGATATTCTTTAAGCCCGTATAAAATAATATATTGTTAAACTATGCTATTAATAATATGTATCTATATTCTAAATATTGATCTTTATAATATCAGAAATTATTTTATCCAAATTCCATTCCAATTGTGCGGTTCGATATCCTCAATTTACTCAAAACGGTTTTATACTTATACCAATAGCTATTAAAAGATACGTGTCTAAAATAACTCTGTACCAATGTTGAGGTCGCTTTTGTTTACACTATTTCCGGACGACAGTAACTCATTTTTCTCCTCCCTATATTGTAAACAATGCATTTTGACAATGTTTTGAAGGACATAAGTAACAATTACCAAAAAGGTTTGCCTTTGACGACGTGTTCTATTACCCTTGGGTGGTAATAATTTATGCATTCTTTGTTTGGCACCATTTATTGAAGTATTGATAGGCTACTTCATACCTCTTCCTTGATTTTTCTAGCAGCAACGACAGACTAGCGATATTTGCAGATTCTTCTATATCCATTTGGATGTTATACAAATCAATAATTTCAATTTCTCTCAATTTTTGACAGCTTGACGTTGTTGATAAAATAACAATGCTTATGACGCTATAGAAAAGTATCGAATTAAATTAATAAAAATCCAAGAATAAATTCTGCGGGGAGGAGAAAAAATCGTATATTATTATACTTCACGGAATGTAAATATATTTACTTACATCCCTTATAGTATAAATAACTATTATACTATAAAGAGTAAGAACGATAGTTTTACTCACCTTATATTATTTTGTCTACTATGTATAGACCATTTTTCATTAGCAAAGTTATCATTTCGCTTTAAATCCAAATTTTTAACTCCTAATTTGCTGTTTTGTCTTGAAATTGTATCGCTATTTGGGACGCTGGAAGTTTTACTTATCTGTCGTCGAATGTCACTAAATATTTCTCGACTGGTTCTACCAAACATTAAATTCTTTGAAGACATCATTTTTCCGGCACTACACAACACTTGGTATTTATATAATGCACCCAACCTTCTCCAAATGAATATTGAATATGTATGAAATGAAGAAAAATAAAACTTAAACGTCTCTACTCAAACTGTATTTAAACTGAAACGATGAAAGAAAGAGACGAAACCAAAACAAGCAGTTGTTCGTATTCGCAGTGTTGCCTAGCTGAAGTCACGTAGGCATTCCAGCATTGGCGTACCAGAAATAAATGAGAAAAATAACTATTTATGATTATTTATTTTTTCTGCTAATCGAAAATAGGGTCAAATAGGTTCATTAACCAGTGAAAAAATATCACACGAATAGGTATTAAAGTATCGTGTCTTCATTATGATTAAAAATATGTAGGATTAAGAATAATAATATACCTACTTATTATGTACAACGTGCTTTCTATTGACCTGACCTGTTGAACTCCATATTAATTTTAGCAGATGAATAATTATTGACATGTGCCTATTCCTAACTTGATTTCATTGATAATACAAATTCTATTTTAAGTACCTATTAAATTCACTCTATGCGATTTCTTAAAAAACAGAAAACAGAATAAAAAAACTTTGTTACTGAAATCTTTTATTTTTCTCGCGAATTTCCTTATATTATAATTTTTTACTCGTATTTAATTATTTTATTAAAAATTCATCACAAATTTTAATAAAAAATAGTATAGGTAGATGACATACAGACAACAAGTTGGTATTGCTGGTTGCCTAAGACAATTTTCATAATCATTTATAATAGGATTATGTAAGGATGTGAGATTAATGGAAAATAATCGATTAAATAAAAATCGATTTTTCTTTATTCAAAATTAATCGATTTGTTAAAAATTGATTTTAATAAAAAATTAATCGATTTCTGCAAAAAGATCGATTTTTTTGTATTATTTTAAAAAGTACATGCTTTTCATATTCCAATAATAAACCTAAGGATTCATTCATTAACAATTTATCAGATTAAAAATCATATAAAATTATATGAAAATTGTCAAAAATTTTGAAGTATGGTCAATAATTGTCAAATCTGTCAAAAATGGTCGATAATTGTCAAAAACTTTAAAAATTTTTTGAAAAATGGTCAAATTTTTTCAAAAATTGTCAAAAATGGTCAATTGTCAATAATTTTTGAAAAAATTTGAAAAATGGCCAAAATTTTTCAAAAATTTTCAATAATTGTCAAAAACTATCAAAAATGGTCAAAAATTGTCAAAAACTGTCAAAAACTGTCAAAAATGGACAATTATTGTTAAAAAAATGTCAAAATTTTGAAAAATAGTTGATAATTGTCAAAAATTGTTAGTTTTTGAAAATTTATCAAAAATTTTGAAATATGGTCAAAAATGGTCAATAATTGTCAAAAATGTTCAAAAATTTGGAAAAATGGTCCATAATGGTCAACAATTGCCAATAATTATCAAAAATGGTCAATAATTTTGGAAAATGGCCTAAAATTTTGAAAAATTAACAAAAATGGTCAAAAACTATCAAAAATTGTCAATTATTGTCAAAAACTGTTAAAAATCGACAATTTTTATCAAAAATGGTCAATAAACAGCAAAAAAAATTTGAAAAATTCTCAAAAATGGTCGATAATTGTCAAAAACTTTGAAAAGATTTTGAAAAATGGCCAAAAATTTTTAAAAATGGTCAATAATTGTCAAAAATGGTCAAAAATTGTCAAAAACTGTCAAAATTGGTCAATAATTGTCAAAAATTGTTAAAATTTTGAAAAATGGTCGATAATTGTCAAAAACTATCAAAAATGGCCAATAATTTTGAAAAATGGTCAAAAATTTTGAAAAATTGTCAAAAATGGCCAATAATTGTCAAAAACTGTCAAAAATGGACAATTATTGTTAAAAATTGTCAAAATTTTGAAAATAGTTGATAATTGTCAAAAATTGTTAAAGTTTTTGAAAAATTGTCAAAAATGTTGAAATATGGTCAATAAATTGTCAAAAATGGTCAAAAATTTGGAAAAATGGTCCATAATGGACAACAATTGTCAATAATTATCAAAAATTGTCAATAATTTTGGAAAATGGTCTAAAATTTTGAAAAATTAACAAAAATGGTCAAAAACTATCAAAAGTGGTTAAAAATTGTCAATTATTGTCAAAAACTGTTAAAAATCGACAATTTTTGTTAAAAATGGTCAATAAATAGCAAAAAAAATTTGAAAAATTGTCAAAAATGGTCAATAATTGCCAAAAATGGTCGATAATTGTCAAAAACTTTAAAAAGATTTTGAAAAATGGTCAAAAATTTTCAATAATTGTCAAAATGGTCAAAAATTGTCAAAAACTGTCAAAATTGGTCAATAATTGTCAAAAATTGTTAAAATTTTGACAATTGGTTAAAAATTGTCAATTATTGTCAAAAACTGTTAAAAATTGTCAATTATTGTCAAAAACTGTTAAAAATCGACAATTTTTGTTAAAAATGGTCAATAAATAGCAAAAAAAATTTGAAAAATTGTCAAAAATGGTCAATAATTGTCAAAAATGGTCGATAATTGTCAAAAAAGATTAAAAAGATTTTGAAAAATGGTCAAAAATTTTCAATAATTGTCAAAAATGGTCAAAAATTGTCAAAAACTGTCAAAATTGGTCAATAATTGTCAAAAATTGTTAAAATTTTGACAAATGGTCGATAATTGTCAAAAACTATCAAAAATGGCCAATAATTTTGAAAAATGGCCAAAATTTTTGAAAAATTGTCAAAAATGGCCAATAATTGTCAAAAACTATCAAAAATGGTCAAAAATGGTCAAAAATTGTCAAAAACTGTCAAAAATGGACAATTATTGTTAAAAACTGTCAAAATATTGAAAAATAGTTGATAATTGTCAAAAAATGTTAAAGTTTTTGAAAAATTGTCAAAAATGTTGAAATATGGTCAAAAATGGTCAATAATTGTCAAAAATGGTCAAAAATTTGGAAAAATGGTCCATAATTATCAAAAATGGTCTAAAATTTTGGAAAATTGTCAAAAATGGTCAAAAACTATTAAAAATGGCCAAAAATGGTTAAAAATTGTCATCATTTTGAAAAATGGTGAAAAATTTGGAAAAATGGTCACTAATTTTGAAAAACAGTCAAAATGGTCAATACTTGTTAAAATTTTGAAAAATGGTCAATAATTGTCAAAATTTTGAGAAATGGTCAATAATCGTCAAAAGTTGTCAAAATTTTGAAAAATAGTCAATAAATAATACGAGCCGTTTCCGAAAATCGGTTTAAACACGTAATTTATAAAATTGAATTACTGAAAATCGATTAATATTACTATAAAAATCGATAACTAAAAATCGTTTATAAGAAAATATTAATCGATTTATATGAATATCGATTATTTTTTAACATCCCTACTATTATGTACCTACTAGCGTTGCATGAAAAAAAAATAAAAGGGTTAGTCGAAAAGGATACAATTTCTAATTTTAAAGATTCTTAGATGCTTCCGAATAATAAATTAGGATATAAATCACTGGCGTAACTAGCCATCAGACCTGGGGGGCCCAGGAAGGGCCTGGTCTATAATGATGTGATCTAGAATATTTATGAATTATTTTATTGGAAATAAAAGCCCTTGAGTTATTTGAAAAATTGTTTAATGTCTTAGCCAAAAATGGACCTACAAAATAATCTTCTAGACTAAACCAACAAATAACAACTTTGAAAAATCAAATTACATATAAAAAAACTGCTAGACATAGGGCTAGATCGCCTTTAATTTTAATTTTCTATCCTGCTGTGAAAATACTTCCAGAACGCAATCTGCTGTAACATCTTCTTTTGCCAAATCATTCTCGATGTGAATAATTGATACATTGGAGAATCAATTCTGACTCATTGTAGTTCTGGTCCAATTTTTTATCCTACGTTCTACTTTATTTGGTACGGATATTTATTTGAAAAACCCTAGTGGGCCCCCCTGTAGTTACGCCAGTGATATAAACAGAAATAAAATATTCTAGGGAATTTTACACTCACAGGCTGGTTGCATGCTTGAAAACTGAGATCTGTCAAAAAGTATTTTTATACCTGGTTCTAATAGGTAGGCAACCAACATAACGATTCAGCTACTTTGTGTGTTGCCTAAAAAAAGAAATAGAAGGGGTGGATATTCTTGAGTTATTTGCACTATAGTTCGATGGTTAGTTGTTAGGTATAAAATAAAGAGGCGGATGAATGTCACGAACAATCCGACGTTGCCATTGGTTAATTTATCGAGAAGGACAAGGATAATGATTGAAGAAGCTATGCAGTGTTGAAAAAACGTCTTCTTCAATTATCCTTGCCCTTTTTTTTAATAATCTGTCTCTTGTCACCAGTCTTAACTTTTTAAGAGAAGAGGCTGGACATAAAAATTGTTAAAAATTGTCAAAATTTTTGAAAAACTGTCAAAATTTTGAGAAAATGGCCAATAATTATAAAAAACTGTCAAAAATGGTCAATAATTGTTGAAAATTGTCAACATTTTTGAAAAAATTGTCAAAAAACTCAAAAGGTTTAGAAAATTGTCAAATATGGTCAATAATTATCAAAAATTGTCGAAATATGATCAATAATTGTTAAAAATTATTAAAAGTTTTGAAATATGGTCAATAATTGTTAAAAACTGTCAAAATTTTGAAAAAATGGTTAATAATTGTAAATATTTTGAAAAAATTGTCAAAATTTTTGAAAAATAGTAAAAAATTGTCCAATTTTTGTAAATTATCCAATTTTTGTAAAAATGGTCAATTGTCAAAATTTTTAAAAAATGGTCAAAAATAGTCAAAAATTTCGAAAAATTGTCAAAATTTTGAAAAAAATGGTCAAAATTGCAAATATTTTGAAAAAATTGTCAAAATTTTTGAAATATGGTAAAAAATTGTCCAATTTTTGTAAAAATGGTCAAAATTTTTGAAAAATTGTCAAAAACTTTCAAAAATGGACAATTATTGTCAAAATTCTGAAAAATAATTGATAATTATCAAAAATTGTAGTTTTTTGAAAAATTGTCAAAAATTTTGAAAAAATAGTCAAAAATTTGGAAAAATGGTCTATAATTGTCAACAATTGTCAAAAATTTTGAAAAATGGTCATTAATTGTTAGAAATTGTCAATTATTGTTAAAAACTGTCAAAAATAGACATTTATTGTCAAAAACTGTCCAAAAAGGGTTAAAAATTGTCACTCATTTTGAAAAACAGTCAAAATGGTCAATAATTGTTAAAATTTTGAAAAATGGTCAACATTTTTTAAAAATCGTTAAAAACTGTCAAAATATTTGAAAACTTGTCAAAAATGGTCAAAAATTCTCAAAATTGATCAATAATTGTCAAAAATGGTCAATAATTGTCAAAAAATAGTCAATCATTGTCAAAACTTTTAGAAAAATTGTCAAAAACTTCGAAAAATGGTCAATAATTGTCAAAAATCGTTAAAAACTGTCAAAATATTTGAAAAATATTCAAAAATTCTCAAAATTGATCAATAATTGTTAAGAGTGGTCAATAATTGCCAAAAATGGTCGATAATTCTCAAAATTGATCAATAATTGTCAAAAAAGGTCAATAATTATCAAAACTTTTAGAAAAATTGTCAAAAATTTCGAAAGATGGTCGATAATTGTCAAAAATCGTTAAAAACTGTCAAAATATTTGGAAAATTGTCAAAAATGTTCAAAAATTCTCAAAATTGATCAATAATTGTCAAAAATGGTCAATAATTGTCAAAAAATGGTCAATATTTGTCAAAACTTTTAGAAAAATTGTCAAAAATTTCGAAAAATGGTCAAAAATTTCGAAAAATGGTCAAAAATTCTCAAAATTGATCAATAATTGTCAAAAAAGGTCAATAATTGTCAAAAAATGGTCAATAATTGTCAAAACTTTTAGAAAAATTGTCAAAAATTTCGAAAGATGGTCGATAATTGTCAAAAATCGTTAAAAACTGTCAAAATATTTGGAAAATTGTCAAAAATGTTCAAAAATTCTCAAAATTGATTATTAATTGTCAAAAATGGTCAATAATTGTCAAAAAATGGTCAATATTTGTCAAAACTTTTAGAAAAATTGTCAAAAATTTCGAAAAATGGTCAAAAATTCTCAAAATTGATCAATAATTGTCAAAAAAGGTCAATAATTGTCAAAAAATGGTCAATAATTGTCAAAACTTTTAGAAAAATTGTCAAAAATTTCGAAAAATGGTCAATAATTGTCAAAAATCGTTAAAAACTGTCAAAATATTTGAAAAATGTTCAAAATTGATCAATAATTGTCAAGAGTGGTCAATAATTGTCAAAAATGGTCGATAATTCTCAAAATCGATCAATAATTGTCAAAAAAAGGTCAATAATTATCAAAACTTTTAGAAAAATTGTCAAAAATTTCGAAAAATGGTCGATAATTGTCAAAAATCGTTAAAAACTGTCAAAATATTTGAAAAATTGTCAAAAATTCTCAAAATTGATCAATAATTGTCAAAAATGGTCAATAATTGTCAAAAAATGGTCAATAATTGTCAAAACTTTTAGAAAAATTGTCAAAAATTTCGAAAAATGGTCAAAAATTCTCAAAATTGATCAATAATTGTCAAAAATGGTCAATAATTGTCAAAAAATGGTCAATAATTGTAAAAACTTTTAGAAAAATTGTCAGAAATTTCGAAAAATGGTCAATAATTGTCAAAAATCGTTAAAAACTGTCAAAATATTTGAAAAATGTTCAAAATTGATCAATAATTGTCAAGAGTGGTCAATAATTGTCAAAAATGGTCGATAATTCTCAAAATCGATCAATAATTGTCAAAAAAGGTCAATAATTATCAAAACTTTTAGAAAAATTGTCAAACATTTTGAAAAATGGTCGATAATTGTCAAAAATCGTTAAAAACTGTCAAAATATTTGAAAAATTGTCAAAAATTCTCAAAATTGATCAATAATTGTCAAAAATGGCCATTATTTGTCAAAAAATGGTCAATAATTGTCAAAACTTCTAGAAAAATTGTCAAAAATTTCGAAAAATGGTCAAAAATTCTCAAAATTGATCAATAATTGTCAAAAATGGTCAATAATTGTCAAAAAATGGTCAATAATTGTCAAAACTTTTAGAAAAATTGTCAAAAATTTCGAAAAATGGTCAATAATTGTCAAAAATCGTTAAAAACTATCAAAATATTTGAAAAATTGTCAAAAATGTTCAAAAATACTCAAAATTGATCAATAATTGTTAAAAACGGTCAATAATTGTCAAAAATTCTCAAACTTGATCAATAATTGTCAAAAATGGTCAATAATTTTTGAAAAATGGTCAATAATTGACAAAAATCGTTAAAAACTGTCAAAATATTTGAAAAATTGTCAAAAATGTTCAAAAATTCTCAAAATTCTGAAAAATAGTTGATAATTGTTAAAAATTTTTAAAAAATGGTCAAAAATTAGCAAAAATTGTTAAAAATTGTCAATTATTGTTAAAAACTGTCAAAAATGGACATTTATTGTCAAAAACTGTCCAAAAATGGTTAAAAATTGTCATTATTTTGAAAAATGGTCAAATATTGTCAATAATTTTGGGAAAATTATCAAAAATTCTCAAAATTGATCAATAATTGTCAAAAAAATGGTCAATAATTGTCAAAATTGATCAGTAATTGCTATTTGCTGGATAAATTGGTGAGGAGGCCGAGTCTCCTTAGCCTCCTTCGAAGAGCCGCCACTGCTTGTCACGGCAATTTCTTGTTGCTTTTTAATTATTATATCTTTTTTTAATTTTCAAGTTCAACTAGTATCATGTAGGTATCTAAATTGGGTTGAAATCTGTTAATAATCCATATAGATTTAATTATTTGTAATAACGTTATGATTTTGGCGTGATACAACTGCTTGCGGAAGTTGAACGTTCGATGATACAAAAAATTCAACAAATCATGAAGTTTTACATTGTTATTGGTTTTACTGTTAAAAAAATGCGATATATTGATGTATTGTTAGTATACCGTTATAGTGTCGCGCCAATTTAATGATTTCAAATTAATTAAACAACTTTATTTATTAGTTTTATTATTCCTATTTAATAGTGTTTGGTAGAATGATTTTCCATTCTTTTGTGTTGCGTGTGTGTGGGAAATGACCAGAAATGTTTATTTCAATCAGAATATGATTGATAAATATTGAAAATTAATATGGATAGGAATAATTGGTTAGATTAGGATCATCCAATAAACTATCCACCCGTACACAATTCTGAAGGCGTCACTTTTATGAAAAAATGAAAAACACGTCAAAAATCATATATAAAGGGGGACGTCTTTTTGCTCATATATAGACGTTATAACTTTAACCCCCTCTCCCCTATGATCACACCACTTCCAATTTTTTAAATGGAACACCCTATACATTATTGCATTGTTCGATTCTTCTCTACAAGAGGATTACAAAAATGTATATAGGCAATACGTAATTCCGTAACTCCCAACTGATTGACTTTTCACTTATCTATTAAACATTTTTGTAATCCCCTTGTAGAGGAGAATCCAACAATGCAATAATGTAGAGGGTGTTCCATTTAAAAAATTGGAATTGGTGATCATAGGGGGAGAGGGTTAAAGTTTATATTTTTACATAAAATTGACGCCTTCAGAATTATGTGGGGTGGATAGTTTTCATTGAAATGCTCTGTATAAATAAATCAATATAAGTGTTGTATACAATATTTATTTTTCATGCATGCATAGTTTCTAAAATCTAAAACAGCAAAATCTGCGTAGGTAAGCAAAATACAAAAATTGACCATTCCAAAAAATTATTTTCAACTACTTCATTGCAAATTAAAGTTTATAAGACATCTAAAAGCGTAAATACGATATTAAATATTTTCAGCACATTTTTTTAACCAGCTTTTCATTCCAATTCATCCCGACTGAGTCTAAATCTTGCAAAGTCTTCGAAAACGATGTTATCATCATCGTCATTAGCGAAACTTTTCTCATATCTTCCTTTATCGATGGACTTCATTTTCTTGATTCCTTGAGCACGCTCTTTATCCATAGTGCCGGGAGCTGGATGAAGGAGTTTAAATGGTACATCGGTTACTAGCTCTCCTCCAAGAGTACCGCAATTCAATTTTACTCTCAAAGAGTATGAAATAACGATACCAATGGCATCAATAGGACATTTTCCGTCAGGTACCAAAGTAGAACTTGCCAAATTAGCGTCGTCGTCGCGCAGACGACCATCCAAAGCGACACCTGGAGCAAATTCATGTATTAGGAATTAGTTATAAACAAACTATGATGCTTTACAAACCTCTGCGATCTTTGTTACTTGAAGCAAGTGGTACTAAATATACCACCTTCGTAAAGCTAGCACCTGGTGTGATGGGACAGCCCTCGCGGGTTTCAAGGCTTGCAACGTATTTTGAAAATTGAGCATTTACCATAGTCACCTAGATGAAAATATGTAATTAGACAAATTGAACATTCATTTTCAGTTCCACTTACCTCGCAATGCTGTACGACATAAACCTTGATGTTTCTAACCTGTTTTCTGGAATTGTTACTGATCATAATGTTAGCTCCAATTTTCTCTCCGTGGTAGTAGATATCTTTATCAAGTGTTACTTCCAAATTAATCTTGCCACTTGAAAAAGTAAAACCCTTTGAAACCAAAGAGCTGGGAAGACGACTGGCGCCCTTAATAGCAGGAGCGAATTGCAGTTTTTTTATTGCTAGCTGGACGATGCTACGTTTATGACCTTTGTCTTCTTCGTTAGAGCCCACGTAGCATTTTACGTAGTACTCCACTCCCAAAGGTTTTCCTTGATCATCTTCACCTAAATTAAATGTTACGAATTAAAAATGTACAGATGAATTTCATATTTTATTTACCTGGTTGAAGAGTGACTGAGCATGGTGACATATCAGGGAAGGTAAAAGTGAATGGATAAGCATTTACACCTAGTTTGGCGACGAGCTTTTCTTGTACAGGAGTCAAGGGTTGTTTTTCTTTCACGGGTACCAATTGTTCGGTGGCTATTACCATTTCCTTGCTGAATTTGACTCCCATAACTTCGTCCTCCTCTCTACCATAGCGGTAGACAGTGAGAACCTACCAACAAATTTAGATTATAAAAAGTACTTTTAACTACTTGGTGACTTGAATTTTAATAAAATGGTAGGTGGCAGCCTAAACCTGCACACTGAATAATACTAATTACTTTAACTCACGTGTCAAAACTTGACATACTGCGGACATTAGTTTAAGCTAGTGACTGACAATATTGTTATGGACAATTTATATATTAAGAACAACTAATTCTACTTCGTGAATGTAAGTAAGAATATTTTTAAAAAAGTGTACCTGTCCAAAGACCTTCCTGCCTTGAAGATACCCATCTTCAACGACGATAATCCCATCGATGGGATCGGTGTGGTCCAAATGGTCTATGAAATCTCTCTTACTCAGATAAACCGTGACTTTACCATTAGGAGTTGTTTTTTTGAAAACCTTTACTGCAACCACCATTTGTTGTTTTGTGAATGAATTTAAAAAGTTGTTAACTTTCTTAGACGTTACTAGTCAAGTAATGCTTGGTACTTCCAGCAGAAGTGAAGTTCAGAGGGATATTATCGCGTATTTAAATAATTTCAAAAGGTTTCTTAACTGGATTATTACAGAATCTAATTGGATTTAAAAATGTATGATTTCTTTTGACTAATTGGGATGTATATGTTTTGTAGTTATGTAAAAAATGACGCCTATACTCTTAAATTGTGACGACAACGAATTTTAATATACAGTGAAGAATGGGAAAGTTGCAATTTATCGAAGACGAAAGATAAAAATTGGGATTGTCACTGCTTTGGAAAACATTAATACCAGCGATAGATTGCTATTGAGTGAGGAGGTAGGGAAGTGTCTTCTTAATTCCCTTTTCAAATTTAGTTAACAAATTTAGTCTCTGGAGTAAATAAACTTTTTTAATTACAATATAATTATTCGTATTTAATTATACATTGGAATAAAGGATGTTCAGTTTGTTCAACAGAAAAGTCATTGGCGCTCGTCGTCCTTTAACCTTGCCTCTTTGTTAATAAATCAAATTAACGTATAATTAAAAATGTAGGTACTCGTACTTTTGAAGGTGCCACAGACCATTGATAATTTGAGGAAGCTCTCCTTGCTTTTTGCACACATCGATGATAAAATTTGCATGATTTCAATATAAAAAATAGAACAAAGGTTATTCAAATTGATGTCAACGCTTTAAATTAGTCCAACACCATAATATCGAGATGAGACAATACTTTTTACACTAAAATACAAGGACGAAAACTTTCAGAGCGTAAAATGTACTTCATTTTTATTATTATCATCATTTTTTATTATTGCGATCCAGACTCAGATTGTTCGAACAATATTGCAAAAGTATGAAATATTAAAACTGTACTCAAACTTTGGGGAATAGTAAGATTTTTCCATAGAACCAGCCATAAATAAAAGTTCTGAGAGACGCTCAGAAGGTGGTTTTGAAAAAAGCAGCAACGACTGCTGGGCCGCTGCCAGACCAGAGCCTTATTAGCTAATAGTAGACTACACGGTAAGGTGTATAACGAGATATACAAAGCCCATAATGGGAATGCCATTGGACGAGATGATTCCCAAGTATAGCTTCGGAAAAAACTTCAAAACAGTCATAACAGGGAGAGAGGCATGGAAGGAAGGACCTCCAATTAATGCAGAAATGGCCTGCTGCACAGATGGCTCAAAAACCGAGGAAGGTGTAGCCTTGCTACCTTTAAGTCAATATCCAGTTTCTCACTTCATAATGAAGCCCATAGAAGATGCATTCAGCCTTTCCTCTTCTCTCTTCAAGAACACTTAAAGTGTCTTCAGTAGCATCTGTGGCTCTCAAGATTTGGTGTTTGAAGCAAGCGACTGAGGCATACAGTAGTCCCTAGGACATCACTGAGTCACACAACTGCGATTATAAACTCAGAATTTCGGATGGCTTGCATGAGAGAAAAAGCATCAGCAGACGTCTGTCTGTCTTTCCATGTAGAAATTTCTGCCAAAGCGTCGTTGATTTTTTACTTAATTACAGTTACCTGTAAAAAATTGTCAAATCTTAGTAAAGCGTGATCAATAGACGTCAAAACATAAGAGTCATGACCCCCATTACCCCCCCTTTTATCCGCCCCTGGGTGAAGAAGCAGGAATATATATAGCCAAGCCAAAAACAAGAGTATCACTAACCATCATAAGTGACAGAATAATTATTGTTACATTTAATTGTTCATTGAAAGCTTATTTATAATTAAATATAGAGGGGTCTTGGTATAAGCTCCAGGTCCACAAATGTCTGGGGAAGAGCCTGCGACTGAAGCAATGAAACAATAGCAAACCTTATCAATCATTAATTGGAGAGAAATAATTTTGAAGCTCAGAAAAGGAGAACAGCATCTACAACTTCTACCAGAAGTTTTGTCTCACCTTTGTTATGTGCTGTTGCTTAAAAAGTTAGAATTCAATAACTTCTATCTGAGTTCCAATAAAACAAATTTCATTTCAAGTTTTTTCACTCAATTTTTAGAAAAGAGATTGTCATACTTTGATTTTAATACTCTATATTAACAGTAACATTTGAATATACAGAGTGAGCTATAAAACTATATATATATATATATATATATATATATATATATATATATATATATATATATATATATATATATATATATATATATCAGTTCTACAGGCCCTTAGTGGCCCTTGACTTCAATTTTTTTCACTTTTTCTCTCCATTTTCTTCTATTTAATGTTTCGCTTTGTCTGTTCTATACTCCTACTTTTCTCAGATCATCTTTTACTGCATCCAGCCATTTTGTTCTAGGTCTGTCCCATCTCCTTTTGCTACCTGTTCCACCCATTAGAACTCTCTTAACCCATCTGTCTTCTGTCTTTCTGCTAATATGTCCCAACCATCTGGCCCTCTGTGCTCTTATGTTTGTTATCGTTGGTTTTTTGTATAACGCTAGCAATTCGTTATTAGCTCTTCTTCTCCATTCGTTCTCCTCTGTTTTTACTCCTCCAATTATTTTTCTCAACATTTTCCTCTCCCATATTTCTAGTCTGTCCTCTTCCTTTTTATTCACCGGCATATGTTGCTGATGGTCTTAATATTGTTTGATATATGTACCTATTCTAATCTTAGCCCCTCTGGATACATTTTTTGCTTTTAATATGTTTGAAAATTTTCCTGCTGCCTTACTACCTTTGGATATTCTTTTCTCTATTTCTTTTTCTTCACTTCCTTCTGCTGTTAAGACTACTCCTAAGTATTCTAGTTGTTTCACTTTCCCAAATGTATAGGTGCAACCATCGCATTTTATATTTAAGTCCGTATTTTTATCTCCCATAACCATGTACTTAGTTTTCTTTTCATTAGTTACCAGGCCATAGTCCTTTGCTTTTTTCTCCAGTAATTTAAATATTCTCTCTAGTTCGTTTTGTGTTCTCGTCATTAGAACTAGATCATCAGCATATGCCAGACATTGGTGTTTGTTGTTGTAAATTAGTCCATTTGTCCTTATCGAGCTTTCTCTTAAGATGATTTCCAATACTATATTAAATAATGTCGTGGACAATGGATCACCTTCTCTTAGACCTTTTTCTATTTCAAATTGCTTTGATGTTTCCCCTTCCAATAAGATTTTGTTACATGTGTTTTGTAGAGTCATTCTCACCAGCCTGCATAGCTTTTTGGGTATACCTAGTTTCTTCATAGCTTCGTATAACTTCATTCTTACAATTGAATCATAGGCTTGCTTATAGTCTAAAAACAACATTTGCAAGCTTAAGTTTTGTTCATAACTATTATGCTGTAGCTGTCTCATTATAAATATTTGGTCTATTGTGGATCTTCCTGACTTGATACCTCCTTGGTATTCACCGACTGTTGACTGCTGATAAGTTTTTAAAAGTATATTTGCCAGTATTTTATATGTAACGTCAAAAAGGGCGATTCCTCTATAGTTATTGCATTGTTGTTTATCTCCTTTTTTATAAATTGGGCACAATAGGGCAGTATTCCAATCCTTTGGTACATTTTCTTCCTTCTATATTTTTTGCTATTCTGTAGATATCGAAGAATAAAAATATATTATTCTAACGCTTACAACAATGTTTTGAAAAATATTTTTCAAAAACAGTGACCGTTCAAATCTTGTAGATTTGCCAACCCCTTGTAACGGTAAAAGTTGCTTTTAGTTGGGCGCCAATTTGTAACGGTAAAGGCTGTACCTCACAGGGCACCAGCTCGAAGGGCTCCGGCTAGAGACTCCTCTCAAGGGTGATTCGACCCCAAGTTTATGCTGCACAAGGATAACAGAAGGGTTGCAAAAATTGAGGGCGCCACTACCTTTTTAACGATAAAAAGGACTAAGAAAACTAAGGCGGAAAAGGTAGAAACGCCTTGTAAAATTTAAATGAAAGTTAATAATTACAGTGACCCCGGGCGGATCTCCCTCAACTTTTATAGTTGAGGATTTTAATAAAAAAAGAATTAAAAACAAATTTTTAATTTATTCTGCCACAGGAAATGAATAACGGAATTTAATAGAGGAATTTGTACTTTTATAGGTACTTAGCTTAGATGAAGTGGTTTCCTGGAGAAGAAGTCAGGTCTTGATCCGAACTGATGAGTTCTGTTCTAGGGCGGTAGTTTGAGCTAGGGCTGTATCCTTGGCTATATTCTTGGGGTTATATTCTCCGGTTTATATCCTCAGCGTTATATTCTAGCCTAGGGTTATATTCTTGAGTTATATACTAGCCTAGGGTTGTATTCTTGAGTTATATACTAGCCTAGGGTTATATTCTTGAGTTATATCCTAGCCTAGGGGCTGTGCTTACCACAGCAAAATTCATAAGATAGGTACTTGAGATATGAAAGATAGCGAAAGATGTGTCCCCTTCGGTGGTCGTTAATAAAAAGGGGTGTTTAACGTGCAAAAAATGGCAGCGTCCGTTGGCAGACGTCAATTGTCTTACGTTCGGGGTAGAAGAGTTTGGGATCACAGAACTATAATTGGATGTGGCTAGTGACGACGAGCGCTAATTAAAAGGATTTATTCTGTAAAATCGAAACAGGTCGATAGACATGTTACACCCGTTTGACTTAGAAGTGTAATTCAATGTCTGTCGGGGCATGTATCCCGGGAAGTAGTTATTTCTTCTTCGTTGAACGATCACTGTTTTTGAAAAATATTTTTCAAAACATTGTTGTAAGCGTTAGAATAATATGTTTTTTTTCTTCGATATCTATTGGTAACACGCTTTACTAAATACGACAATTTTACAGGAAACTGTAATAATTCTTTCTGCTATTCTGCATCTTCCTATAATTCCACAGTTCTTTAATATTTCTGCTGGTATGCCATTTTCTCCGGTGCTTTTATTATTTTTTAGTTGGTCTATGCTATCCTGGATCTCTTGTTCAGTTGGTATTTTAACGATCCTATCATCCTCTTCTTCCTCTAGTACACAGCTCATATTATTGTCCTTTTTATCGTTGTTCAGTAATCCTTCAAAATACTTTGCAAACAGGTCTAATTTTCCTTTTTTATCTCCAACCATTTCTTAATCTTCATTCTTAAGGTGCAATATTTTATTAACACTGTGTTCCTTATTCCTGTTAGCTTCCTGATAAAAATTTCTGATTACTTTATTTTTGTATGTTTCTTCAATTTTGCTTAAGTCTTCATCCTTCCGTTCCCGCTTCTTCTTTCTACATATTTGCTTCGTTTTTCTTCTCACTCTTTCACATTCCAGTTTGTTCTCTTCGGTTGGAGTACTTATCATTTTTAGTCGAGATTTATTTATATCTATTAGTACTTCCCTACACTCTTCATCAAACCAGTTGTTCCTACATTTTCCTTCAACCTTTCCTATTAACGTTCCAGTTACTTCCTTTAGTGCTTTTTCAATATGTCTCCTCTCTTCCTGAATGTCATTAAGTTGTGGTTTCCTGTTTAATATTTCTGTTGTTTTCTGTTCCAGTCGTACAATTATCTCTTTGCTTTTCAATTTGTCCAGATCATATTTTTCAATCTTATTGTTTTCTTTATGTTGGGCACTATTGCTATTACCAGAATATGGTCACTATCTGCATCTGCTCCTCTGTAGCTTCTAACATTTGTTACATCCTTTGAGTGCTTTCTTTCTATCAAGAAATGATCAATTTGGTTCCTTGTTTCACCATTTGATGCTATCCAGGTCTCTTTGTAGATATCTTTGTGATCAAAAGACTATTTTCATGTTGTTTTTAAGGGCAAATTCTATTAGTTTTTTTCCGTTTTTATTACTTTCTAGATGTTTGCTTTTCCCTCCAGTGACTATTTGGTGTATTTCTTCTCTGCCAACTTTTGCATTAAAATCCCCAGCTACAATTTTTATATCATATTTAGGTATTCTATTTATTGCGTTTTCAATATTTTCATAAAAGGTTGTTTTTATTTCTTCATCTTTATCTTCTGAAGGGGCATGTGCGTTTATTACATTAATTTTCCTAAAGTCTATCTGAAATTCCATCAAAACTATAAAACTATATATTTTCAAATAACACATTTTTCTAGTCCACTGGTGACTCCCTTACTTTCTTTTTGCTTAACATTAAGACTGTAGTCGACTACCATTCGCTAATTTATCTTGAAAAAACTCCGCCTCCTTCTTCATCAAGGTCATTAAAATTAAATAGAAGTTAAGAAGAAACTCCACCCATTAATCATTTGTTTCAACACCGTCCACCTTGTTACAAAATTGTTGTACTACACGGTGTGCAATGACCATTCAATGACCCGAACGATTTCGATGCTTTCCCGGAAACTGGACAAAAGAGTTTCCGGCGAACATGGTCATCAAGGCCTCTTCTTCAAAATCCAACGATCTGCCAATGATGGGCCTCCCGCGAGATTCAAACAACAGTTTGTGTGTGTAAGTGACAGCGATTACACCTTTGAAATTTTTTGGTCGGGCTATACTGTAAGTCGAATTTTTTTTTCAATAAATAATAGAAAATAAAAATAAATGTGTGGTGTATTGTGTTTGGTTTTGTAAAAAGGATTTGACGATACCTAGTTTGGTAAGGACGATTTTAACTGAGTTTGACGTAGAGATCCTAAAAAGTTTTGGCTACTTTTATCACTGGTTTTCTACACTTAGAAATTAGAAGAACTCTCGAATGACTTCAATTCTCTAAATAGACACACTAATTATATAGTTTTAAGCGACTCCAGTGTTCCTCAGCGGATCAACCCATTTTCTTGAAAATAAATGGAGTTGATCAAAATTATAATACGGGGTAAAATTTGCAAAACGAAATGGAACCGGAATTGAATGCGGCAGGACAACCAATACACTTTTATAACAACACTTATGTTCTAGATATCTAGATTTTAAGAAATTAACAAAAGACAAGTAGAATTCAGGAATGACGACGGGAATATTTTCAAAAAATCATAGATTATAGGGACCAGAAAAGGTTAATTAATTACTTGGATGAAGCCTGGCTTGTCAAAAACTATAGTACAGTGGCTTAAATTAATGACAGTACAACGCTGACTCTTAGACAAAGTTCGATCTCGAGGTATAAAGTTCTAAAGTTATAAATTTACTTTGAGTAAGTTTTTGTACTTTTTAGCACACTGTGTGGGTGTGTACTGAACATTTAATATCCTGCTATAGTTGCTTGTAATGTATTCCTTCTAGTATTACAGTAAACAGGGAACCCTGATTCCAATTGATAACATTGAAATTTTGAAGATATACTGACCGTCAAAAAAATCCTGCTACAAAAAATTTTACACTTTTTCAAAAGTGGAACTAGTCATTTGATTTATTTTGATTTTTTTTGTGAATTGTAGGTCAATATTTTTGTAGCAATACTGTGCTTGACATTTTTCTGTACAATTAAATTTGAATATTACGGGGAGTATAAATATGAAGATGTATTTTATCCAGAATTTGAAACACTCTGTAGGATGCAGCAGCTGCAACAGGGGGTATCAACTGGTATAAAAATGTAGCACCATGATTTATGAATATTTTGGCTTACTCTAGTTGTAGACATTTTTTTTCGGGTCAATATGGGAAACTCATGTTCGAATGGGTCCTTTACAGGACCCAAACAGGGTTGGACTCATCGCCAAGGGGATGCCTACCAACCAAACCCACCTCAAACTCGCCGTTACCCCCGTCTCGGAATCACTACCCTAGCATACTTCGAGACAGGCAGCGGTCCCTCACACCGTCGTCTTCTCCCTTCTATCACTCCTATCTCTCATGCCATATCGAGTCCATTGTCTCCCCCTAATCATGCTCTCCACTACGCCACTTACCTCCATCCATTCCTCCTTCCCTCTCAACGTTATCATCACCATGTTCTTCCAATACACCGCCTCCCCTAGTTTCCTCTCCGACTTCTTCAGCACTTCCTCGTTCTTCCAGCATTCAAACACATGCCCCATATCATCCTCCACTTCACAGCTCTCGCATACTCCAGTCTCTTCTTTCCCAATCTTGTGGAGGTACCCTACTCTCGACCCATGTCCAGTGAGCACCTGTGTCAAGAAGTAGTTGATCTTCCCGAATTTCCGGTCTATCCAATCGCTCCTTTTAGCGCGCCCTCATACTCCTCCCATCTTCTCTCCATTTCCTCATCCATCAATTCCTGTAATTCCTCTCTGGTCGCACCCCTCCAGCGTTTCTTCTAGGCTCTAGCCATCACGTCCCATGGGTAGGACTAATGCTGCCAGTCCACCCACTGTCCTTTACCCCTGCAGCACCCTCAAGAGTATCCCTCTCTGCACCCGTAGGAGTGGCCTAACCCTCGCATTCATCCCCGCTTTTTCACCCCGCACCTCCGCACCGTGTACAACATACTCTGCTCTACCGTCCTACCAATTACCCTCCTCTTCCACTCTCCTGGCCCTTTCACATTACACATCAATCTCCCCAGCCATGCTGCCCTTACTTACCCCTTCTGTACCGCCTTTAACATTGTGTGTTCTGAAAGATGATTAACTATCCAGCCACACCCTTAGGTATTTCACAGACTCCACCATACGAATTATCCTTCCCTTCACCATTACCCCCACTTCCCTCGTCTTGCTCCGTTCCTTCACTATCAACCCCATCGTCTTATCTTCCTCCACTTCCAGTCTTCACCGTTCTATCTTCTCCACAATCTTACTACAACACATCCTCTCTCCTCCTGTCTTTCTATCTCCACCTCTCCTTTTGTTGACCGAAAGTATTAATTTATTCCAATTGGCTTCTTCACACTGTATATAATATTGTATATTTATTATAATATTTTTCGATCTTTCAATGTTATATGCATCTATTAATTAAAAAGTAATTCACATACATTTCTACATAACAACATACATTAATATTTGCACCATTACGCCCATTATTTACACAACCAGTTATTGTATTTTTCTTGACCACTCGGTATGTGGAATGTGTCATTGTAAGTTCTGCATGGTTTCACCCATAACCGATGGACAGATAATGTACTACGAGTATAATGTTTTAGAGCACTTGTATCCGGTTAATTGTGAATATACTTTTATAATTTTATCTATTTAAATTTCACATAATACGATCATAGTCAGTTTACAAGGTGTTTATAAACTCCCGTACCATCTTATTTATCATTTTTTATACAAACAAAGCGAACGCGAGTCTTAAAAACAGATGCAATTGATAATGCTCCAGTTTCCCACTACTACTAGGTCAATAAACAAGCAAGAAGCGACATTTTCATTTAATTAGCTCTTAGAAACAATAAAGGTAGAATTTAAAACGAACTTTTATCATCTATTTGCGTTCTTTATTTTCGATATTCGAAAACTAAAAATATAAGCGTTAGATTATAATTTATTCATTCATTTATTGATTTAGCCCTTCTTCCCACCCATTAGTACCAGCTACTCTACATACCACCACATTTAACGATTTTATCATATTCAAATGTCTAAGCTAGAAATGTGTAATAAATCTCGTGTGGTCTAGTTACTATGAAGGTACATCTCCGTGGGAACCCGGAAGTACCACAAAAAAATTTTAACTTATTGTTTTGTGTAGAATTTAGAGTTCGGAGACGATATTGTATCGATACATCATTGATTTGTTTCGATTCAACACCCAATTCTATTAGTATTCATTTTTGCTTACAATACTCCTCTTGAATACTGGTTTTAGTGAAGTTATGTCTTCTCTTATAAGGCTGGGTTTTCTAATTCCTCTATTCTCTTTTGGTTTTTGCTACCTCTTCCTCTATGTCCTTTCCACTGCCTCGAACCACTTCTTTTTCGGTCTTCCTCCCTTTCCAGTTCCTCGTCTAAGTACTTTCATATAATTCCATGAGCTCCTGATTTGTTCTTCTGATCCAGATATCTTCTACGTTTTGTTACAAACACCTGATACTCACTACCTCTATTTTTCCACAGATTATAAAGCAGAGTTTGAGCGAAATTAACTAAATAATCACTCACAATGTGTGTCCAATAAAATGAAAAATATTTTTCATTCAATAACATCCAATTCCATTAGTACCTATTCAATTTTGCTTATAATTCAAAGGAGTTACTCCTCTGGGAAACTGGTTTTAGTGAAGTTATGTCATGTCTTCTCTCAGAAGGCTGGGTTTTCTAATTCCTCTATTCTCTTTCGGTTTTTGCTACCTCTTCCCATCTGCGTATGTTCAACAGCTCTATGTCCTTTTCCACGGCCTCTATCCACTTCTTTTTCAGTCTTCCTCTCTTTCCAGTTCCTCGTCTAAGTACTTTCATATAATTTCATGAGCAACTGATTTGTTCATCTGATCCAGATATCTTCTACGTTTTGTTACATACACCTGATACTCACTACCTCTATTTTTTCCACAGATTACAAAGCAGAGTTTGAGCGAAATTAACTAAATAATCACTCACAATGTGTGTCCAATAAAATGAAAAATATTTTTCATTCAATAACACCCAATTCCATTAGTACCTATTAATTTTTGCTTACAAATCAAAGGAATTACTCCTCTTGAAAACTGGCTTTAGTGAAGTTATGTCATGTCTTCTCTCAGAAGGCTGGGTTTTCTAATTCCTCTATAATCTTTTGGATCTTGCTACCTCTTCCCATCTGCGTATGTTCAACAGATCTATGTCCTTTTCCACTGCCTCTATCCACTTCTTTTTCAGTCTTCCTCTCTTTCCAGTTCCTCGTCTAAGTACTTTCATATAATTCCATGAGCACCTGATTTGTTCTTCTGATCCAGATATCTTCTACGTTTTGTTACAAATACCTGATACTCACTACCTCTATTTTTTCCACAGATTACAAAGCAGAGTTTGAGCGAAATTAACTAAATAATCACTCACAATGTGTGTCCAATAAAATGAAAAATATTTTTCATTCAAAAACACCCAATTCCATTACTACCTATTCATTTTTGCTCACAATTCAAAGGAGTTACTCCTCTTGGAAACTGGTTTTAGTGAAGTTATGTCATGTCTTCTCTCAGAAGGCTGGGTTTTCTAACTGCTCTATTCTCTTTCGGTTTTTGCTACCTCTTCCCATCTGCGTAGGTTCAACAGCTCTATGTCCTTTTCCACGGCTTCTATCCACTTCTTTTTCAGTCTTCCTCTCTTTCCAGTTCCTCGTCTAAGTACTTTCATATAATTCCATGAGCAACTGATTTGTTCATCTGATCCAGATATCTTATACGTTTTATTACATACACCTGATACTCACCACCTCTATTTTTTCCACAGATTATAAAGCAGAGTTTGAGCGAAATTAACTAAATCATCACTCACAATGTGTGTCCAATAAAATGAAAAATATTTTTCATTCAATAACACCCAATTCCATTAGTACCTATTCATTTTTGCTTACAATTCAAAGGAATTACTCCTCTTAGAAACTGGTTTTAGTGAAGTTATGTCATGTCTTCTCTCAGAAGGCTGGGTTTTCTAATTCCTCTATTCTCTTTCGGTTTTTGCTACCTCTTCCCATCTGCGTATGTTCAACAGCTCTATGTCCTTTTCCACGGCCTCTATCCACTTCTTTTTCAGTCTTCCTCTCTTTCCAGTTCCTCGTCTAAGTACTTTCATATAATTCCATGAGCAACTGATTTGTTCATCTGATCCAGATATCTTATACGTTTTATTACATACACCTGATACTCACCACCTCTATTTTTTCCACAGATTATAAAGCAGAGTTTGAGCGAAATTAACTAAATCATCACTCACAATGTGTGTCCAATAAAATGAAAAATATTTTTCATTCAATAACACCCAATTCCATTAGTACCTATTCATTTTTGCTTACAATTCAAAGGAATTACTCCTCTTGGAAACTGGTTTTAGTGAAGTTATGTCATGTCTTCTCTCAGAAGGCTGGGTTTTCTAATTCCTCTATTCTCTTTCGGTTTTTGCTACCTCTTCCCATCTGCGTATGTTCAACAGCTCTATGTCCTTTTCCACGGCCTCTATCCACTTCTTTTTCAGTCTTCCTCTCTTTCCAGTTCCTCGTCTAAGTACTTTCATATAATTTCATGAGCAACTGATTTGTTCATCTGATCCAGATATCTTCTACGTTTTGTTACATACACCTGATACTCACTACCTCTATTTTTTCCACAGATTACAAAGCAGAGTTTGAGCGAAATTAACTAAATAATCACTCACAATGTGTGTCCAATAAAATGAAAAATATTTTTCATTCAATAACACCCAATTCCATTAGTACCTATTAATTTTTGCTTACAAATCAAAGGAATTACTCCTCTTGAAAACTGGCTTTAGTGAAGTTATGTCATGTCTTCTCTCAGAAGGCTGGATTTTCTAATTCCTCTATAATCTTTTGGATCTTGCTACCTCTTCCCATCTGCGTATGTTCAACAGATCTATGTCCTTTTCCACTGCCTCTATCCACTTCTTTTTCAGTCTTCCTCTCTTTCCAGTTCCTCGTCTAAGTACTTTCATATAATTCCATGAGCACCTGATTTGTTCTTCTGATCCAGATATCTTCTACGTTTTGTTACAAATACCTGATACTCACTACCTCTATTTTTTCCACAGATTACAAAGCAGAGTTTGAGCGAAATTAACTAAATAATCACTCACAATGTGTGTCCAATAAAATGAAAAATATTTTTCATTCAAAAACACCCAATTCCATTACTACCTATTCATTTTTGCTCACAATTCAAAGGAGTTACTCCTCTTGGAAACTGGTTTTGGTGAAGTTATGTCATGTCTTCTCTCAGAAGGCTGGGTTTTCTAACTGCTCTATTCTCTTTCGGTTTTTGCTACCTCTTCCCATCTGCATATGTTCAACAGCTCTATGTCCTTTTCCACTGCCTCTATCCACTTCTTTTTCAGTCTTCCTCTCTTTCCAGTTCCTCGTCTAAGTACTTTCATATAATTCCATGAGCACCTGATTTGTTCTTCTGATCCAGATATCTTCTACGTTTTGTTACAAATACCTGATACTCACTACCTCTATTTTTTCCACAGATTACAAAGCAGAGTTTGAGCGAAATTAACTAAATAATCACTCACAATGTGTGTCCAATAAAATGAAAAATATTTTTCATTCAAAAACACCCAATTCCATTACTACCTATTCATTTTTGCTCACAATTCAAAGGAGTTACTCCTCTTGGAAACTGGTTTTAGTGAAGTTATGTCATGTCTTCTCTCAGAAGGCTGGGTTTTCTAACTGCTCTATTCTCTTTCGGTTTTTGCTACCTCTTCCCATCTGCGTAGGTTCAACAGCTCTATGTCCTTTTCCACGGCTTCTATCCACTTCTTTTTCAGTCTTCCTCTCTTTCCAGTTCCTCGTCTAAGTACTTTCATATAATTCCATGAGCAACTGATTTGTTCATCTGATCCAGATATCTTATACGTTTTATTACATACACCTGATACTCACCACCTCTATTTTTTCCACAGATTATAAAACAGAGTTTGAGCGAAATTAACTAAATAATCACTCACAATGTGTGTCCAATAAAATGAAAAATATGTTTCATTCAATAACACCCAATTCCATTAGTACCTATTTATTTTTGCTTACAATTCAAAGGAGTTACTCCTCTTGGAAACTGGTTTTAGTGAAGTTATGTCATGTCTTCTCTCAGAAGGCTGGGTTTTCTAATTCCTCTATTCTCTTTTGGATTTTGCTACCTCTTCCCATCTGCGTATGTTCAACAGATCTATGTCCTTTTCCACTGCCTCTATCCACTTCTTTTTCAGTCTTCCTCTCTTTCCAGTTCCTCGTCTAAGTACTTTCATATAATTCCATGAGCACCTAATTTGTTCTTCTGATCCAGATATCTTCTACGTTTTGTTACAAACACCTGATACTCACTACCTCTATTTTTTCCACAGGTTACAAAGCAGAGTTTGAGCGAAATTAACTAAATAATCACTCACAATGTGTGTCCAATAAAATGAAAAATATGTTTCATTCAATAACACCCAATTCCATTAGTACCTATTTATTTTTGCTTACAATTCAAAGGAGTTACTCCTCTTGGAAACTGGTTTTAGTGAAGTTATGTCATGTCTTCTCTCAGAAGGCTGGGTTTTCTAATTCCTCTATTCTCTTTTGGATTTTGCTACCTCTTCCCATCTGCGTATGTTCAACAGATCTATGTCCTTTTCCACTGCCTCTATCCACTTCTTTTTCAGTCTTCCTCTCTTTCCAGTTCCTCGTCTAAGTACTTTCACATAATTCCATGAGCTCCTGATTTGTTCTTCTGGTCCAGATTTCTTCTACGTTTTGTTACAAACACCTGATACTCAGTACCTTTATTTTTTCCACAGATTATATAGCAAAATTAACTAAATAATCTCTCACAAAGTGTGTCCAATAAAATGAAAAAGATCCCTAGAAGATGCAGCTTTGTCTCCGCCACTATGATTGAACTTCCACTACTCACATCGCTCGTCAAAATAATATTGATGCAAATGGAATGATAAATGACTAGATATATATAAATTACTAATAATCTAAATAATAACTTCCCAGAAATAATTGCTACTTAGATAATATCTGGTTAATTTGAATTTTATTTTTCATTGTAACAGATGCAGCTGATACTGTCAAAACGCATTTAATCCTAGGTTAACTACAATAAAATAAATAAAATCCATTTTATTTTTTAGACGTAAAAGTATGTCCAGATAGTATACAACAAAATTCGACAGGTTCAAAATGAAAAGGTATCCATACATTCCCAGCATGGTACAAGCTATCACTGTCTTAACGGTTTTGAAAATGATGACCAAAGGTAAGCACAAATTATTTCTATAGAAACTAACTAGAAGCAAAAGAGTTAGTGTTATTTTGACATTAGTGTCATTTCTTCTAAATGTTTTGGTCTAAATCGATTCCTTCATTTTAAAACAAGGATAGCAATACACACAGCTTCCAACAACAGTGCCGTGCTGTGTGAGGAAGGTTTTAAATTGACTGAATAGTTCGGGAAACTGCTTTGCGTTCTTCAATGAACCAGTAATGATTTTTTTCACTGCGATTAGTTAATTGCCCATTCCCATTTAATTTTTTAAACCATGCTTAGTTGGCGAGACTAAATTGCAGTGCAGTACAGCAGGATATTTTTGTTGTTTTCTTCCAGTTGCTTTGAAACTTAGCTGCAATTCCTCACTAGCCTTCATTCTTAGCTAAGGCTTTTATGTTTGAAGTGTCCAAACCCTGTGTACCATATACTATCTTATTTTTAACACTCTTATGTAGTTATTAATTGTCTAATGGAAAATTGATGTAGCTCAAACATCGTGTGGTTCTGGCTCGATGAACGGCAAAATAATGTACGAGCGTCTCCCAAACATCCAGCTCCAAGGCTTCGACGACGACATCGTACGCGATACAGCTCCTCCGTTTATGGTTTTAGAAAAATGTCAAGACCTGTGTTTGCGTGATCGGACTCAAATTAACGTTGTGCGTGCTTGTTCGTCTTTCGATTTTCAACCAGGAAGTCGAATAGCAACTTACAACGGAGGTACCGAATACGAAGAAAGTACTTGTTACCTCACATCGGAATCTGCTAGACCTGAAGGTATAGGAAGTCTCATGTTAGTACCGAATAGCGTCCATTTTACCGAAGTATGTATAACATGTAAGTACCTGTTTCGTTTATACTATTGTAATAGGTTCTGGTTATAGGATAAGATATAATTTGATTAGTATCCCAAAACATAACGACTGGCCACAATTAGGGCAGAGGTTGACTCTCAAGTTTATGTTTTAAAAAGGAACCCCGTGTATTCTAACAAATATCTATTCATAGTCTCTCTCGGCACGTCTACTTAGTTTGTTGTAATAACTCAAGGTGATGTTAATAATTAAGCCTTGGAATTATTATACAAACTATTATACTGAACTGAGTGTTAAATATATTATGTTAGAATTCAGTTACACTATAAACATTTGAGATATGAGCTTCGTTCCAACTGGCGTTAGAACCGTTTTTGGTATCGTTCGCGCAAGTGCTGTATTTCTTTCACGTTCCAACTGATTAAAGTATCGTTCTTTGGACTACTTGGGACGGTATACAAACTGTACCTTCTGAAAGGGGTGATAAAGTTGATGTGTCCATCCCAAATTCGAGTTTGCGCACTATACAGTACTCGAAACGATTCCATTACAGTTCATAAATATTAGTTGGAACAAATCTAGTGATGAACTTTGCGTTTTGTAGCAAGTAGACCGGAACGAGAGTGTCCAAATAGAAGGTACATTTTCGAAAGACACCCACGAAAGAAATTAAAACTACCATCACCAGATATGAAAGAAATGTCGGCCTCCAATAGGACAGATTGCGAAGATAAGTGTCTAAATGAATTTAGTTTTGTTTGTCGATCTGCAACGTACGATGCCAGCATGAGAAGTTGTACGTTGAGCAGGTATACTAGAAGGACACATCCTGAGTTACTTGTCGATGATCCTGAATCGGATTATTTAGAAAATACATGTTTGAACGGTAAGAAACTAAATTCCATCCGACCTCTACATATTTTATAAAAAATGCACGTTTTCAGCTGAAAGAAGATGCGATGGTTTAGCGGTCTTTATTAAAGAAGAAAATAAAAGATTGGGAGGTCCCTTTGAAGTAGAAATGTTCACGAATCTGACATTAGACGATTGTCAAGGAATGTGTGTACGAGCGGAGAAATATTTATGTCGATCCATCGAATATGACGAAATGTCTAAACAATGTACGCTTTCAGAAGAGGATTCCATTTCTCAAAAAGACGATATTGGAGTGGCTAGCAGTCCGTCGCATCACTTCTACGATTTCGCTTGTTTAGACAGTCGTAAGTTTTTATTACTGTACACAGTTTACACTCACTACACCAAGCTATTCATCTTCAGAGATACTGAAGGTTGAATATCTTCAACTAAAATATTTCAGACTCACCTTAACAATAGCCTAATACTAACTAAAATTTTATCAGATCTTAACGATGTTTCAGCCAGAGGATCTGAATACCCAGACAATTCTGTTACGTCTCATCTCTTCAGTGGTAAGAAACCCGATACGGCTTTCCAACGATATAGAAATAGTCGTCTAGGTGGAGAACACCAATCGGAAATATCTGGAAGATCGCTCAGTGAATGCTTAGACGAGTGCCTACGACAACCCAGCTTCCAATGTAGATCAGCAGAATACAGCGAACGATACCGTACCTGCAGGTTAACCAGATATAACCAAAGAGATGGTATGAGAATCATATACGATGCCGATTACGATTATTATGAAAATTTGATGCGTACGTATTTTATATAGCAACAATTAGAAATATACTTTTTATAGCTTATTTTATTGAGAAACCAATTTTTTCCAGTTGGAGGTGAAAACGATGGCGGACAAAGACCAGGAGATAATACTAATAGTGTCTTTCGACCAGGAGATGATAGATATCCAGGAGGTGATCGATACAGACCAGGAAGACCAGGAACTGGTGGTAGTAGCGGGGATAGATACCCTCCAAAATATCCCAACAACAGATTTCCTCCAAGTAGCGAAGGCCACGATGGTAGATATCCCGAAAGACGACCACTGCCTCCTAACCGTTATCCAGAATACGATGACAGATATCCAGATGATCGATACCCCGATAGAGGTACTTCTAGATACCCAGTAGGACCTCACAGGCAACCAGATAAACAGCCTTACTATCCCCCATCTTCAAGCGGCAAATATTATCCTCCAGGAGACCAATATGGAGACAGATATGGGGATAAATACGGAGACAGATACGGAGATAGATATGGTGATAGATATGGGGATAAATACGGCGATCGACCTGGAGCTGGAGATAGAAATGGGGATAGATACGGCGACAGATATGGAGATAGATATGGTGACAGATATGGAGATAGATATGGTGACAGATATGGAGATAGATATGGTGACCGGTATGGAGATAAATACGGCGATCGACCTGGTGGAGGAAACAGATATGGAGATAGATACGGAGATAGACCAGGAGGCGATCTTTATGGAAATAAAGACACTTACAATGGTTACAGATATGGAGACAGATACGGTGGCTCTGGTAGTAGATACGGTAACGATGATTTTGGTAGTCGATACGGTGGCGGCACTAGGTATGGAACAAGATACAACAATAGATATGATGATAGATACGGTGGCAGCGATAGAAATAATAATAAATATGATGATCGTTACGGTGATAAATACGATTACTATGGAGATGATAAAAATGGAGGGAGCAAATGGTTCTTTAGACCAGATAGAAGACCAAGTGGACGACCTGTAGATCCAGCTAGACCTTACGATTCTGGAAGACCATATGATTCAGGAAGGCCGTATGAGTCATCAAGACCGTATGAGCCATCAAGACCGTACGATTCTGGAAGGCCGTACAACGGTGACAGGAGAAGACCTATTTCTCCAGGTCCGGATGGACCGATATACGACAATTATGGGTCTAATGGTGGTGGAGGAATTGGTGGTGGAGGAAATGGAGCAAACAGACCTTTTAATATAAGATGTGATGACGGAGGAGATAATTTTAGACAAATGGGCTCTCGTCAACGAATGCGAAAAGAGTACGTCAAGAGAGTTCTCTATGCTCCGTCTTTAAGGGAATGCGAGCGGGAATGTATAGAATCCAGAGAATTTAATTGTCGTTCTTTCAATTACAGGTAAATTTGATAATTTATATCTGGTTTTTTATTTATTTATGTTTAAATTATCTTACTTCTTATTCTTAAAGAGATTCTCAACCGAGCGGTTCTGCTGGTGCTTATGATACAAACAGAGATGACAGAGATAATTGCGAGCTGAGCGACAGGGATACTAGAGACATGGAAATGGAGAACCCGCAACATTTTGATACTAAAGGCAGTTACGATTTTTACGAGAGATCTATAGTTGGCGAAGGAGATTGTCTAGATGGTAAAAGACTTTGTCATAATTAACGTTTACTTTGTATTTATGAATAAATTGTTTAGCACTCTTCTTTTACTATGTTGTTAGTTACCTCTTACTCCTCCTATGCACCTGCACCATTTATTTTTCTTCTTCAACATATTATTTCTTTCTTTTTATTATTGATCCAACCAGAGTTCTATAAATTTATGGTCTTTGCCCAGTATTTACGCTTGACGAAACATTAATTAATATGACAGTCATACTTTGGAATAACATTAGCTCAATAGGAATATTAGATCTATTTTGTCTGACCGACCTCAGGTGCTTCATATATTGGGAGAGTTGTCGTTTTTCCTCCCCTATCGTCGAAAAACTTAGTCTAATTAGACGATGATGGTTTCCTCATCTTCTTGGCAAAACCTGCGTATGGTTGTATCTACCAATCTGATATTCATGAATTTGTGGAGTCTACAGTGCCCTGTCAGGAGCCCCACCAAGATGGCTATTCACTTATTCTCCTCAGCCTGCCAACAAACTGAACGTTTCAAAAGTTGGTGTAGGACAACTGTTGAACCACTCTATGCTCTCAACTCTGATTTTTCCGAGTCACGGTATAGGACCTTGTCCAATGAAACTATATGCCCCTATACCATTCGGCATTTTTATCGTTTCGATCAAATTGACGAAACGGTGTCCGTCTGAAATGGTTATAACTTAGCAATGCGTTCCGATGGAACTCTACTGTTGACTTCTAGCACACTCGAAATGTTTTGGGCTTAGTTTCAACCGATGAGCTCGGCTGAAAACGCCCAATATCACTTCAAAAGTAAAGAAACATATTTCGGGACATAACCTCACATTTGATCGATGCACATGAACTATTACTTTGGGTTAATGAATAAATCAATACGAGAACGTATCTTAATTAATAACAAAGCATGTGGCTCGCTTGTACGCATCCCCTACAACTATAGGTAAATTGGTTCACGAAACCACTTGTAGATCAGAAAACTACCTTCGGTTCATACTATTTTCTTCTTTTTCCCACTCAAAGTCAGTCAAGGTTCTTCACTCATAGTATTACCTATTTAGTGAGCCAAATCTGCAACGAAGACGGGATGGAATTTACTTTAAGAACACCAGAAGGTTTCTACGGAAGAATATATACATACGGCTTCTACGAAAGATGCTTCTTCCGAGGTAACGGAGGAACTCTCAACGTACTACGAATTAGCGGAGCTCAAGGTTACCCGGAATGTGGAACCCAGAGATATGGCGATACAATGACTAATATCGTAGTTGTGCAATTCAGCGATTTCGTTCAAACTGGAAAAGATAAAAGATTCAATCTAACGTGTCTTTTTAGAGGCCCAGGAGAAGCTGTCGTATCGTCAGGTTTTATTGGAGCCGGGTAAGATTTAATTAATTTCATAATCATATTTTATGACTTAGGTTAGGTTTGTTCGGTTCTACACTGTCAAAAGCTTTTTCGAGGTCCAAAATGCAGCAAAAAATTTTTTTAGCTCTGGTAGTCCTATACCGATAGAATATCTGCCAGCTGAGAACACATTGAGTTCAAAAGTACGTTTGATGATACTATACCAAGGCCGCCCGACAACTACTATCGCTGTTGGAGATCCCCTCACTTTCCGTCTCGAAGCTCAAGACGGCTACAACTACGTCACAGATATATTCGCTACCAACGTTGTAGCTAGAGATCCATACTCCGGGAGATCAGTACAACTTATTGACAGATTCGGGTAAGAATCTCACAACAAGTGAATAATCTACCTTTTGTCGTTTTCATCTTAACTATCGTTATTTTTTTCTTGTAGGTGCCCAGTTGACAGTTATGTCTTCCCGGAACTGGATAAAGGTAGAAGCGGAGACAGTCTCGAAGCGAGATTTAACGCTTTTAAGATTCCGGAATCCAACTTCCTCGTATTTGAAGCAACCGTGCGCACGTGTAGAGACGGTTGTCAACCTGCTTATTGTCAAATGGGATCTGGTAGATCGGAACCATCGTTTGGTAGAAGAAGAAGATCAATCAACGAAACAAAACTAGAAGATCAAAATCAATTAGATGGTGATTTAGATACGGTTTCTAACGAAACAATTTCTGATGAACGTTATTTGGATTCTAACGAAACTAACGTAGTTTTTTTGAAGAATAGTTCGGAAGGAAAAGAAAAGAAGATCAAGAAAAACGACGAAGCAGCTGAAGATAAAGAGTTTGAAGAAAAAGAGTTTGTTCGAGAAATGATAGAGGTAAGATAAGTCTTACCTAAATTTTATTTTATCTAAACATTAAATATTCTAGGTGTTCGATTCAAGGGAGGAACTACAACAAGAAGCTCGGCGAACAGAGTTTCTTCCAGAAACAGTTTGTCTAACCCCTGGCGCCTATCATGGTTTAGTCAGTTCCGTTATGATTCTTGTCGCTATTCTTCTAACAGGTTCTTTACTCGCAGGGTTAGCTTATCGAAGATACTGGCTAGTCATGAGAAAGAATATCTTAGTAGATAGATCAAACTCTAATGTATCTACTTCTTATCCTAACACCAGTAGAAGTGGTATATCGAACGTTTCGATCTTCGGCTCAGGACTACAAAAACAGTTTGCAAGTTTTGGAAGAGCAGCTAATTTAGCGAGTTTTCCAAAAGCTGATGTAGATTTTCCTGAAACATCACCCGGCGGTATGTTCGAAGATCCAAGCGAACCTATTTACACCGATCCCTCGTTGTTTGAAAGATCTAGGAGTTTGAGAAGTATTGCTATTTCATCTAAGAGGAGAAAATCGCCAACGTCTAAGAAATAATAAGGTTTTGTAGACGAATGATAGTGAAAATTAGAATTTATTGTTCACGATGTCGGAAAAATTTATTTTCAAAATAATCAGCAAACAGGTATACAGTTAACTGGCGCAGTTAATAGTATTAACTATTTCATAGTATCAACCAAGGTACTGGGGACGTCGTTTAATTGTTTTCCAAATTGAAAAATGTAAAGGGGAACTCTAAAATAAGGACTTCTCCTGTGTCTAGTCCCAGTCGGTGATTATTTTTATTTAAATCAAGTAAAATAAAGCTTTGTTTGACATCTGTAACTATCACGATAGTTCAAAAACAATAATGTAGTGTGACCATTTATATATGTAATACGCATGCGTATAGATGGTTTTATGCGAGTGTATGGACATTTTAAAAATTGTTTTCAACAATTACCAGTAGGTACCTTCAGTCATTTCGTTGACAACGTTTGTTTCAATTGTTACTTCTTAACCTATAGCTGCGAAAGTACCTAAGAAGGAACGAATTCACTACGGTGCTGACTAAAAGTTTGCTTCATCTCAATCTGTTCAGCGCATGCGAGTGATTGTGCGCCGAATTTTTATCCCTTGCCTATTTTAGGTTATCTTTCTTGTAGATTAACTGTTGATTAGGGTGGAGAATTACAAATAAAAAATACACATGGATAAACAAATTTTTTATATAAAAAACATACAAACGTTGTTAAAAGTGAAAGAATCCATTTTTATATTGTATTAATTTTAAAAATACCAGAAGATCAATGAACTACACTGATATATTTATATTGATTTAGTATATTAATATTTTGCGTTTTGGCTTTTGCCGAAACCGTAGAAATAATTTAAAAATAAGTGTTGGATGGAAAGTATGATTTAAAAAGTAGATTTAGTTTATTTTTTGTGTCTTTATTCCTTAGAAGTTGCAATACATCTATACTGCCTTTATACACTACCAACCGCTCATCTCAATTTTTATGTGATTTGCAATTTTGCGTCTCCTACATATACCTTGTATTTTTTTTAATTAGATTAGTTTTTTAGTATAATTTGTACGTCAGGTGTATGTATATACAGAGTGAGCTGCAAGAAAGAAAACCAACTACTATTCTGACCATCTATTGTATCACTTCTAAAATTTTGAAGTGCCTATGGATTTTTTAACAATGACACTCTGTGTATAACACTAATATTAATTTTAAATAAGAAACTATAGTTTTTAATTGTTCTTCAATACATTTAACGCAAAAATAAAATTAATATCTTTTGCACCTACAAATACGATTGAAAATGTAAATTATTTTAGATTTATATCAATAAAATAGTTTAACAAAAAGTTTTTTTTTCTTAAAGCCGCAGTTATACTTCCAGGTATCAAGTGACAGCCGATGTCATTTATGTTTGTTTTCCTGGGCTACGTTCATAAACTTACTCAGAGTAAGGTTAGTTTACTCCGAAGCGTTCATAAATTTACTCTACCAGTATAGAGTATGCTTTTATAAACGTTCAGAAACCTACCCGGAGTAAACTCTGCATACTCCGCTTTTTAATGGAGTATTATATACTCTGACAGTTTGGCTTATACAGTAGTTCAGTTCAAATTACTGCCAGGTTATTTTTAGTGATAAATTGATATTATTTGATTATTAATATTCAACTCATCCATGGTTAATTAATTTCTATTTTCGAAATGAAAAATATAACCCCAAATTCATACACAACACAATGACATTTGATTTGCCTCCGGCCGGTGTAGCCTCTGAACGGTTACTCCGAGTAACCATCAAACATACTTTTCTAATCACGTGATCATACTCTTCTCTACTCACTGGAGTAAGTTTATGAACGTAGCCCTGGTTTTTCTAAGTGACTCGGCGATGTAGCCTGTCAACCATATCTGCGAAATGTGACAGAGACGCTGATATAGCAAACAACCAGCTAAGTACTTGTACTAACTGGTGCACGACACGAGGGTTGTGGATGCTATGAAAAAACACGAGCAAAAATAGCATACAATAGCATACATAGTGTTATCCGTTATTCAGTCAGATGGGCTCGAGTACTATTTAATTATTTTTGAATATGGATACCAGTGTCGGGACGAATTAGTGGGTTTCCATATATAAAACTGTCAAAGAGACCTTAGTTCCGATTTTGGAATTTTGAAATTCGAAAGATGAGTTTTGCGTAACGGTCGCAAATATACGCGCTAAGTTATAATAATAATAATGTAACGTTTATTCTAATTTATATTTACAATTAATTTATATTTACAGATTTATATGTAATTCAGTCCTTATTTAATAATTTATGTCATACACTAAACACACTAATTATAATTTATATGAGAGTCACTTAATAAACACTTTATCGATGCGCGATTACTTTCCTTCGGTATCAACACTGACTGATTGACTAATTGACTGCAGCGAGGCTTGTGGCCTATTTATACTCGTGCGCCGTAATTCTAGAAGTATCTCGGCGTTCTCGCGGGCGCATTGGATATTCTCGATGTTTCGTATTCTGGCGGATGCACCGGGTGCGGTGGGTATTCTCGATGTTTCTCGAAAATTGGGCGGAGGAACCATAGTCGTCTCATACGGGGATTTCACTGGGGGCACTAAGTGAGAATATTATTGCAGTAGCTCGCGTAACAATAATTTTGAGCTGGAATTTGAAAGACACACTCTAAGATAATGTACAAATATCAGCGAAAACGTATCTACCGTATTTTGTATACAGGAGTACCGGAAATTGAGGGGATCAAAATTTCGTGAAAAGAAAATTTCATTGGCGCTGTGTCACTCGATCAAATTAGCAGCAAACTGAGTGTGATCAAACCATCAAACTGGTGACGTCATTGCGAATTTGATGCCCGACTCTATTTTCATCAGTTTGACTTTTGACTGTCACTGTCAATTTTGAGGTTAAAAATTTGTTGATTTTTGAGTTTGTTTGATTTGTTAATACAATGAAACTGGAAGGTAGAGAGAAAGTTGTGTTTTCATTATCAATAGCAGCATTAGGCATAGTTTTGTACCAAAAAATAATTAAAGCCAAACAAGAAACTAAAAAAAAGCAGAAGATAATATAGTCTAAGGCAGGGGTTCCCAACCTTTTTGCACCTTCGTACCACTTGACTTTTTGTGGCGTACCACCAGACCTAAATATTTTAATAAACGTATAATATTTACTCTTCTAAAAGTGTTCAAAGGCTTTTTGAATTAAAGACCTGAGAAAACTTCATATTTAATGGTTAGATATTTGTTTATTTATAACAGCAAAAAATTAATCATCATACAAAATATACTTTTTTCTACAATCATTAATAAAAGTGACGTTTTATTAATCGATTTTCGTACATGTGCAAAAAAGACTTTTTTCTACAACTGCTATGAAAAGTGACGTATTTCTCATACCTTACTTAATTTCAAAACCAAATATTGCTCATACTGTGAGAAATATTATTTCTCACGGCACTTTGCCCACGCCTCATACATTTATATGGAGAATCAAATAAAATCGACAAAAACTTAGTAGGCTACTGTCATCTTTAAATTCCTACTAAGTTGTCACAAAACTGTCTGATTAATTATATAACGGAGAATTTAGTGGAAAGAAATGACGTTCCCGGTTTGACCATACAAAATTGTACAAATTTCACCATCAACTATAATTTTAAATAAAATTATTTAACAATAAAGAGATGAGATACTTTAGTGTTATTTTTGTTTTACTAACCATAAAAATAAATATTAAGTTACTTTACTTGTATTCTTTAAATTTGTGCAGTTGTAGAAAAAGTATAGTGTGCAACATGTGGGGAAAGTACTTTTCTCACTTGTTGCACAATATACTATTACTGCACTCATCTGTCATTTTACTTAAGCCATATTTTTGCGATCTTGCGTCTTTAGGCGGATTAACAGTGTAGCTTAAGCGTGACCTCATAACGGTGACGTCACGCTTAACTTCGCAAAAATGGAAATATCTAGCGATAATCTGACATATGACAACGACATTTCTCTCACGACACATACATACTTTACTTTGTTTATTTTTTTCTTTCTGAAATTCTGAATCTGTAGTAAGCAAAATAATATTAATATACCTAATAATATTGCGTTTGTTAAAATTTGCGATCTTAGAATTTAGAATGAAAAGGAGGAGAGACTCTTAAGAAGCTCTCAAGAAGAATAAAAAGTTTGCAAATAATTTCTTCAATTCTAAGAGACCATCACATCAGATCAATTTATGAGGAAGAATGGATAAGCCGTAATCTAAATTATGACTTTTATATTTTATTTCGAATGTCTAAAGCAGGCGTCTCACGATCAAATAGTTTGTCAAACTTGACTAATCAAACTACATTGGTGACGTCAACATATGAATTTGATCAAATTTTCTATAATTTAGGGGCGCCTGTAAAACGATCAGTCAGTTTGATGAAATCTGAATAACTATTGGTCAATTTTGACACTAGAGAAATGACAGTTTTGACGTCAATAATTTGGTCCTTTATTCTCGTGTTTTATGTTGTTTTGCTGTTTTGTGGGTTTTCGCTTTCTAGTTTTCATTGTGTTGTGGTTTTCATTTTCACGTGTTTATTTTGGTTTTGATAATTTTCAGTTTTATTACATATTAGGTCGATGTCTTTTACACGTGACCAAGTACTAGCGTTGATTGATTTGTATAGGAGCCATGAAATAGAAATATTGTATGTGGTCAAAAATCCACCTTCATAATAAATAAATGTGCATTCGAATAAAAAATTTTTAAATTGAATTACTCTTTAACCGCCAAGAAGTTTGGAGCAAAAAGATTGATCGTGTGATTCTCAAGTTTGAGGCTACGTCAAACTGTTATAATTCTACGTCATCAGTTCAGTTTGATTAGTCAAGTTTGACTCACTATTTGATCGTGAGACGCCTGCTTTAAGAAACATAAGCCATATTTTTGCGATCTAGCGTCTTTAAGCGGATTAACAGTGTAGCTTAAGCGTGACGTCATAACGGTGACGTCGCGCTTAACCTCGCAAAAATGGAAATATCTAGCGATATTCTGACATATCACAACGACATTTCTCTCACGACACATACATACTTTACTTTGTTTATTTTTTTCTTTCTGAGATTCTGAATCTGCAGTAAGCAAAATAATATTAATATACCTAAATAAAATAATATTGCTTTTATTAAAATTTGTGATCTTAGAATTTAGAATGAAAAGGAGGAGAGACTTAATGGTGTTGCTCAGTGAGGATACAGCTTTTTCGGTGGTCCTACAATTAGCCGCTCCTCACCATTGGTCCACTCTCTATTAATTTATTCTGTCAATGCTGTCAATTGAATGACGCACAACAGCTGAACCGCTTCAAAGTTTTCTGGCGCACTCTCGACCACACCAGATTCCGCTTCAAGCGTTTTTAAGCGTGACGTCATTACTTATTCGCGAAAATGAATCGCTTTAATCCGCTTAAAGACGCTAGATCGCAAAAATATGGCTTTTATGATTTTGTGAAAGTCGATTGGTCCACTCTCTATCAATTTATTCTGTCAATGCTGTCAATTTAATGACGCACAACAGCTGAACCGCTTCAAAGTTTTCTGGCGCACTCCCGACCACGCCAGTTACCGCTTCTAGCGTTTTTAAGCGTGACGTCATTACTTATTCGCGAAAATGAATCGCTTTAATCCGCTTAAAGACGCTAGATCGCAAAAATATGGCTTTTATGATTTTTTGAAAGTCGATTGGTCCACTCTCTATCAATTTATTCTGTCAATGCTGTCAATTTAATGACGCACAACAGCTGAACCGCTTCAAAGTTTTCTGGCGCACTCCCGACCACGCCAGTTACCGCTTCTAGCGTTTTTAAGCGTGACGTCATTACTTATTCGCGAAAATGAATCGCTTTAATCCGCTTAAAGACGCTAGATCGCAAAAATATGGCTTTAGCGTTTTGTCATCATGACAAAAATAAACATTCAAATCGACGCCATTTTTTGTCCATTTAGAGGAACCTAAATAACACATTTTTTGGTTTTTGCATGCACGTAGAAAAAATATTATATGCAATTCGTACATAAAGTGTCTTTTTTCACTCATGGAATTGACGCAATTTTTCCATTCGTGAAAAAATGCACCACTTTATGCACGGGTTGCATAAATAACTATTTATAGTCTTTAGTGCGAAACTTGTTGTTGTTTGCCTGTGATTAAAATATCAACATTAGGAGTAATGGAACTTATATATCTTCACTCTTAAGTCCTCGTCAACACTTATTCTGCTTCTATGTTTACTTTTTATGTACAAGAGTTCAGAAAATCCACTCTCACACAAGTAACTCCTAACAAATGGCATCAAAAATAGCAGAGCTTGCCGGAAGATCAAAGGGTACTCGGTTTTAAATCCGATCCAGAAGTTTATTAAAGATTTCTCTTTAAAATAATCTTTCATGGAACTATCTTCTTTAAGATCGATAAATCTTTGTTTTAGTTCCAATTCATTTGGTGAGGTTCCCGAAAAAGGATTTCTGATCCAGGCCACTTTTGAATAATCTTCTTAAAGTTTTTATGAAGGCCTTCCAAGTGAACAATGATATCTGCAGCCACATCTGGCATTGGAGATATTTCATTTCAAAAAATGATGATAGAGTGGGAAATGTAGATACATTCTCCTCCTGTATTTGTGAACAAAACAGGACCAACTTTTTCTTGAAGAAGTCTATTTTGTTACTGGCTGTGAAGGCTGTTGTGTTTGGTCCCTGAAGTCCCAAGTTGTTGAGTTTGTCAAAAATGTCGCCAATCTTGACAACCATTCTTCATCACCAGACAATTTTTTCATATCATGCTTTTTTTCACTTAAAAACATAAAAAAAGTTTATCTCAGTTCAAAGATACGGTTTAAAATTTTTCCCCGAAATAACCACCTCCCTTCTGTATGCAGGAGTAAAGCCTTGAACTTGCCACCCATTTCTTCACACATCAAGGAGAATAATTTTGTGTTTAGAGCTCTAGCCTTTATGAAGTTAATAACTTTCACCGTGGCGGCCGTGGGGAAAGAGGGGTAAGACAGCTCTCGTCGCCCCGCCCCCGTCACTCCTGCAGAGACAAGCAGACAGAAGTTATTAATAGAGCATGTTGCTCACATAACTCACGCGTACCACCTGAAACGTTCCCGCGTACAACCGGAACCCCTGGTCTAGGGGATGTATCAAGAAAAGAAACCAACTAACCAATGTTGCTTTTTCACATCACTTTATCTCAGATCACATTAACTGAAGTGAGCTGAGATCTCAGTCAAAAAGATCGCACCAATATCAGCAGTGGCAAGAAGGCAACCCGCCTTGCGTGGGGCTGAGTTCGAAAAGTACACTCGAGCGCGCTCGATTAACTCTAGCCGTTCAAATACTCTAGGATGATCGGTCGAACATGGGTCGAACGTTACACTATACAGTTCGAAAGCTACGTTCTATCATCGCTCGAGCGTCGCTTTTTCCAACCAAGTGTTCTCAAAGTTAACATTCACTCGACATGCGCAGTGTTTTGTTGTTATGATTTTATACTTTATTGTTACTTGTTGCTTATACGTTTTGTGTGATTGCAAATTTGCCAACTACTTTACGCTTCCGATTCATAATTATTATTTTTATAATACTCTAACTTGGATGAATTGTGTTTTGTTTACTTTTCGTCTTTAAGGTTAGGTTATTTAACTGTCACATTAACAGTTCGAAAAGGAATCAAATGAATCAGACAACCAAATCGCACAAATGTCACATCATGGAATGATAATGATCGCAAGAAATGTGTATACACTCATTTGGGTTTTTATTTAAATTCTAATTATCTGCATATAAATTACATTGGACAAACGTGAATTATTGATACGTTACCTCATCTGTAATAAATCTATGGTCGAATGTAACGTAATTTGATTTGTTAAAATTGACGCAAAATGTTCCATGTTTGCATGTCAATCAAAATAACAAGTAATTTTTTTTGTGAAACAAAAATAAAATTACGACACTAAGCAACGGTCGTTAATGTAAAAATTTGAATTTATTTGATTTCATTATACATGAGACATTTTCAAAATTTAAGTTGATATTTTATTTTTAAAATTATCTATAAAAAAACCAGTAGAAAATGGCCCGGCCATCTTCCCGACCATCATCCTCAAGTGGAGTATTGGACGCCATAACCATCTTCAAAGACTCTCCTCCCTATAAAATTGAAGACCTCAATATTTCACAAAGAAAAGCCAAATTGGAAAATGAATCTCTTAAATTGAAAATGGCATTAAAAACAAGCCTAAAAAGCGGACTTGTTAGCGAAATGGTCGAAAAATTTGAGCTAGGTAAGTACCATCAGTGCTTGAAGGTCATCTGTACAGTAATATTAACTTGTATCTTTCCTCAGGACTTGGTTTCAACGACTATTCCAATTTTAAGATGCTAGAAAAAGCAGATCTTCCCATTACAAAGTTATCAAGAAGACGTAAATATAGACGAAGAGCTGCAGTAGTAGAAGATAGAAAAAGTTCCAGTGGCTCAGAATCTGAGAAAGTATCAAGGATTTCGTCTAAAGAAAAACCGCAAAAATCGGACACGGAGAGTCTAGAAATCCACTCCAAAAAGGAGATATAAGTATGTAATTACCAACGAAAAGTTATCGGGATAGCCTTATTTTTTATGCTTAGTTCAAGAACCGCCGAGAAATCCTATCCGCATCAGGGCCATTAAGGGGTAGAATATTACATAGTTCATCATTGTATTTACTTTTCATGTAAAAAGTCAGTAAAATAAATTGTCTAAATCAAATTTTTTTTTATTCAAGAAATATTTGAAAAATCTAAGGCCACACGAAAATTGTGGTGGTTCATATTTATACGAACTTTATGCATTGACGATAAGTACCTACACATCCTTCTGCACCATAAGCGTGAACCAGAGCAATGTCCTCGCACTTCGTGGGGCTGGTGCAACTCTGGTAACAGAGCCCGGGCTCAGAAGGGGCACTGGTTTTTTTATTCAAGAAGTATTTGCAGTGGACCATAGCTTTATCAAAATATTTAAATATAAAAATTATACTAATTAGTATACAACAGCACGCACGGGCCCCACCCACTCTAACTCTGCGAAGATTCTTGTCCGAAGCACAGTAATACCAAAGAATACACCAGCTAAGTGGTGTATTCTTTGGTAATACCACCGTACACCAACTAACGACAAGTAGATTCACTTGCGTCGGAACGAACCTACATCATCCTCACATATCCAACCTTCTTGCTCTGGTGTTCAGCTGATGGTTCCAGAGCAAAAAGATGAAATATCTCACAGAATAATTTGGCTGCTGAACAACTCTTTACAGAAATAATGGAAGAATACAGAAGAGATTCTTCTACTGTACCTATGTCAAGGAAGTAATGAAGAATGCGCTGATCCAGATCTTAGTATGGATATTAATAATGACAGTAAAATCGGTATTTTTGATGATCCTAATACCTGGCCTGCAGTGATGAGTGATAAAATACAACAGGAAATAGTATCATCACGCTGGTTTTTCAGCTTTTCAAGCCAGATCAAAATCCTTTCCCACTAACATCTCCGGGAAACTTTTTCATGAAACATTGTTGTACATGAAAACATTCAACAACAGAACATGTAACAAATTCCGCGTGAGTGGTTAATGAGGAGCGAGTCAAAAAGCAGTATTCATTGTTTACCTTGCACCATTTTCCAGTCAAATGAATCGATTCCAATTCAGAGTAAACTCGCAAAAGACAGATTTTTCCCTGAAAAACAACCATACTAAAGACTTTAAGGTGACTGGGGCAAATCGGTTATAAAATTTTAATAGTTCAAATCAAATCCTAAAATGTGGCTTTATTTTTCCTTTTATTAGAATGGTTGATACTTTTGTCTTTTCCTCGTAAAATAAACTCCAAACTCTTTATTTAACAATAAAACGAAAATCCTTTTTATTACAGTAAATTAAAACTCATTGTAACACATGTGCTTAACCTAACATCTTCTTCTTTCATAACAAAAGGGTTGGCCTAAGATTATTGGTATTTTAGCGTAACTCTAACAGATACCATATTAAATTCACCACAACCTAAACTATAGAATCCAGGTATTAAAAAATTTTTTTGAAAAAAGGATGAAAACGATTTTACATATTTTTTAAAACGTTGACAATATGTTACATTTGGTCCGTACGATGGGGTACCATGTAACAACCGCTTTTAAAGTGGCAATAAAATTACATAGAAGAAAATATGGGGCAATTTTAAAAATATATTTTGTTCCTCTAAAATTTGATATGCTATTTATTTATTTATTCCAAAAAATAACAGAGCTACATAATAATTAAAAAAAAATAAAAAAACAAACCCCTGTTTAATGCACAAAGGAACTATGAAAAGTAATAAAAAATATTAACATAACAGGTAAAAATCTGAACTCGAGTTATTAACAAATATTCAGCCCGTCAAATTTAACATTAAATGTCAATCCAGACCCTTTTCTACCTTCTGTTGGCTCTGGAAGAATTCTTAATAAATCTGCAATGTCCACCAAATATTTGGCCAACTGAATTTATTTTTCCTTAGCCTGAGAAAATTAATCAGCCACTCATCACTGTCTTCATCTTTCTGAATGAGTTTACCAACATAATGTACAATTTTCTTGTTTGTTGGGAATTGAACAAGAACCCATTTATTATTTTCATGAATTGTATCTTCAAAAAAGTCCTGATTTTCCTGTGCTTGTCCCCGTAGTTCATCTAGAAAGTCCCCATCATCTGATTCTTCATAAATGGGAAGCTCATCATCAGAATCACTTGAGGGGGTAGGTGTCCTCATAGATTTAGATTTACGTTTTGACTGTTGTTCTTTTGGCTGCTCTCGTGAAGTAATCACTACAGCACCAGCTGCCACTCTTCGTTTTGGTACCTTGGCTGAAACTTGATTTTGTGTCATACATTCTAATAGAAGCTTTTCAAAGGAAACTTTTTCCAATTTAGACGTTGAGTTACTGTCAGCGGCAACGTTGTTTGATAACCCACTGGGACCAGGTTCAGTGTCAAGGATGACTGTTAAATTTGCGGATTGGGGCCTTGAACATTTCGTGATTCCCACCGTTTCAATGCTTCATTGTCGAACTTCTCTCTTGGTACCACTAGGTCATTGAATGGTGAAATTCCACCCTTTTTAAATCCATTTACAATAATATTGGGATCCGTTTCATTCCACACTTCCGCTATAAATGTGGAAAATATATTCTTTGGTAGCTTCCTACCTACATTATGGCGCTGCCATTTTACCAATTTTTGGTCCCATCTAGCTTTCACAGAACGAAAAATCGCTAGGTCAAGGGGTTGTAACAAATGAGGTGGTAACTTTAGAATTGTGATGTTTTCTTGACTTGCTAGTTTAATTTCAGATGGTAAGACATGTGACGAGTGACCGTCATATAATAAAAGAACTGGTCTTTTCTGACCCAAGGCAGGAATAACTGTGTTTTGAAAGTAATTTAAAAATATTTCGCTGTCCATCCAACCCTTCTTACTCGATGCATAGGATTGTCCTGGAAAAATGGTCAAGCCCACTATCTCTCATGGGCTCTCAGAATGAATTTATTGCTCTCTGTCGTGAAAAAGTGTTGAAAACTATTTTGCATCAAAGGGAAGAGTCTGTATTTCTTTGGGATTATTGTTGATGCAACCCCTGATATTTCCCACCAGGAGCAGAATGTACTCGTTCTGCGTCACATTTATCAAAATGAAGAAAAAAGACATTCGAAGTGTGTGAAAGATTCATTGAGTTCATGAATTAGCGGGAAAACAGGTGAGCTCATAACTGAAGAAATACTGTCCACTTCAAAAATTTTAGAGTGCCACTTGCAGAGTGTAGAGCTCAGGGATATGACAATGGCTCTAACATGCGGGGACACACTAAAGGTGTTCAATCAAGAATACTTGAAAAAACCATTCTGCTATTTTTTTTCCCTGTGGTGCACACTCTCTCAACAGAGTTGGTGTCAATGCTGCAAAACTGAACCATGATGTTGTGAAATTTTTTGGAAACATTGAAAGTTTTTATTCTTTGTTCTCCAGCAGCCCTAGTCGTTGGGAATTGTTAAAGCAGCACGTTCCTTTGTCTTTACAAAGGCTTTCCGAAACTCGCTGGAGTGAAAGATTTCGAGCTGTACGCCCGATTGTCAAACATTACCCTTCGATCCTCAAGGCTCTGGACCTGCTCCTGCTAGATAATTTACCTACATTGACTCCTGCTGCCAGAAATACTGTTTTGGCTCTCAAGAGGTACTTTGGATATTTCAAAGGCCTCTTGATATCATCGTTTTGGCACAAGATCTTGGCATCAATTGATCAAAGAAATGTGATCATACAAAGCAATTTTTCTGAATATAGAAACTTAGTTGATTAAAGATTTATTAAATGAATTGCAGGTCCTGAGAGATTCATGGGAAACCATCCTTAGCGAAGCAAAAAATGTTGCCGAGGCAGCTGGAATTGTACCAGAGTTGTCTATCAAAAGAAAGCTTAATGTCGTTGAAAAGACGCCCGAGCAACTTCATCAAGAAGCTTTACAGGATTTAAAATCTTCTCGTTGTCTTTCCTGTTTTGGATTTCGTCATGGCTGATTTGAAAACCAGATTTGTAAGCTGTGAAGAAACTTGTAACTTTTTTGCTCCAGTTTTAGTTTTCTTGGATCTAGGCAACGAATAACTAAAACTTAAAAGCACCTTACTCGTTTCATATTACCCTTCAGACTTTTCAGATCCAGAAGGCTTATTTGAAGAAACTCTTCATATGAAGAATGTATCTGAAACAGTGTTCCAATCAGAAAAGGATCCGTTAAAACTCCTGTACTCAATATATGAGAAAAACCTTCAGGCCATTTTTTTTAACCTTTGCACGGCTATTAGACTTTTTTTGTACCATCCCAGTTTCGGTTTCTACGGTTAAAAGGTCATTTAGTTGGCTAGGAAATTCATTGAAAACTTGGCAAAGAAGCACAACTGGCCAAACTCGTCTTAACCATCTGGCAATGATGTCAATTGAAAATGAATTATCCACTAGTGACTTTTCAGATGTTATTAATAATTTTAGTCAAAAGAAAGCTATAATTAATTGGGCTATAAGTTTTTTAGATCTTAATTTCAGTATTATTTTTTAGTTCCTAATTTTGCTATTTCTTTATATAGATAGATCATAATCTTTTTTTTTGTCATTTCTTATAATTTTATCAATAAAGTTTGGTTTTAAGATTGAACTGATTCCTTTATTGCTTAATTATATCTTACAATCTATTTTCAGTGTAAATAAAATTTGTAAAAGGGTAGAAAAATAGGCATACGTTGGGGGGGGGTCCCGACCCAGATCCTGGTTACAGGGCCCACAATCGAATGTGGAGGAGTGTACAACATGATCCATTTCTGGATCATCTGAAACCTTATCTCTTAAGAATGCCCTAGATAAGGTATCAGCTATCACCATATCTTTACCAGGCAGATAAACAAGACTTATTTCATATTTTAGCAACTTAAGTAACATTCTCTGCAACCGTGCACTTACTTTGTCCAAGTCTTTATTGAAAATAGCTGACAAAGGTTTATGGGCAGTTTGAACTCTCACTTTATATCCACATATACAAAATAATGGAATTTTTCAAATGCAAAGACAATTGACAACAGCTCTTTTTCTATTAGTGCATATCTTGTCTCTTACTTTGTCAGACATCATAGGATTGTCCTGGAAAAATGGAATCAGGTGCTTGCCATTGGTCTCACATATAAGAGCCTTTAAATATTACTAAAGGGGGTGCCTTTTGTCCATCAGCCTGGCGTACTTGTTATGTGAGCTCAAGGTTTTCCTCGCTACCCCACGTCTTTTGTTTTACTCGGATATATAGAAAAACTACTTTCGTCGAGATTCCAGATCTGTCCAGGTTGATCCTCAATATTTAATTCTGTTAAAGTTGACTTTAACAGCGAGAAATAGCCATAAATGACAAATGGGTCAGTTGCTTTCTTGCGCGCGTATTCCATAGATTGTGGGACTTTTATGCTCAAATTATTTCTTTTCTTAAAATTAAAAAACCAATCATCTCCCGGAACACCATCTTTAAAGGGAGCTTCTATTCTGTTTTCCTTCACAAAAGTAGCGACCTGCTGCAAAACTTCCCTTTTTGACAAGCTGAATCCCCATTTCTCCAAAATTTTTAGTGCTGCAGCCAATTGTTCTTCCTGTTCCCGACTGAAGACGGTCAGTCGACCCCTGGTTTGTTTCTTTATACCACGAACACCTTTTGCACGGGTGTATATTGTCTAATAAGGTACATTATAGGTTTTGGATGCTTTGTAAATAGTCATTCGACCAGCCGTACATTCTAGCACGGCCAATTTGACATCATCTTCCGAATACTTGGGCTCTGGCAGCTTTTTTTATAGCAGCGAACCATCTATAAAGAAGATCAAAATATATAAGGGGCAAATGTATCATATGGGGCAAAAGTATTTTATGTTTATATTGTAATTGTCCCTTACCATCAATACATGCGGGGCAAATGTAACATATACAATTACCAAAAAAAAACAGTTGATAAAACATCGAATTCAAAAATATTTTACATTAATATAACCCCTCTGTAGATTGATAGTCGATAACATCTATTAATCATACCTTAATAATGCGACTTTATTGATATCCTTAAAAGCATCTACTAAACTTACCTTTTAAATTCAATGGTAACACAGCCATGCTCGATAGATCAGATCGAACTGAAGCGAGGGGCTGCGTGCGAATATCACCGATACAATCAGGCGGGAGGTAAATATTGATATTGAGGTGACGGAGAAGCAAGTTTTGATTATATGAAGATATTATGGGCTACTGTTACATTTACCCCATTTTTACATTTGCCCCAGTCTACCTTGCATGACATTATCGATGCACGAAAAAAGCTCTGAGCACAGAAAACACTACCTAGAATGGAGAAGCCTTCAGATATCATTGAAAGGACATGGATTTGACAGTAATCTTCAGCAAATTATTAACTGCGAAGCAACAAGATGGAAATGCTACAACGAATTTTGGACACAACATTATTCTCAAGTAGTAGAGGTTTAGCTTTCCAAGGGAAAAATACGCAGATCGGTGATGTTCACAATGGAAACTTTTTAGGAGTATTGGAATTGATAGCAAAATATGACGAAGTAACTCGTGAACATCTAGCCAAAGTAAACGAAAACCAATTGAATAAAAAAAGTATGATAGGTCAAGCCCACTATCTCTCATGGGCTCTCAGAATGAATTTATTGCTCTCTGTGGTGAAAAAGTGTTGAAAACTATTTTGCATCAAAGGGAAGAGTCTGCATTTCTTTGGGGTTATTGTTGATGCAACCCCTGATATTTCCCACCAGGAGCAGGAAGTACTCGTTCTGCGTCACATTTATCAAAATGAAGAAAAAAGACATTCGAAGTGTGTGAAAGATTCATTGAGTTCATGAATTAGCGGGAAAACAGGTGAGCTCATAACTGAAGAAATACTGTCCACTTCAAAAATTTTAGAGTGCCACTTGCAGAGTGTAGAGCTCAGGGATATGACAATGGCTCTAACATGCGGGGACACACTAAAGGTGTTCAATCAAGAATACTTGAAAAAACCATTCTGCTATTTTTTCTCCCTGTGGTGCACACTCTCTCAACAGAGTTGGTGTCAATGCTGCAAAACGGAACCATGATGTTGTGAAATTTTTTGGAAACATTGAAAGTTTTTATTCTTTGTTCTCCAGCAGCCCTAGTCGTTGGGAATTGTTAAAGCAGCACGTTCCTTTGTCTTTACAAAGGCTTTCCGAAACTCGCTGGAGTGAAAGATTTCGAGCTGTACGCCCGATTGTCAAACATTACCCTTCGATCCTCAAGGCTCTGGACCTGCTCCTGCTAGATAATTTAACTACAATGACTCCTGCTGCCAGAAATACTGTTTTGGCTCACAAGAGGTACTTTGGATATTTCAAAGGCCTCTTGATATCATCGTTTTGGCACAAGATCTTGGCATCAATTGATCAAAGAAATGTGATCATACAAAGCAATTTTTCTAAATATAGAAACTTAGTTGATTAAAGATTTATTAAATGAATTGCAGGTCCTGAGAGATTCATGGGAAACCATCCTTAGCGAAGCAAAAAATGTTGCCGAGGCAGCTGGAATTGTACCAGAGTTGTCTATCAAAAGAAAGCTTAATGTCGTTGAAAAGACGCCCGAGCAACTTCATCAAAAAGCTTTACGGGATTTAAAATCTTCTCGTTGTCTTTCCTGTTTTGGATTTCGTCATGGCTGATTTGAAAACCAGATTTGTAAGCTGTGAAGAAACTTGTAACTTTTTTGCCCCAGTTTTAGTTTTCTTGGATCTAGACAACGAATAACTAAAACTTAAAAGCACCTTACTCGTTTCATATTACCCTTCAGACTTTTCAGATCCAGAAGGCTTATTTGAAGAAACTCTTCATATGAAGAATGTATCTGAAACAGTGTTCCAATCAGAAAAGGATCCGTTAAAACTCCTGTACTCAATATATGAGAAAAACCTTCAGGCCATTTTTTTTAACCTTTGCACGGCTATTAGACTTTTTTTGTACCATCCCAGTTTCGGTTTCTACGGTTAAAAGGTCATTTAGTTGGCTAGGAAATTCATTGAAAACTTGGCAAAGAAGCACAACTGGCCAAATTCGTCTACCCACTAGCGACTTTTCAGATGTTGTTAATAATTTTAGTCAAAAGAAAGCTAGGAAAGCTATAATTAATTGGGCTATAAGTTTTTTAGATCTTAATTTCAGTATTATTTTTTAATTCCTAATTTTGCTATTTCTTTATATACATAGATCATAATCTTTTTTTTTTGTCATTTCTTATAATTTTATCAATAAAGTTTGGTTTTAAGATTGAACTGATTCCTTTATTGCTTAATTATATCTTACAATCTATTTTCAGTGTAAATAAAATTTGTAAAAGGGTAGAAAAATAGGCATATGTTGGGGGGGGGACCCGACCCAGATCCTAGTTACAGGGCCCACAATCGAATGTGGAGGAGTGTACAACATGATCTATTTCTGGATCATCTGAAACCTTATCTCTTAAGAATGCCCTAGATAAGGTATCAGCTATCACCATATCTTTACCAGGCAGATAAACAAGACTTATTTCATATTTTAGCAACTTAAGTAACATTCTCTGCAACCGTGCACTTACTTTGTCCAAGTCTTTATTGAAAATAGCTGACAAAGTTTTATGGGCAGTTTGAACTCTCACTTTATATCCACATATACAAAATAATGGAATTTTTCAAATGCAAAGACAATTGACAACAGCTCTTTTTCTATTTGTGCATATCTTGTCTCTTACTTTGTCAGACATCTAGAAGAAAATGAAATCGGGTGACCTTCTTGTAGGAGGCAACAACCTAGGCCTTCACCAGATGCATCACATTGAATAATAATTTCCTTGTTTGGATAAAAAATTTTGAGTGTTGGAGAGTTTCTTATTAAATGTTTTAAATGGGTTAACTCATCTTCATGCTCCAGGCAGAAGAAACATCTTTTCTAGTAGATTTCTTAAATCAGCTGTAATAGAAGATAAGTTGGGAATAAATTTAGAAACAAAATTTACCATGCCCAAAACTCTAAGAACATCTGACTTGTTTTTAGGGTATTCAAATAAACTAACAGCTTCAACATTTTTAACATCTGGTTTAAGACCTTCTTTAGAAATTGGATATCCCATGAATGAAACTTGTGTCATTTTAAATTGAAATTTGTCATAATTACCTATGTTTAATATTATTTTCAGATGCCGCTTCTAAAACTTCTCTCAAAGCAATATCATGTTCATACTCATTTCTACCAGAGATTATTATGTCCTCAAAGTAGAAATTAACATTTTCAATTACCCCAACTATTTCGTAGTTTTTCTTTTAAAAATTTCTGGTGCTGATGAGATTCCAAATGGTAGTCTATTAAATTTATATCTGCCAAATGGAGAGTTGAAAGTACATAGATCTGAACACTTTTCATTTAAAACAATTTGCCAGAATCCCTCTTTCATATCTAAAACAGAAAATAATGATTTGCCTGACAACTTACTTACAATATCATTAACAGTTGGGATATCAAAATGTTCACGAATAATGTATTTATTTAAAGGCTTTGGGTCAATGCATAACCTTAATGTGTTTGTTGATTTTTTTCTCCACAATCATTAAATTATTCACCCACTCCGTTGGATAGTCAACTTTCTGTATAACTTTTTTTATTTACTAAACTATGTAGTGTTTCTTTTAGAAATTGAATAGATGAGGCTTTTACTTGATGAAGATCCATACTACTGATGAAATAAAACAAATTAATTTGTTTAAATCTTCATTATTTATTTTGAACTGATGTTCAAATTAAAATTAGTGACGCGTTTCGCTACACAGTAGCTTTTTCAAACTAGTGAAGATACAATGAAAAACTTTTAATTTATATAGTGCCTTAATACGGAATTCTAAGATTTTGACAAAAGTATTAAAAATGGGGATAAGTACAAAAAGTGCCTAAATACGGAATTCTAAGATATTGACAAAAGTATTATAATATATTTAAATAGGTATAAGTACAAAAAGTGTCTAAATACGGGATTCTAAGAAAGTTACAAAGGTATTGAAAAAAGGTACCTGTGAAATTGATCAACAACTATCACATTTTCTAGGTAAAAAGGTTTAATAAGGGAGAATGATTGATATCTATTTGGTCGTTAAGCAGATTACCGGAATATTTGTTTTTGTTAATCTCGAGGGCTTCTAAAAGATTTAATTTAAAGGATTTGGGTTCTACATGCAAAATTTCAAAATTTGAGTCGAAAGTGTGTTGGTTTGTTAATAGATGATTTGAATAGTTCGAATCTAATTTGTTATTGTCATAGCTGCGTTTGTGTTCTGAAATTCTAGTTTTAAAGTTCCTAAAAGTTCTACCGATATAAATTTTGTCACAGTTGTCGTTACCACATTTTAATTTATAAACACCTGACTTGTTTAATTTTGAGGATTTAGATTTGTTATTTTTAATGAATTTAGATAAATTGTAGTCAGTTTTAAAGCAAATATTCATATTTAAAGATTCTAAAAATGATTTGATTTTTAAGGATGGTGTTCCAAAGTATGTTAAGCTTTTAAATTGATTATTTTTATTTTTATCTGAAGGATATACTTGTTCTAAAGTGCGTTTCTTTATCTTTTTATTTATGATATTGTCAATTAAGTTTGGATCGTAATTATTATTAACTGCTATTTGTTTAATGATATTTAGTTCTTTGTTGAAATTATTATTGTTTAATGGGACTGGTAAAAGTCTGTGAATCATACTATTGAAAGCTGCTAATTTATGACTAAATGGGTGGACCGAACTATTATGAATTGTAATGTCTGTATGTGATGGTTTGCGAAATATAGAAAAATCATGTTTATTGTTTATATTTGAAATTGTAAGGTCTAAAAAGTTTATAGACTTATTTTCTTCATGTTCTACGGTAAATTTTATATTGCTATGAATTGAGTTAATATAAGTAATGAAGCTATCTAGTTGTCTAGTAGTGCCAGTGAAGCTCGCTAAAATGTCATCTACATAACGGTGCCAGTATATAAATTTTTTACTAAGGGGGTGTTTATGAATTATTTTTTCTATATTATCCATGAAAATTTCAGCTAATAGGGGACTGAGGGGGTTGCCCATAATCAAACCATCTTTACTACTATAAATCTCTCCATTGAAATGAAAATAATTTTTTTTTTTTTCTTATTATGTAAAGAAAATGGAACTATTCTAGAGTACTGGATTACAGGCTTCTTAGCTCAATGCTACAAAGCCCAGGCATTCTCCCTAACCCTACAAAAACATTCTTGTATTTAGAAAAAATGCCCTCCTTTGTGTTTGGAAGAGTAACAGTTAATTTATCAACTCGCTTAATTCATTGAAACTTCATACAATCATCAACCCCTAATAAAGGATCCGAGTCAAAATCAACAACAATGAATTTGACTTAGCTACATAGGTTTTTGTAAGTGCAATTAATAAATACTTCACCTAATGGCTTGATCTTGAAATTTCCATATGAAATCAAAGTTACAATAGACTTATTAATACTGATCTGGTTTGTAAGTGAATCAAAAACAGTTTTAGGCAAAATACTGACATCTGAGCCAGTGTCCAACTTAAAACTAATAATTTTACCTGCTACACTAATATTGTCATTCCAAAACCTACTATTTGAACCTGTACAATTAATAAATAGTTCATCTTCTTCTCTTTCTTCAGAAACTAGCATAACTTTAGATTCTTCACTGTTTGATGTTTCTCTCTTCATTCCCTGTGTGCAAACCTTTGCAAAGTGGCCCTTTTTCTGATACTTCGCACAAGTTTTGTTAAATGCTGGGCACTTATTGGGATAATGCTCATATGAGCATTTTGTGCATTTAATCTTCTTTTGGTCTCTTATTAGATGCACTTCTTCTTCTGGGTTTAGTACTTAATATGTTCTCTACTTAGGTCAATGCTCTTACAATACTCTACTATGTTCTGCACTGTAAGCTTTGTAACATCTAAAATGTTTCGAGTTTTAACTACAAATATTATTAATATAATTTTTGAAACGCACGGTAATGAAATAAAAATCCTTAAAAATTTCACATCTAAAAACTTAACCAAATCTGTAGTATATAATAGTTAACCGAATGAGAAATATATTTTAATGCTATTTGTAGATGAACACATTGATGGGATTTTGAATGTTAGTTAATAATTACTGATAAAAAAGTATATCATGTGGAAATTTAAGATTTTTTAAAATGGACTTCAGGATATATCAATATTAAAATCAGCAATTTGAACCATCTCACAATTTTGAAAAAATTTTGCCTAGAAACTAGCTGTGCTGAATAAAAATTGAGGCATTTTTATCTAGTAGACTTACTGCTGCCACTGCTATAGTCATCCTCTGAAGTAGATTCATCAGATGATGCTGTATTCACATTAAACTTGAGAGAATCTACAGCATCATCAAAAATGTGTTCTTTTTTAACCCATTATGATTTGGATTTCTTCACATGTTCATAAATAGAAGATTATTCTTAAACAGATACCTCAGAAAATTTCTTCTTGGCTATATTCTCCACATCATACAGTTTAAATGTGGTATTATGCACTGCCACCCAGTTCTTAACCAGTGCCCAGATTTTTTCTATTGGATTGAATTCCGGATGATAAAGTGGCAACCACAAAACTTTATGCCCATGTTCCTCCAACAAACAGTCCAATTTATAGGAAACAGGAATACCTAAGCGAAATGTTTTAATTGCTTCATATAAAGCAGGTTTTGTTTTACTAGCATCATGGACAACATTGTGGACCCTAAGCCATTTTAACATTTCTGTTTTGCAAGATGCTGATGTAATATTTTTTTCAGTTTTCACATTATGGTAAGAAGCATTATCCAGAACCAGAACTGATTTCTGAGGCATATTGGATAATAGATGTTCCTGAACCCACCTCATAAAGTTTGAATGGTTCATGTCATCATGGTATTCTCCTCTAGGGATGGGAATTTCAGTTCCACGCTTGGAGCGTTGCAACGGCTACCGCTCCAGAAAAATTGCGTCACAAAATACCGTTTCTCTGGAGCGACTTCCGAGCTTAACTACCTACTAGCTACCGCTACTTACTGAAAGCATGATTACATGTCGGGGCGTCAGTTTGAACGTTGTACTTGCAACGGATATTGTGGTAGGTAAATTTCGTGTGTAATGATTATATCCATTGAGATTTAGAAAATATATGTTAATAATTAATATATTCGAGTATAATATAAATAAGTATACAGATATTTAATATGAAAATAAAAAAAGTATGTAAAATTAAAATAACAAAATAATTAAAGATTAAAAGAAGACAATTTAAAAAAAAACATCTCGGAACAACGAAACAACATTAATAACCTAAATTAATATACTAAATATGGAAAAAATCTTCAAACAACAATTGAATATAAATAATAAAAAAGTATTAAAAACCATATTATTTTGTTTTTTGGTTTGAATTTATAAACAATAGTTGTTTTACTTTGGTAGAGCTGAGCCTGCTTCTACGATCTGATAAAATCTGTCCAGATTTTGAGAATTGCCTCTCACAAGGCACTGAAGTAGCGATGGTAATGAATCTTTCTTCAACCAATTTGCTAAGATGAGGAAAATTGTAGGAATTATTTTTCCACCAGCGCACTGGATCTTCTTCCCTGGAAATAAGTGGTTCCTCCAAGTACCTCTGAATTTCTATTATAGCTTTGGAGAACGGAGTACCACTTGGCTGAACAGAAGCTTTTCTCTTATCAAAACTCTTCCAGATACTACTTTCTGTATTATTCACTTCAGTATGTTTTGTCTGAAGTGCTGAAGGTTGTGAGATGTCTGAATCGACAAGTTTAATATTTCCTGTAACTAAGGACGAAACTAATTTCTTAGCTCGTTCAGCCACAGCGTCACTGGAAAATCCAACAGTCTTAAATCTTGGATCCAAAAATGTTGTAACGAGGAGAGAATTGCTGTTTTCTAAATCCCCCAGTCTTGCCTTAATTCCTTCCAAAATAGAATCTATTACAGCCTTTGATAGTGCATTAAAATCTTTGTTTTTTAGTTCCGAATACACTCCATATAGTCCATCGCTTAAAACTATGACAGAAGAAGCCGTAACATATTTTTGACCACTCATTAGTTTTGTTATGGTTTCTAGAGGTTTTAAAATTTCGATAATTTCTTTCAAAAATTCCCATTCTTCTACCGAAATTATTGGCAGGTCTTTATCTAAGAGAGCCATTGTTGTTCGAATGGGCACTTCGAGTTCAATAAACCTCTCTAGCATATAATAAGTTGAGTTCCAGCGAGTCTGTACGTCTTGTATAAGCTTTTTTGGTTGCCGGTCAAGCTGCCTTTGCTGTTCTAACAATTTTGCGTTAGCAGAAGTGCTTCGCCTAAAAAACCCAACGATTGCTTTTACTTTGTTCAAAATATCTGAAAGTTGTTTAAGGGAATCACAAGCAATCAAATTGATCGTGTGAGCATAACAACCAAAATGCTTTAGGTGCAGATCATCTCTAATTGCTTTTTTTATGTTTGCAGCATTATCTGAAATTACTATCAATATTTTTTCTTCTAAATGCCATTCTTCAATAATATTTTTTAATGCACATGCCAAGTTTTTACTTGTATGACTCTCACTAAACGAAGCACACTCCAACAATAAGCTCTGAACCTCAAAGTTAGAGTCTATAAAATGTACAGTTACAGCTAGAAAATTTTCTGTATTTCGGGAGGTCCAACAATCTGTGGTTAAAGTGACTGATTTAACTTTAGCCATAGTAACTTTTGTGTTATTATATATTGCTTCATACTGAGCTGGTAATAATGTTTTAGTAATTGTTTTTCGAGAGGGCAACTGGTACGACAAATTTAAAGCACTAACAAAGGTTTTAAACCCATAATCTTCAACTAGAGAAAAAGGCTGTAAATCGTGAGTAAACATTAACATCAACTTCTCATCAATTTGTTTTTGCGCAGTTACACCAATTTTTCTCTTCAAAAAGCTACCAACATTCGTCTGAATCGAGCTGGTTTTTAAATCGGTCGCTGAAGATTTAGATGCAGATTCTTGTGTAGAACCAACGCCACTAATATCGTTGTCTTCTTTGATTGTATTTTCAGAAGTAATAGAAGTATTTATCTGTGTAATTTGGTTGTCTGATGAAGTCCGTTGTCTGCTGGTATTGAGATTAATAAGAGGATGCTTTCTTTCCATGTGTTTTTTTAAATTATTGGATGTAGATTTAAAAGTTAATTCCTGCTTACAAACGTTACATGTTGCCATTTTATCAGCTTTGGGTTTTTCAGTAAAAAAATTCCACATTAAAGAGGATTTTATTGATTTTTTTGGTGCCATTTTGGTGATATTTATTTAGATCTAAAAGTAAAAAGTAGACCAATTTACATCATGAGTAACTCAATTTAAAAAAGCCAACCTTACCTTCCAAAAACAAAAACCAAGTCCAATAAAAATCGATCGCACAACTATGTTAATTTATATTTTATACCACTTATTAGGAAATGGGATAAATAGTTCACACAGAGATTATCTTTGAACTTGAATATAACTACCTATATTTGAAAAACCGTCACGATTAATCTTTATATTTTCTGTCTGAGAACTAAACTAAGACTATTTAACTAAAATATTTTTAGGGCAATTGGGAATACATAATAGGTATTCACACAAAGGTTGTTTAAAAAACTGTCTTCGAAAGACGAAATCTCATCTTGCACATGTTGTTGAAGCAATAAACCTTTATATTTTACTCTTATTACTTTATTACGGTGACAAGTATTATTAAGATATTTATGGCATAATACCCTTACATTGATAGATTATTTTTGTAAACAATCCAACAAATGCCCGATTTCACAAACCATTTCCTAATGGGAATCACCTGGGAGAACAAATCGCTTATCAAAAATACAGATTATAAAACATAAAACCAACGTCGTATCATGCGTTACAACGTTGCATCCTCCTCGCCTATTCGCTTCAATAATCGTTTTACGTTTCACGACTTCCACAACGTCTCAAGTCTCAACTTGACTAATGATAACGCAACTTAACGTTGCTGCCTGCTATTGCAGTAGTTCGGCTTTTCGCTCCAAAAGAGCGAGTAACTTCATCATTGTGGAGCGGGTCGCAGCGCTCCAAAAAAATAACGCTCCAGAACAACGTTACTTAAACAACGACACATCTCTATTCTCCTCTTTTAGAATCTAAAAAAAAAAAGAATAAATTTTATCGAGGCTCACGGTAACAATTGTTAATTGTGTTTGTCTTATTTGACTGTTGGAACTATCTTTTAAGTTGAAACAGGTTATATCTGATATAAGCGAAGTCTTTACAAATATATGGGACAACAGTTACTTACAAAATATCACTTTTTGATAAGTATATATAATTAATACAAAATATTAATAGGGCATCAGGAATAAATCCTTTTTCTCCACCTGCATGAGTGCATGCACAACAATGAACTATAAATACAGATGGAATGGGCACTTAGCCTATGAATTGATGGTAGGATGAGACAGACGAGAAGGATAGCGCTAGTCAGGGCAGAAAACCTGTATTTAACATTAGAGAAAGTGTATTGTAACGTGCCTCCCTTCTTACACGTGGCTCCTGCCACAAGAACACGTCACTATGGACACCCTTGATGCAAAATTCGGTTTTAAATCTCGGGCGCCAGATTATTAACGTGGTTTGCTCCACGGCCCCTTGACCCTTAGCGTCAAGAGTTCCAGATAGCCTCAGATGGAGGTTACGGAAAATTCCAGGGGTCTTGTTGAATTAAATTTAACTAACTAGTGAAAATCCGGAAAAGCCAAATCTTGGTTCTCCAATCAATAAATTGCGGTTAAAAATGAAAATAATAGAAATTCAAAACTTTGATCTATTAATACTCTGTGGTCTATTTTACGAATAATCCTTTTTAGTGACAAACAAATTAACCGGGAAAAGAAAATGAGGTATGTATTACCTATATCTGGGATTTTAACGGACTTAACGGTCAGGTTATCAAATACGGTTCAAATCTACCGGGTTTAACGGGGTCCCTAATGCACGATTTAGATCTGCCGGGTAATCAGACAAATTGTGACTAAGCCTCTTCCAAGTCTGATTAACCCTTGAATCCAAATGAAACCGGCAACTATTATTCCGACGGGGAAAAAAATAAATAATGATTCTACGAAACGGGAAAAGAACGATTTAGATCTGCCGGGAAATCAAACAATTGTGGCTAAGCCTCTTCCAAGTCTGATTAACCCTTGAATCCAAATGAAACCGGCAACTATTATTCCGACGGGGAAAAAAATATAAATAATGATTCTACGAAACGGGAAAAGAACGATTTAGATCTGCCGGGAAATCAAACAATTGTGGCTAAGCCTCTTCCAAGTCTGATTAACCCTTGAATCCAAATGAAACCGGCAACTATTATTCCGACGGGGAAAAAAAATAAATAATGATTCTACGAAACGGGAAAAGAACGATTTAGATCTGCCGGGAAATCAAACAAATTGTGGCTAAGCCTCTTCCAAGTCTGATTAACCCTTGAATCCAAATGAAACCGGCAACTATTATTCCGACGGGGAAAAAAATAAATAATGATTCTACGAAACGGGAAAAGAACGATTTAGATCTGCCGGGAAATCAAACAATTGTGGCTAAGCCTCTTCCAAGTCTGATTAACCCTTGAATCCAAATGAAACCGGCAACTATTATTCCGACGGGGAAAAAAATATAAATAATGATTCTACGAAACGGGAAAAGAACGATTTAGATCTGCCGGGAAATCAAACAAATTGTGGCTAAGCCTCTTCCAAGTCTGATTAACCCTTGAATCCAAATGAAACCGGCAACTATTATTCCGACGGGGAAAAAAAATAAATAATGATTCTACGAAACGGGAAAAGAACGATTTAGATCTGCCGGGAAATCAAACAATTGTGGCTAAGCCTCTTCCAAGTCTGATTAACCCTTGAATCCAAATGAAACCGGCAACTATTATTCCGACGGGGAAAAAAATATAAATAATGATTCTACGAAACGGGAAAAGAACGATTTAGATCTGCCGGGAAATCAAACAAATTGTGGCTAAGCCTCTTCCAAGTCTGATTAACCCTTGAATCTAAAGGAAACCGGTAACTATTATTCCGAAAAAAATAAAATTTAAGAACTAATTAGATCTGCCGGGAAATCAAACAAATTGTGGCTAAGCCTCTTCCAAGTCTGATTAACCCTTGAATCCAAATGAAACCGGCAACTATTATTCCGACGGGGAAAAAAATATAAATAATGATTCTACGAAACGGGAAAAGAACGATTTAGATCTGCCGGGAAATCAATCAAATTGTGGCTAAGCCTCTTCCAAGTCTGATTAACCCTTGAATCCAAATGAAACCGGCAACTATTATTCCGACGGGGAAAAAAAATAAATAATGATTCTACGAAACGGGAAAAGAACGATTTAGATCTGCCGGGAAATCAAACAATTGTGGCTAAGCCTCTTCCAAGTCTGATTAACCCTTGAATCCAAATGAAACCGGCAACTATTATTCCGACGGGGAAAAAAATATAAATAATGATTCTACGAAACGGGAAAAGAACGATTTAGATCTGCCGGGAAATCAAACAAATTGTGGCTAAGCCTCTTCCAAGTCTGATTAACCCTTGAATCTACTAAAGCCGGTAACAATTATTCGAAAAAAAAATATTTTCCCACGAGTTAAACGGTACCCAACTATCGACACACAGAGTAAAAATATTCGTACTAGCATAAAATTATTATAATCCACTTGGATATCAATTTAATATAAAACTACTGACAAGCAAAAGCATAAAATAATTCGAGAATCCACTAATAACTCATATCAGTTAATTAATATATAATAAACGCAGTAAATAAAATTCGAAATCAAACTACGGTTGACAAATCTTTATTTCCAGATAAGAGAAACAAAATAAAAAAACCAAATTTCAGTTCAACAACAAAAGAAAACCAATAGCCGGTCGGAAAATTTTCAAAGAATACATTCAACAATTTAATAATAAGCGGCGATACGGAAAGTTTCGAATACACAGTTTATTTGTAAAAATGATTTACCTTGTGAAATACAGCTTACACACAATCGGAATACGGAATACACAAAATTTTTCGCACTACGGTTTTTCGGAAGAACGTTGAACGGAGAAATCACTACTTTTAGAGCCGGAATAAATGAGAGCGAGAATAAGGAGCCAAACGGAATGAAAAACGGAGCGCGAATAATAAGCGACCAAAAATGAATTGTTTCCGAATTTATATCCAAAATTTTAGTTACATTCTTCGGCCGTAATTCTGGTGTGGGAATTAAAACGTGATATCTATCTAGTTTCGACAAAAACTTGTATCTATACTAGACGGCTTTCGTTTAAATTAAAATGTTGTATATACCGGGCGTCCTTTCAGTTGAAAAATTTAAATATCGGAAATGAATAAATTGTGTATGGTAGAATTTGGATTTGCGTAACTCGGACTTATACTAAAATATACAACGGTAATAACAACAAAAAAAAATAAATCAATGCGGCAGTAGAAAGGGTTGTAAAGTAACGAGTTATATACACCCTAGTGGTAAAATAAAATATATTACGGAACAAAATAAAATAAAAATTAAACTTGCATAAAGCAAGAAAAATAACTCGTTACAGTATTCATCGTGTTTGCTTTTAAATAATTTTGCTTCTGCTGAATTTTTAAATTAATAATAGTAGTTTTTGGTGATTATTATAAATATTTATAGATATATAGCCTTCAAGAGATTTTGATTTTGTTTTATATTTGTCTGAAAATGGTTTAATCTTGCAGTGCAGTGAATTGTACTAATAGACGAACAAAAGGTATCAAAAAGGACATTTCACAGGTAAGTTTAATCGTTTAATTCATTTTGGAGTACTAAAAAAATCTGTAGTTTTAGGATTCCTTAAAGATCCCAACTTGAGGAAGTTAGTTAGAAGTGGTTACAGACAATAAGAAGAGTAGATTTTACTCCCAGTACGACATCGGCAATTTGTGAAAAACATTTCACTATAAATGATTATGAAGTAAATGTTCATGGAAATAAGGTAGGGGAGAATGCCCTACAGTGGCCACCTTTTTACTTTGTTGGACATAACTTTTTTCCCATTAGAAATTTTGAAACACAAAACTTTCATTATTTGGCTACAAATTGCCATAGCTAACTTTGCAAAAAATCAAAAAAACAACCTATTTCAAAGCAACTTATTTTTTTTCAAAAATGTGGCCACTGTAGGAAGATAGCGCCTACAGTTGCCACCAATACGTCTAACAGTGGCCACTATTTTTCAAAAGAATAAAATATTCATGCATAACGAGTCTTGAGGAACAAACTTTCAAGAAAACATAAAAGTGATATTTTAAAGAAGATAAATAATAAAAAGGTATAAAAATAAAATCTTCAGTCTCCAATTTGGTCGATTAGTTGATGTTATAAGGGTCCAGATCAATATCAAAGGAAAAGCATCTAGCTGTTCTTAATGTCCCTCCAGTATCTCTCGGTTCAGGTAGATGCAGAACAGGGTCTGCCCTTTGTATCACAGAAACATCATCAACATTTGGAAAAACGAATTTCTTTTCCCTGTATTTTCTTAAAAACGACACATTATATTCTTCATCAGGCAGCACCTCTTTGATTTGTCCAACAAAATATTTTATCGTTTTTTTGGTAGCAAACCTCACAAGAACAAAAAATGCTCACTTCCAAAGGTCTATCGTCATCCTCTTCTTCATCGAAATTCTCAGTAAGTGTGGACGAGGCAAACGAACTGTTCTGCTCACTCTGATCTTCATTTTCTGATGAGCTAGGGGAAGCAATTTCCGCTAATGGAAGCTTTCTCATAGCCTTGGACTTCAGCTTTTCATCAAGTTCATCTTTAAGCTTCTGAATATTGGGGGTACTTGTTAAAATTTCGGTTGCCCTCTTCTTCTGTCCACGCTTAGATTGGATTTGTCTTTCTGCTTTCGGGAAAGCTCTCACCAATTCGGGTGAAAAGTATAGAGCACCCTCTTCATCACCTTGATTGATTATTGGATCCTCTTCGGTTGAGATCTCATCACCTTGAACAAACGTTGGAACTGTTTCAGAAGTAGAGGCAACCGGACTTGTTTCGTTGGTTGATTGTGAAGTAGATGGCTGAGGTTCAAATGGTATATCAATGGGTGCTGGCTGGGGCTCAAGTGGTATATCGGTCACTGATGCTGGCAGAAATTCATGTTCCTTGAAACAATTCTTGTTAAGCGGATAAATACCAGTACTACTGTAGGAATTGTCACTTTTTTTAGAAAAATGGTAGCTATGGTATTCTATACGATTTTCAACAGATGAAACTAGGAGAAATATGTGGCCACTATATACACAATTAATGCTATGGATGTTACTTGGAATAAAATATAAATGATAATGTAAAATTTTACTCACAATTTTGATGAAAACGCAACTTTTTGCGTCGCAAAACACACACCTTCTCACTGCTCGAACTGCACGTGACTGACAGACGCATCGACACAGTGCAACGTGGCTGATGCACCTGGATATAGATTCGCAGAAATTTAATAGTGTCCACTGTAGGAGCATGGCAACTGTAGGGCACTCTCCCCTATTGAAAAAGTCGGCTGGTCCATCTATTTTTGATTTTCCTGCCCATCTCAGGAAGGAACCTAAACAACGAAGGGTTTTAAAAAGAAAACATGAAGAAATAACCCTAAAAGAACCAGGCATTTTTATTTGAATATTCCTATTCACTTCTAAAGTAATTTGAGGTGTTTATTATTCATTTTATTATTTTCAGATAAAACTTTGGATATCTGTGAGGTGGAAGAGAAACCTGAAAATCGTGAACTTATAGATTACGAAAATATGTTGGAAGCTGGTCCTCCAAATTAACACACAATCATGAATCTATGGAATCATGTGAAACTGAAAATTTGCAATTTAAGGTAGTCTTAATAATAATATAGTTATTATCAAAATTTTCACTTCTTCTAATTTGTTGAAATATTTATGTGTTTGCAGGACCCGTAGAGAACCTGTATATTTTGGGGATTTCAAGTTTTCTGATTTAAATAATATGCAGCGTAGGAAGAGGTTTTGGAAAGTTGCTCATGAAACTTTTCAAAAGTACAAGAAAGTGAACTAGTATAATCAAAGCAAAATAAGTAGGCAAATAATGAAAATTAAAAGTTTAAATAGCCTATTGGATGAATTACTCAAACAGAAGAAAATATCTGCAGGCTACGTTAATGTATTTTGGCTAGAGGTGGTCATTTCCAGCATTTATTATGAATCATATTACATTTTACATCTTTACTGTTTTCCATTCAATTTATTAAAAGAATTATAAATTATGGTGTTTATTCTATTGGTTTTGGGAAAAAAAACTCAAGAATAAAAAAATGTTTTAAATAAAACAAGGATTTTAAGTTAAATTTTATTTCATAAAACTTGATCTCGAAAAAAAGTTTTGATATGAAATAAAGTAAGGGTTGCTAATTTCACCTCCGTATAAATGTAACAGGAATATTGAAAAAATACCAGTGGTTAGTCCTTTGCGACTGCACGATAATTACAGAATTTCAAGTTTCTAGCTTTACTGAAATCTTAGAAAAAAATAATAAGAACTCAATTTTAGTCATCACCTCTTAAGGGTGATATCTCGGAAAGGGGTGGGCTGAGGAAATTTTGTTAAAGGAAAGACCCATCTTAATTTCATACGAGCAATCACCTCCTGAATTTTGTCGCATGAATTTAGAAACACCCTGTATTTGTGATGAGGTAGAGTATATAGCAGGTTTTATTAGCAAAAAACTTATTAAAACTCATAATTGCAATAAATGTGCCCATTCTTTAATAACTTCTAGTTCTACTTGCATGATACTGAATAGAAAAAATAGAGGGGGTCTTAGCAAGCCTACAAAAGATATAGTTAAAATTTGTATGGTTGCAGAAAGCGTAATTAAGTCTAAAAAAACTTTTCTGTGTCGAATATAATGTTGAGGCTGGTCTCTCTTGCAATGAGAAATTTGAACATCAGTGAAGTGTTTTTATGTTTATCTCAGCATTGTCTAGATCAAGATCCACTTCATGGTCAATAATGAAAAATTATTTTACAATTCCGCTTCACCATATAAATTGAATAAAAAACCAAATTCCTGATAGAATCAGACAAAAGCTTACTAAAGCTATTCATTTTAAAAACCAACAGCCTCATACGGAGAACTGTTTCTTTCTACACAAATCTGCTAAAAATATTTTGTATTTTGAGAAATAATTTTTTGTAATATAATATATATCTTCCAAAATCAGTATTTTTATTGAAATTATTAAATTTAATATTATATAATAATTTTATCCTCTTTACCCATCCCTATTACTCCCTTTTATCCAATTACAATTGCTTAAATAAATTTTAAAATCAAAATTACTATAAATCTGCTATACACCACCTTGAAATTTGGGGCCTTTTGCCCTGACTAGCTCTTTCTCTCTCTCGGACCTCCTTTTCTTATGTTCGCAGCAAAAACGTTTCATTGTTTAAATGGGAAGGGGCCATTCCATCCGTATTCATAGTTCATTGATGCACAATCACAAGTCTCCTCCCTTTTGAGATTGGCTTTTTCAAACCTTTCTCTGATATATCGTACCATCCCTTGGAATGCACATGGGAGCTGTGAATGTATGTTTCATCAGTATACACAATATTCCATCCTTCAGTTCTATATTTAATAATATTTTCTAAGAAAGTAATTCTCTTATGGCATGATTCCATAAATCACCTTCCTGTTATCTCAATAGAGACAATATTTTCAAATAAATAGTTATGCATGTTACCTTTTAATATTTTCAATTTTACAATGTCTATTGTAGGTTTATTTTAATTTTTGTTCTGAATTTGTTCTATCCATTTCACAATGTTCCTCATTCACAAAATTATATTCACTTCTAACTAATAAAAACTACTTAGGTAGTGCATGAGATAATTATGAATAGGCATTATTAATAGCCAGTAGTAGGTAATATATTAGATTTTTATACTTTTTTATTTGACTTACCGATGATTTTTTAAAGGAATTTGAATTCCATGTTCAGCTTCGGACTCCATAAAAGTTGCAATATTTTTTTAAGAATGTGTCGGCCTTGACTGTGGATAATTTTTCCTTTAACACCAACAAGTTCTTTAGGAGGCTTGGTTATAGATCAAATAAAACGCACAACATTCACAGATAAACTAGCTAAGCGTCTTAAAATATTCAAAAATCAAAAATATTCTATTCGATAGTAAATTATTATTGCTTCAAACACAACCTCAAAACTCAAATGTCAATAATAACATGGCTATCTTCTTCTTCTTTTTTCCCTTTATTGGGCTTAACTCTATCAAGTTATCTACCCAGTACCATTTATCTCTTCAATTTATATAGAAAGAAGCTGCACTTTCATGCATCTGCCTCTTGGACACCACTTCTTCCTGTATCTAAAATAAGATTATATAACTCTATTACAATTTTTGAAAAATTTACAAAGAAGCGTAGCACTACAAGCTGAAGGTTCTCTAACACAACCTCAAAACTCAAATGTCAATAATAAAATGGCTGTCTTCTTCTTCTTTTTTCCCTTTATTGGGCTTAACTCTATCAAGTTATCTACCCAGTACCATTTATCTCTTCAATTTATATAGAAAGAAGCTGCACTTTCATGCATCTGCCTCTTGGACACCACTTCTTCCTGTATCTAAAATAAGATTATATAACTCTAATACAATTTTTGAAAAATTTACAAAGAAGCGTAGCACTACAAGCTGAAGGTTCTCTAAGCATGTCCTCTACACATAAAGCTGTTTCGCACTTCATACAATTTTTAAGCATTAAACTATATAAATTGTCACAATAGTTTTTGTTAATAGGGCACTCCAGAAGAATATATCTGATATTACCTACTTGCCCACATTCACAATTAGGTGAGTTAACTACTCCTATCCGGTGGAGATGCTCTGGATACGCACAATGCCCCAACCTAAGTCTATTCATTGTTGTAGCCACCTGTCTGTTGACCTTTACTTCATAAAACCAGGGCCTAGATGGTAACTTCCCAACAATTGTATAATAATGCTTTCCTTTAAGCTTAATTCAATCCATTCCTCTTCCCAATCTTTTCGTATTTTTTCTTTAACATATACCAAAATATCTTTATAATCCACCTTATTGAAAATGGCATGAATGAAACATCGTTTGTAACGCCAATAACATTGAACAGTCGTTACGAGGCGACTAGATCGATAAACAAGACCGATTTTGGTTTCTACGCAAGACAGTTGCAAACTAATATGTTAGATCTGACAAGGTCCTAGAAAAGAAGATTATCACTAAACAGGTTTTTCCAAAGAATCAGCCTAGGGTAAGGTAAAAATATTGGTAATAAATAGAACGTTAACATTTAAATCATGTATATCTATATTTTACCAAACAAAATTTTTAAATCTCTCAGGTGATATGTACATAGCTTCTTGTTCTAGCGATGGACAGGTGAGTAAAAATTAATCTAAAACTAATTTTTCAATTCAATAACTCTAAACATGGATGATGGTATTTTATGTATAGGTTGGAGTTGCTCAAGTTTCGGTGGAGGAAGGCGTACGAGATAATAGAAAATTAGGTAGTCACAGAGGACCATGTCACCAAATAGCGATGCTTGCAGATGAACCTCATGTAGTTCTTAGTGCTGGTGAAAATGGTTACGTTTTTGGTCATGACGTTAGGAAAAATAAACAAGAAGAGTAAATACTAAATCAACCAATGAAATGCAGATTTTATTGACTTTTATTTTTCAGGGTAGTTTCTGTAAGAGACGGAAGAGAATTCGTAGCTTTGTATAGTGTTTGCAGTAATCCTTTGAGAACACAGGAAATCTGCGTGAGCGGCAGAGACGAACTAATAAGGGTGTATGATCTGAGGAAAAGTAATGGTCCTCTACATACACACAATCCCTTTGGAAAAAGGGTAAGTTTTTTTGGGACAAACACACCGAAGGCATTGTACAATGGTTACTTGCCGATGACAATGGAGTTGTAAGTCCCATTTTTTTTGTAGACGATAACTACAGTAATAATAATTTTAACCGTTTTTAGGTAAATTGTTCAGAACCTCATCCACAAGTATCGTATATTTGTACGAGTGGCCACGATTGGGACGTAAGAATATGGGCACCTTCGTGCAAGATCGATCCCGAGATGAAAGGATTATCTGAAAAGATCGAGGAAAATTACAAATCCAGAATGAACTTGACGTCTGTTGTACCGTACGATGTTAACGAAAACGAAATGTTGTGGATGCTTTGGCAGCAGTTAAGGAGCACTGATAGTGTAAGTAGCTGACGAAAAAAAGATACAAAAACCTTAGAGTAATGGGGACTGGAACGCGGTTGCAGGTGCTTGGTGTCTAAAACTTTTCCAGAAGAGGGTTTTTTTCCACAATTCCTATTCAAACCAAAATATGCACAAAAAACTAAGTTTATGGCCGAGTTACGGTTAAAAAATGACATAAAACACTTCTTTGACTTGAGCTTACATAGGTATGTGGAGACGGATATAAGGAAAGGGTGAAAGGAATTATTGGAAGAGAGTGGATGGAGTTGGACGAAGGCCGAGGCAGAGAGTATGAGGAAGAGAGTGGATGGAGTTGGACGAAGGCCGAGGCAGAGAGTATGTGGAAGAGAGTGAGAGAGAAGATAGAAAGAGGACTTGAACATGATGTAGATGAATTGTACGATGTGATACAAGGCTGTAAAAGAGAGGGAAAGAGGGGCAATAGGCGTGAGCGGAGGGCTAATTACTGGTGGAATGAGGAAATAGAGGAGCTGTGTGGAGGGAGTGTAAGAAAGAACGAAGACGGATGCTGAGGGGAAGAGGAATGATAGAGGAAAAAGGGGATATAGGGAGAAGAAGAAAGATCTGGAGCGTAGGGTGGAGGGAAAAGAGAGGGAAGTGGGATTAGTTACTGGGGGAATTGGAAAACAATCCATGGGGAAAGGCGTATGAGATAGCGGTGAAGAGGATGGGTGGAAATAGGAACGAGGTGCTAGAGGAAGATTGGGAGAAGGCGATTATAGGGAAATTGTTAACTGGTGGAGAGGGGGGAGTGGTGGCAGGATTCGGGAATTCTAGGATACTAGGGGAGTAGGGAAACTGAGGGGATAAGGCACGTAGAGAAGTGGGAAGTAGAGGAGGAGGGGGGAGATAGACATTCAAGTAAGGAAAGCCACAGGGATAGATGGCCTGAGAGGTGATATGATGAAGAGGCTGTGAAATGCCTAGGGGTGTAGTTGGAGAGTCAATTATCCTTCAGAACGCACATGTTAAAGGCGGCACAGAAGGGGAAACTAAGGGCAGCATGGCAGGGGATATTGATGTGTAATGTGAAAGGGCCGGGAGAGTGGAAGAAGAGGGTAATTGGGAGGACGGTATGCTCTACGGTGCGGAGGTGTGGGGTGAATGCGAGGGTTAGTCTAATCCTGCGGGTGCAGAGAGGGATACTCCTGAGGGTGGTGCAGGGATACAGGACATTGGACGTGATGGGTAGAGCCAAGTACAAACGCTGATGGAGGGTGTGCGACCAGAGAGGAAGTACAGGAATGTATGGAAAAGGAAATGGAGAGAATGTGGAAAGAGTATGAGGGCGCGCTAAAAGGAGCGATTGAGAGTGGGAGAGATTAGATGGGCCGGAAATTCGGGGAAGTGAACTACTTCTTGACACAGGTGCTCACTGGATATATCGAGAGTAGGGTACCTCCACAAGATTGGGAAAAGAGAGACTGGAGTGTGCGAGAGGTGTGAAGTCGAGGATGATGTGGGAAATGCGTTTAGATGCTGGAAAGACGAGGAGTTGCTGAAGAAGTTGGAGAGGAAACTAGGGGAGGCGGTGTATTGGAAGAACATGGTGGAGATTATGTTGAGGGGCATGATTAGGGGGAGAGAATGACTCGATATGGCATGAGAGATAGGAGTTATAGGTAGGGAGAAGACGTCGGTGTGAGCGAAGAGTGTGCGAGGGACCGACGCCCGTCTCGAAGTATGCTAGGGTAGTGATTCCAGGGCGGGAGTAACGGTGAGTTTGAGGTGGGTTTGGTTGGTAGGCATCCCCTTGGGGACCCATTCGAACATCAGTTTCCCATCTTGACCCGAAAAAAAAACACTTCTTTGACAGATGCGATATGTAGCTCGTATCGTAGACTGTCAACGTATCGGTTCTGCGCAAACTCGTTTCGATACGGATAGGAAGGAGGTTGTAATTTTAACTTGTCTTAAAATATCTATTAATATTTTGACGTATTTACCTTGCAGATATCGATTCCTAGTGGTGATTCTGACAGCGCCGATAGAGACTCCTCTTAATGATTGAGTCTTCATCGCTCCCCTTAACGATCGACTCCCATCAAGTTCTAGTTTCGACGATGACTTATCAACTTATAAAAATTGGGAGTAGACTAATTTAAGGCTGGTATCGTTTTCCTACATTGATTGCTAATAATTTCGAATTTGAAAATAAAGTATGTTGATATTTATGTAGGTGATTTTCTTACTGCAGCAACTAAAATAATGGCCTTTTTATATACGTGCTCCAAGAAATACATCCACCTATAGGTTTGTTTATAAACAAGTTTAATTTGTATCGTTGATGTACACATTTGTTAGTTTGTTGTGATGTTTAATTATACTGAGTAGATCGATAGAAATGATCCGCGCTCGGATAATTCAGATTTTCATTAATATTTTGATTACAGGTCATTTTTTCTTTAAATTGGGGTTCACCTAGAGGTCTGTCCAACAATTTGTAGATAAAAGTAGGTACAGAGTGGCGATATCTCTTGAAAAGAAACGAATTGAAAATTGAGCACTTATTCTCAATTCTCAAGACTAGAAAATTTTTATGGGGATTTTCGAAACCTACGGGGTCGAATTAGTGGATTTCCATATATAAAAATGTCAGAGTTTAGTTCCGATTTTGAAAATTCATATGTGTTAGGTTAGTATAGTTGCAAGTACGTGCGTTAAGTCAAAAAATCATAGAGGCCATAATAATGGAAATTTTAAGCTGAAATTAGGAAGGCACTTTCTCAGATAATGTACGAATATGGAAAAAAAGTCAGCGAAGATGTGTCTACCATATTTTGGATACCTGGTCAAACCGTCTCCGAAAATATTCAACAGGATCTTGTCATTTATAATACTGACGACCATCCATGTTCTTAGCTCATTGCAACGGTGACAGATTCAATGAAATAAGGTTATTTAATAAAAAACAATAATAATCACAACCATAATTAATTTAATCTGTCATATTTACAAGAGAGGGCAGCATCTTTATGTACAAAACATGTTTAACAACACCCAAAAAGGAGTTTCTTCTATTTATAAGTAAAAATATCACAAGAGAAAAATAAATAATATTTTGTAACTTAATGTAAAAATATTACAAAAATAACTGGTCCTAATAGTCAAAATTTAACTCCACGCAATGTCATAACCTTTCCAATTTATATTCGGCGCTAAATGAACCATCCTTCCTTTGTAATGGAACGTTACAATGCCCTTGTAAGCGGTTCTGGGAACTCCACTCTGAAAATCAAATAACTAAAGACGCGGCCATATTGATGCTAGAGTAAGCTCCGCCTAATTATCCCGTTAATAATTAATAATCGTGTATATGCATTGTACTAACCTTAAAATCGTCCATAAGTCCTAATTTCTTCGTAATTGTTTTGTACTCATCTTTAGTTTTATAAGTAACTCTAACTGGAACGTCATATTCAACTTTATCTAGAACAAGGTCTTCGTATTTTACTATGGGGCTTTGGTAAACTTTTTTGACAAAATCATGATCGTAATTCTCCTGAAAAGAATGAAAACAAACTTACAGTGTATGATGAGCAGTGTAATTTTCAAAACTCACTTTTATTAAATAAGTTAGATTCATTTTGGTAAAAGGCACAAACTCTTCATTTAATTTGATGAATTTTAAATGCTTTTCAAAGAACATTCCGCTACAAAAAAAATACAAATTAATTAGAAAATTTATTTAAAAGTGCGTCGCAGGATAACGTACTTAGAAACTCCAGTTTTACCAAATGTTCTTGTTCTTGAAAGTTCGGGCCTAATACAAGATCTACCTCTTCTTTGTAACGGATCTCGTATCCAATCATCCCAATAACTAAAAATTGAAATCTTAAATTACTAAGTAAACTTTTCGAAGAATAATAGCAAGCTAAAAAAATTTCGATGTCAGGAACGCGTTTAACAGTGTCAGCAAACGAGCGGTGTTGAGAGCGTTGCTGAGGCTTAGAGTAGGGGAGGGGTTGGTTAAACTAGTAGAGGGCTACCTGACGGGGCCTGTGCCCCAGGGTTCTGGGATCGACGCTCGGGAAGTATGTGTTTGATGCGGTTTTTGGGATAGTATGTGAAGAGGGATGTGAGATTACGGTGTATGCGGACGATGTGTATCTGGTATGTAGGGCAAAGGGAGAGGTGGAGAAGATGAGCGGTGCGGACTAGAAGTGGCAGTCTGTGAAATACCTAGGGGTGTGGTTCGATAGTCAATTATCCTTCAGAACGCACAGAAAAGGAAAGTACGGGCAGCATGGCTGGGGAGATTGATGAGTAATATGAAAGGGCCAGGAGAGAGGAAGAGGAGGATAACTGGTAGGACGGTAGAGCAGAGTATGCTGTACGGAGGTGTGGGGTGAAGGAGCGGGGGTGAATGCGAGGGTTAGGCCACTCCTGAGGGTGCAGAGAGGGATACTCCTGAGGGTGGTTCAGGGGTACAGGACAGGGGGTGGACTGGCACCAGCGATGCTGTCAAGGTCCTACCCATTGGACGCGATGGCTAGAGCCAAGAACAAACGCTGGAGGGGTGCGACCAGAGAGGAAGTACAGGAATGGATGGAAGAGGAAATGGAGAGAAGATGGGAGGAGTATGAGGGCGCGCTAAAAGGGGCGATTGGGAGTAAGAGAGATTGGATGGATCGGAAATTCGTGGAGGAGAACTACTTTTGAGAGATAGGAGTGATAGGTAGGAAGATGACGACAGTGTGAGCGGAGTGTGCGAGGGACCGCCGCCCGTCTCGAAGTATGCTAGGGTAGTGATTCCGAGGCGGGGGTAACGGCGAGTTTGAGGTGGGTGTGGTTGGTAGGCAACACTGTTTGGGTTGGGGTGAGTCTCCCATCTTGACCCGAAAAAAAAAGAAAAAAAGCTACAAAAATTAATAAAAGATAAAAATTAGCTTACGCTCTTGGCCATTTCTTGTAAAGTTCGAACCAGACGTTCTTGGTGAGCATCCAACCTAATCCTGGGAAGAAATCTGTTCGGTAGACTAAATCTGGTCTTTTTGAATCAACTAAGTTTTCTTTTCCATTGTCATTCCAAGCTGAAATACACCATAGAGAGCTATCTTTTAATAAAATGGGATACATTCCCAAAAAGTACTCAAAGAAATCTGGAGCAATGTCTAAGTCATCTGAAATAAAAGGCACAATTGTTTAAAAATGCTAACTGTTAATTCTACAATGCTTACCTTCTACTATAATTACACTACTAAAATTGAAATTGAAAAACATTTGATTTAAAGCCCAACCGTAATGCCTGGCAATTTTAAAATACCCTTTAAATTTCTTTTCTTTTGGAGGAACTTGGATATCTGAATGATCTGGCTGCTGAATAAGACTAAGTTGGTTGCCATATTTTTGTATGGCATTTCTCGTTTCCTCATGATCACAATCCTAAAATATTTTTTGTCCACAAAAATCAAGAGATAATTATATAAACCATAGAAATAATTACCTGGCTGACGATGATTGGAAATTGGTCTGGATCAGGCCTATACTGAATAAGACTATCTAAGCATCTAGTTACTGTAACCCTATTACAAGCGAAAACTAGTACAGGAATCTTCACATTTTGTAATTCTTTTGGCAACAATCGATTTTGGCTATGCTCTTTATCTTTCTTGATTTCTAAAATCTTTTGAGCATCTCTTATCATGACATTATTCTTTGCAAACTCTTTTGATATGCCTTGTTCCAAAATAACTATCTGTGTATTTATTGTATTTGGTATATCATTATTGTTATTATTATTATTATTATGGACAGGATAATGATAATAACTTAAATATAATATCGAAGACCATATTATAAATAATAAACCTAATATTAAGGTTGTGCGTTTAATTCGCATGTTATTCTTAAAATTGACATGAGTGAGGAAACTGAAACAAAAATATTAAATCTTAACATAACAATATAAAATACGATTAAATAATGATTAACATAAAACAACGAATGAATTAATGTTCATAAACCTTTACAACGCTTTAGTCAATATTTACTATTTTGAGTGTTAAGGTCAATTAAAATGTTGAACATAGATCTAATGAGACCTAAAAACAAGAGGTATGTACCTACCAACTAACTTATATATAGATCAATATAACATGAAAATAGAATAATTATTTGTAAGATACATACCGATTATACATAAAGAAAACAAGACAGTTTTGTATACAACAGAAAAAAAACTTTTAATAGCTTATAATAACTTAACACTATTAAAAACAAAATTGAAGCAGTTGCTTATTCATAGACAAAAGTGAACACATAGTTGTACCTATATAGCATACCGTAATTACAATCCTTTGTACTTTCGAATTAATTTAAACAATGTAAAAGATAAACTATATTATCTTATAATACATTTAAATACCTATCAATATAAATGGGTTTGACTCGTCCAATATAAATAAATAAAACACATACCCCTTCACAATCAACTGGCACGGGTTCAAAATTCACACATGAACTCGTCACGGAGGACCTGCTACATTATTTAACATTGTTATTATCTAACATTTATTTAACTGTTAGGTTCCACTAACTATAAAACGACACGTAGAACATACGTTGTTATCGTTTGTGGATTGAATATTAATTACAGACAATATAGTCCCATATTATTATCTTTGATTATTATTTTATCTTGATTTATATACCGGAATTATACAATGGAGTGAGAAGGAATATACTACACTCCACCATCCCCTTACCAGTCACGAGAGTAAGTAATGTAAAAATACGGGGCTTGGTTGAGTAGCTACTGTCAGTGTCAGTCATGACATCATCATGACATTTATAATTGTCAAGGTTATGTTCCGTATTTACAAAATTAAAAATCTCAAAACTTCTGTATGTTATCTTATAATTACATCATTTAAATCCAGGAAAAATGTAAAATCAAATATGGAGTTAGTTGCAGAACGTTTGAACATGTTCCTCTGTGGATTATAAAAGTATGATATACTGTATAGATATGACAGGTGATGAAGTTTTGTGTTAATTATTAAAAAAAAGGAAGAATTATATATATATGACAGATGATGAAGGTTTTTGTCAATTATATAAAAAAAGAAGATAAAGTCAATTCCAAATGTTAACGCATGTCAAAATTTAGGATAAACCAATGACGTATTAAATTTTAATAAGTCATTGGGATAAGCCTATTGAAAAATTTGAATTTGAAAGCAGGGTTAGGTATCTAAGAAAAAATTGAGGGATTCTGCGAGATAAATAAATAGTAGGAATTTTTGGGGATTATTATAAAAAGTCTGAAAAATTTTAAAAATCAAAGAGTTATCAAAATCCGGAATTATAGTGTGGATGTGGAATTAGACATTGACAGAAATTTTAGATTTGACATTTAAAAAAAATTTTAATCTAAAATAAAACAATTAGAGTGGGAATAATATAATATAATAATAATAACAATTACAGCTTTGTTCCAACTGGCGTTAGAACCGTTTTTGGTATCGTTCGCGCAAGTGCTGGTACTTCTTTCACGTTCCAACTGATTAAAGTATCTTTCTTGGGACTGCTTGGGACGGTATACAAACTGTACCTTTTGGAAAGGGTGATAAAGTTGATGTGTCCATCCCAAATTCGAGTTTGCGCACTATACAGTACTCGAAACGATTCCAGTACGGTTCATAAATGCCAGTTGGAACTAGGGTTGGCGATTCTTTCCAAAAAAGATCGATTTTTAAATCGATTCCAATCGTAACCTGATGAATCGATTAATAAAAAAATCGAGGTCTAAAAGATCGATTTCTAAAAAATCGATTTTTTTCAAGTTTGCCTTTACAATGTAAATATAAATCCATTTTATGAAAAACAAGAAAGATACCATAATAAAAAAGCTCTGGGATCTCTTATCAGTAAAATCAGGGATTTTTTAGTTCAGGGAATTCGATAAAATTAAACAATTATTTATTTTTATTACCATATCAAAGAATCAGATTAGATATAAAAGAAGACATTTATTCTCTAAATGTATTTTTTACATTAAAAAGTTAATAAAACAGAAAATTTAGCTTATAGTTCCCAAAACCAAACCAGAAAAAATCGAATGTCGATTTTAAAGGGTGAAATATCGAACCACTGAATCGATTCAGTACAACATATCGATTTAAAAAATCGATATATTTGGCCCGAAGAATCGATTCTTCGATTAATCGATTTCTGATCGCCATCCCTAGTTGGAACAAACCTTACAAAACAATAATAATTCTTCATACTGAATGTGAGTAGATAGTAGGGTTGGCGATTCTTTCCAAAAAAGATCGATTTTTAAATCGATTCGAATCGTAACCTGATGAATCGATTCATAAAAAAATCGAGGTCTAAAAGATCGATTTCTAAAAAATCGATTTTTTTCAAGTTTGTGTTTACAATGTAAATATAAATCCAGATGTCGAAGAATAAAAATATATTATTCTACACTTCACAACTAGTTTTGAAAAATATTTTTCAAAAACAGTGACCGTTCAACGAAGAAGAAACAACTACTTCCCGGGCTACATGCCCCGACAGATATTGAATTACACTTCTAAGTCAAACGGGGTTGGTAAATCTACAAGATTTAAACCAACCATTCTGGTTTGCAACTAGAAGGGATAACACAACTTGTAGACCGGTTTCGGCGTATTGCGCCTCATCAGTACAAGGTATATGTTATCGTCCGAGAGTTAATCTCGGACTGAAATGTGACTATAATCAACAACGGTACATATTGTCCAGTTACGGAAATATTTTTGTTGCGAAAATAGCGTAGAAGTGTAATTCAATATCTGTCGGGGCATGTAGCCCGGGAAGTAGTTGTTTCTTCTTCGTTGAACGGTCACTGTTTTTGAAAAATATTTTTCAAAACTAGTTGTGAAGTGTAGAATAATATATTTTTATTCTTCGACATCTGTTGTTAAAACGCTTTACTAAATACGACAATATTACAGGAAACTGTATTAATTCATTTTTGTTTCAAATCCACGTGATTTGTTGTCTCGTTCGAATTTTGGTTTGTGACTTAGAGGTGAGATGTCGCTATTTTCGCAACAAAAATATTTCCGTAACTGGACAATATGTACCGTTGTTGATTATAGTCACATTTCAGTCCGAGATTAACTCTCGGACGATAACATATACCTTGTACTGATGAGGCGCAATACGCCGAAACCGGTCTACAAGTTGTGTTATCCCTTCTAGTTGCAAACCAGAATGGTTAGTTTAAATCTTGTAGATTTACCAACCCCGTTTGACTTAGAAGTGTAATTCAATATCTGTCGGGGCATGTAGCCCGGGAAGTAGTTGTTTCTTCTTCGTTGAACGGTCACTGTTTTTGAAAAATATTTTTCAAAACTAGTTGTGAAGTGTAGAATAATATATTTTTATTCTTCGACATCTGTTGTTAAAACGCTTTACTAAATACGACAATTTTACAGGAAACTGTATTAATTCAAATATAAATCCATTTTATGAAAAACAAGAAAGATACCAAAATAAACAATCTCTGGGATCTCTTATCAGTAAAATCAGGGATTTTTTAGTTCAGGGAATTCGATAATAACAATTATTTTTATTACCATATCAAAGAATCAGATTAGATATAAAAGAAGACATTTATTTTCTAAATGTATTTTTTACATTAAAAAGTTAATAAAATAGATAATATAGCTTATAGTTCCCAAAACCAAACCAGAAAAAATCGAATGTCGATTTTAAAGGGTGAAATATCGATCCACTGAATCGATTCAGTACAACATATCGATTTAAAAAATCGATATATTTGGCCCGAAGAATCGATTCTTCGATTAATCGATTTCAGATCGCCAACCCTAGTAGATAGCTTCCATACCAAAATCATGTAATGTAATTTTCATTGTATCAATTTAATTGGGTTTTAGAAAATTTTCTGGACAATTTTATCAAAATAAAGGAACATTTTGAACCACGACCTGGAAGGAATTTTTGGCAGGGGCATATTAAAACTAAAAAATATTGACCAAATTAAAATCAATATAATACGTCTCATTTAACACCGAGCAGCTCTGTATTTAGGGTTGCCTATGGTCCAGGGGCAATATGTTTGTGGCTTGTGGCTCTGCGACGAGCGAAGACGTGCACAAAGAGGTTAAATAATCCAAAACCTCAAATTTAATATTTATAAATTTTCTAACGCTCGTGCTAAAATAAATACAATGGAAGACTCTTCTAAGACGGTTGATGAAATAAAGTCAGATCCAACAGAAATTTTAAATGTTTCTATGGAAGCCAAATCTGTTGATATGTCGGATTCATCACAAAAACCTAAAGCTTTAAAAGCCAAAAAACGCAAGAAGCCCAAGGATAGTACAGCTCCTAGAGTACCCCTTACAGGTACAGTCTGGACTTCTGTTAACTTCCATGTTACATATATTTTTTTTAGGCTATGTAAGATACTTAAATGATCGAAGAGAAGCAGTTAGAAGTGCAAATCCAAACTTATCATTTGCTGATATAACAAAAATGTTGGCAAGTGAATGGAGCAATCTACCCGTAGATAAAAAGCAACAATATTTAAATGCAGCAGAGCAAGATAGAGAACGTTATACTAAAGAATACAATGCCTACAAGCAAACAGAAGCATATAAGTTATTTACTCAGCAACAGAATGAAAAAAAAATCAAGGAAAGTAAAGAGAAGGAAGAACCTGTTAAAGTCCCCAATCCAGTAAGTAGATATATATGTAGGTTAAAATAATTTTTCATGTTTTTACATTTCTTTGTAGACTTTCCATAATCAACCTACCATACACAAAGATCTGCAAGATATGGATTTTAGTAATTTTGACATTCCTATTTTCACCGAAGAATTCTTAGATCATAACAAAACTAGAGATGCTGAACTAAGGCAACTTAGAAAAGTAAATACAGACTATGAGCAACAAAATGCTATACTATCAAAACACATAGAAAATATGAAAGTAGCCATAACGAAATTGGAAGGAGAGATTGTCCAACAAGAAAAAAATAATTCTTCTCTTCAACAGCATCTCAGTCATCTAAGAACTACCCTGACCAATGGATTCGGAGGTGTAAAATTACCAGGTAAGTTAAAAATGATATGTGATAATAATTGTATTCTATATTTCCGATACTATGATTTTATCATATTCTAGGCATCAAAGAAGTAGCCACTCTTCAAAATATTGATAACTACATGACTAATCTGCACTCAATATTATTAGAAAATAGTAGCCATGACACTAATCTTTTACAAACAGTGCGTGATATCGTAGGAAAGTTGGAATTCAATGGATGACAGTCATGTAGAATTTCTAAGAGGAAAAGGATCGTAAAAAAGTTTTTGTAACATACATATATGCAAGTTTTTCATATAATTAAGTCAATATTTACTGTTTTAAAGTAGTCAGTATTTAAGTATTTATTTTAATAAATTGTAATTATACAATTTCTTTTAAATATAATTTACCCCTGTGTAAATAAACTTGTAAGTCTTATTTCCGTTTTTTTTAACTCTGAATAGTGTCAACATACAATCATGCAGAATAATCCAACCCAGCATTGTGAATTCCATTAATATTCAACTAGCTTCTTACTCTGAAAAGCTTACTACTTCAATACAACCAAAATCCACTTTGTGAAGAAACAATTGTTATTGTATTAATGTTATAAATGAAACTAACTGTTTCTAATTAATTCCACTATTTAATGAAAATTATTAAAGGATATTGATAATTATTTCGATATTGACATATCATCGAAATAATTATCAATATCCTTTAATAATTTTCATAAATTTTTCAATTAAATAGTGGAATTAATTAGAAACAGTTAGTTTCATTTATAACATTAATATGAGTAGATTCCACAAAGTAAGGGTCCAAACAGTAAATTTAATTGTTATTGTGTTTCTTAGTCGATTGCCTATCTGGCGACAGTAGTTACAGATCATAAGCATATTAACAACCACCCAAGAAGTAGGAGATTCAAATTGCTTAATCAGCAGCCTCATCATCACTCTCACATGGTTTTCAGAAGCATACATAGTTGATTTTAGGCTTCAAAAGCCAGTGGTGCAGCTCAATTACCTAACAGTACTTACCGATATGTGTTTAGTTTACCAATAAAATCCCTTCCTTTTGTACCCTTAAGTGTTTTCAAGAGTTATTTATGGTTTACTGCCAGTTTCTAACGATTCCACCCTATTCTCCCTTATTCTTTTCTCTTTAACAAACAGACACTTCTTTTATTCCTTTTTACCTCCCATCCCTAGGACACCTTTTTACTTCGTCAGTAAAATAAAATAAGAGTCATCACCTTTATACTTCCTCCATCTGTGAAACATCGTTTGATAAGTGATCTAAGAGTATGATCATCTTTTTCAAATTACGTCAGATATAATAAAAAAACTCAGTTCTAATAATTGTATAATGTATATTTAAAACAATATATTTAAGGAGTATCCCATCCACTTAACCATTTTATTCTACTTTGTCTTCTTAATGTATCACCATCTAAACGTTTAACATCACTACGAAAACTGTCAGATACTTGCAATTTGTTTTCATGAACAGCGTTGACTTTCTTAATAATCCTCAATTCTCCGTTTTCTTGAAGGCTTGTTATATCGTCATCTTTTGGAAAGCCATCGGGAAAAGTTATGGGCGTGATTTTAATCATATGCTTAATTTTCCATAACCTCTGGTTATTATCGGGTATATTTTTAACAATAACATATGAATTTTTCTACAAAAAATATACAATAAGTGGATTAAAAAAAAATTTTTTTAAACATACCTTTCCATCAAGTTTGAATTCTTTTAAAATATTTTTTTCCCAGTAAGGTGCTCCTTTTAAAGGTTGGATAACTTCAACTCTGAATAATTTTGTAGGATTGTAAGGAGGATCTTTAAAATCCTGGTTCCTAAAAACGTTGAAATAGATGACAATTTGTGGTAAAATATGCAAGGTACTTACCTAGGGTAATATTTAAAACCTGGATATTGTATTCCTTCGTTATTCCATACAAACTGTCGCTTGCTTATATTCCTACACACTGTTTTAACTGGGTTAAATGCTTGTAAAAGCGACATATTAAATTTAATAGATTTGCAGCATGATTTAAAAATACTTTAACCAAAGAATACACCATGTATTCTTTGCTATTGCTTTAACCTCAAAAACGCTTCTTGTCAATATATGTCAATTTTAGGGATGGCGATCTGAAATCGATTAATCGAAAAATCGATTCCTTGGGTCAAATATATCGACTTTTTAAATCGATATGTTGTACTGAATCGATTCAGTGGATCGATATTTCACCCTTTAAAATCGACATTCGATTTTTTCTGGTTTGGTTTTGGGAACTATAAGCTATATTATCTATTTTCTTAGCTTTTTAATGTAAAAAATACATTAAGAAAATAAATGTCTTCTTTTATATCTGATCTGATTCTTTGAAATGGTAATAAAAATAATTGTTATATCGAATTCCCTGAACTAAAAAATCCCTGATTTTACTGATAAGAGATCCCAGAGATTGTTTATTATGGTATCTTTCTTGTTTTTCATAAAATGGATTTATATTTACATTGTAAATACAAACTTGAAAAAAATCGATTTTTCAGAAATCGATCTTTTAGACCTCGATTTTTTTTATGAATCGATTCACCATGTTACGATTCGAATCGATTTAAAAATCGATCTTTTTTGGAAAGAATCGCCAACCCTAAATTGTCAATAATTTTAGTGGCTTGCTTCTGCCAAGGCCAAATTCTAAATGAGTTAGGCTACATTCGTAATCAATTCGCTGGCCAAGTGGCACTTTGGCACGCAAGTCGGCACGAAATTTGCCATTCACAATAACTTCAAAGTCGACTTTAACGCAAGCGCGTTCGTACCTAAATAATTGTCAGGATTCCTTCAACATATGGTCGAAGCATGATTCTGTCTGTATTTACTTCAGTCTGAGGTTATAATATATAATTTGGATTTGGATTTATTTTTTATAGCAGTATATACTGGAGTTTAGTAGTGATGGACTATCAGACAGATGTCAGATATATCAAAAAACAAATAACAAAAATTAATGCGCATGTCCCATAGCCGGCACGAAGTGCAAGTCGAAGTGAAAGTTTGCAGCTTGCAAGAAATTTCGACGACTTCAACTTCAACTCTGACGCCAAATTGCGTTGTGAACGATCACACTGAAATAGATTTGCTTAGCTTTCGTGCCAAAGTGCCACTTGGCCAGCGAATTGATTACGAATGTAGCCTTAGAATTTGATTCATACTGTATATAGTTGACTACACTAATAAAAAAAAACGTATAAAAAGTAGAGACCCAGCCAAAGAATAGGGCAAGTCCACGTGACGTCACGCCCTGATGAATCTGAAGTTAACACGTTCACTGCTATCCATTTTCGGCAGGTTTTATCTAGGTGCCAATTCAGTTTTTTTCAATGCGTTGTTATTTTAGTGTTAAGATGTCTTAAAGATAAGCGTTAAAGTTCGTTTATTCAAATTTACTTAAATTTTCATGATTTTTTTGTGGCTCTTTCAAGAGCCGGCGGCACTGATACCCAAATATGCCCTATGTGCCAACTGACTGAAATATCCCGCAAAGCAACAGCATTTAACCATGGCTCTTTTAAGAGTCAGTGGAATTGAACGACTTAAACAAGCGTTCTATGCACAACACGTCATACTAGTTATTTTGAGTTGGTGCTTTCTTCGACATTGTTTTAATTGCTTAGGTATTTTAAAAGGTATATCTGACTGTTTATAGTAAAACGGATCATTAAATCAATACAAAACAACCAAATTACAGATCTAACCAAATAGTTTATTTACTAATGTCAACGTCGGTCTTTCAAGGTCATACATTTTTGTTACTATCATCCTCTTGTTAATTGGTGTATTCTTGGACCCAACTTAAAAGATTTTATGTTCGCTATTTACAATTTTGGTTAAAAGGTAGGACCACACCGACTATTCTACCATATCCTAGCGTTATATATACAGGGTGTTTCAAACAAGTGGCCCGTAGCTAGAAATAGAACATCCTTGCATTGCATCCATATTTTAGATACAGGATGTATGATCGGTCGGTGCCTCACCCTGTAGATGCAGGTCTGCCCGAGTCTCTCAGCGGTTATCTTCTACCCTTTGGAATGTTTAGTGGTGCATATATCAGGATGTATATACATATAGCAAAGTACTATGTACAATTATAATATATACACAAATGTACATAGTACATACGTTTTACTATATACTATGGATGTACAATTTACATACATAAATGGATATATTTTTTAATAATAAATTTAGTTATAAAAGATAATAGTTTACTACAATAAAAAAGATCATCTTCGAAATATATAATTTCGAAGTGTGCTTTGAAGAAGAGGATTCCTTTTACATAAGTGGCTGACTAAACCGAAATGTTTAGTTCTCTTAAAAACAGAAGAATTCGTGGTTACTGTGTAGCCGCCATTTGCCTAATTTTTCTAACCTCACTTTTATTCTGTAACTTGTCTTGTATTCTAAACCAAAAATACGAAAGGTAAGTACAGTTTTTAAAAATACCTATATTTTAATTAGAATGGATCTTATTTATCAAAACTTTTTTTATTTATCCAAACTTACTTGGATTTAAACTATACTTATACTCCGGACACTGTTTGCATTAATTAATAACTAATACTTGTTTTAATTTTATATACATATATATGTTACCAACATTAAATAATCCTGTGAATAATCTTACTTTAATTATATATATTATGAAAACCTGCCATATTTTGTGCATTTTGATTTTTTTCATTAAAATAACATGAAAACTCCCTTTCATTTATTGAGTTGGTAAAATAGACAAATTGATATTATTTCCCCAACTCAATTTCTGACTGGGAAGTAATTTTATGAATGCTGTAAAACGTAATCCTATTTTGTACTTTTTCAGTTACAATTATTGAGGTTACAATGAATAACTGGATTGTTTGCCACTTTATTAAGGAGAATGAGGCAGTGGTAGATTGCGCCACCTAACGAAAAACCATGGACTAAAAAGAATTTTTAATTACTTTCTTAGGGCCAATTTCCTCATAAGAATTTTTTTCCCAAAATTCTAGGACATACGTTTTCCGTCATAATATGGCCTGTCGCCATCACCCTCAATGAATCCCATGTACTGTATATAGTTTAATGATAAAAAACCTCTAGATGAGGTGACTTAGTCACAATAAAATAGTTTCATTTCTAAATTAAAATGAAAAAGGAATAAATCTACCATAGTTTTTTATACGAAAATCAAGTTTTGCTAAGCCCGGTGAATGGTTTTATTAAAATTAGTAAACATTTTTTAAATTTTCTTATAATTAATCTTTGTTAAAAAGACGAAGCTGTAGCTAAACTTTCTAAAATTTCTCTCATATTATTAAAAATAGTTTTGGTTTTATTCACAGCTGTTTGAAGAAAAAAAATAATAAAAAAAGCTTAATTAATTAGCTTCATATCTGTAAAGGAATGGTCTTTCTTGAAATTTGATGTCAGTATCGTAACTTTATATCCTAATTGGTGGTAAGCGAGTCCAATATTGAGCAAGTATCTATCAGCTTGTTTTCTTGAAAGTTTTTCGTGCAAAATAACCACATGAGGATTTTCAGCAGTGATGGTTTAATTTTCATGTTCGTTTTGTACCACGTCCATTTGGAAATTTTTCTCAGTTCTGTCACATGCACAATTTTCTACTTTGTTTAACATTTGATGACAACACTTTATCCAAAGCTCACTATAGGCATATTTCATTCACATTCCCCGTTAAACGCGGTTAAAGTATCTCTTTGCTAGATTATTGTTTTTAGTGGAATTTGAATTTTCTTTAGTAACTGATGCTGTAACAGTGGAAGCATCATTTCTTTCCAATGGATTTTCAGATACATTATTTTCCACCAAATTTATACTAGCAAGAGGTTCTGTAGAAACAATTTTCTCAGAAGTATTCAACTCAGATTCAATACTCAGTTTGGGATTTGTTTTATCTTTCTCACCAAATATTTTATGCAATTGATCATAGAATTGGGGTGGATCTTTTTTGGCTGTTCCTGTTGTTCTTTTGACATGTAAATTTTTGTTAAATTTTTAAATTTATGCCTCAATTTATCAGTGGCTTGCTTGCCTTCTCCTACCCAATATCCTGCCTCATTCATTCCTGATTTTTGGTTTCTGAGAAACTATAGAAAATGTTACTGGCCACCAAAAAATCTAAAACGAATTTTATCTGAGTTGATTAAAAAAAGGGAAACAGCCATATTCTGAAAAATGGGAACTTTTTGATGCCAAGGAATTAGGATGCTATGGTAATTTTATTGATACAAATATTTTTGACTATTTTTCTATATCAGTGTATTATTTTATTACTGAAGATCTTGCTACAGCTCGAAGAAAGGCAAAAAAGCAGAAGAGGACAGTGAATTAAGTTCTACATCAAATGATATTAGAATGTCCAAAGTCAACAAACGATTTATCAATTCATCATCAAATTCTGAAAATTCTGACCAAGAAAATTATCCTATATACCCGATGATTTGGTAATAAGTAACTATATATAGTCCACAACAATTACTAAAAAACATTTTTTTTTAATATTCAGTCTAAGGAGTTAAGCCGAATAGGTGGTTCAAGTATTAATGAAGTGACGAAAAAAATCATGTACAGATTTCTTTCCAGTGAGTTAGGACAAAGCTTTAGCTGGGATGGAGCCAAAGAACCTTTCAAGGAGTTAAAATCTGTTCAATTCATAATAAGTGAGTATTTTATTGTTACTTCTATAGTATTTGTAGTTGTAAAATTCAATGTTTTTATTAAAAAAATAAAACTGAAGTAATTATAAAAATATATGTTAAACAGTTAAGCAACAGTTATTTTTTTAACCATCCTCTTATGAGCAGTAGATATTTTGATTAATAATTTTTTACTGAGTTGGTTCGCCTAAATCCTAAAACACAAAATATGCTTCAGAGGTTGATATTATTAATGTGATAAAATCATGACTTGTTCGAGCAAGAGATCAGGTTCAGAATCAAAAGAAAAAATATATATAGGGAATCTGCTGAATTTTGTGCCTGCATAATTACATGATAATTTTTTTTTCAGGAATAATACACATCATTCTAGAGAAGAAGTTTAACTTTTCTGTCTTACATTACTGTGAAATAGGGTTACGTTTTTTGTTCTGAATCCTTTTTTTTTTTTATTTTTTATGTTAATATGTTAGTTAGTATATTGTGTTAGTCGAAAATTTGTGAAAATAAGTGATGTTTTTGTATTCTTACAAAAATAATCACTTGTCTTATATGCAATAAGTGTTCTTTCCTTTTTACTTTTTTATGTATATATTAAGATTGTTTGTAAAATGTTTAAATTAAAACCATTAAATCTTTAATTTCAGAATTTCTTTTAAAACATATTCAAGTGATTTTGGTGCATTACAATGAATGTTTACAGCAAGTATAAGTTGAGTAAATCTACATATGTATATATACTATGGATATAATGCATTTAGGAAGTAAATATTTAAATAGTTACTTTGATGTATATTTGGAATTCAACACATATTTACTTTATATATGTATTATATCCATAGTATATACACATATCCAAGAATTTACTCTAATGCATTGAATATTACATGTATATACATAAAATAACTATTTAAATATTTATTTCATATACATAATATATGCATAGTATATCCTCATAACCAAGTACATTCAGTGAATATACATAAAATATACTGGGTATTAAATTTTCATATACATAGCATATCGTATGTCCATGACTGCATATACATATCCATCAAAATATGTACGGCTGTATATACATGGCATGTAATTTTGCTATGTGGGTAGTGATGAAAATTTGAATGATGTTTATATTTATTTATTTATTTATTTATTGACGGGCTAGAACCCATTAAATACAATAGAGTACAATAATTGATACACAGAATTTAAAAAAAAAGAAAAAAAATATATATATATAAATAGAAAAAACCATAAACTTATAGATACATTAATTAACACATAAGATAAAGCACATATCACTTACAATAACAACTAAAAATATTTTTTAAAAATTACAAATTTGGAGTTGTCGGCGAAACTCAGAAGAAGATGTAAAGAAATCAAGATTCAATCGATTGGCCAATCTTGTGGACCTGGGGATGAACGAATTATTTCGATAATTAGTATAGTAGTGTGGTTGTGAAAAAGTAACACTATTTCTAGTAGATCTAGTTGGTGCGGAAAAACCAATATTCAACAAAAGAGTAGGACAATCGAGAGTAGAATTGACTATGTTGAATAGAATGAAAAGATCCTTGCAATTCCTTCTGTAACGAAGAGGCTCCAACATAAACTGGGAATGCAAATCATGGTAATTTAGGTGGTAGGTGTTAACAGGATGAATTCCAGATTTATAGGCAATGAGTCTTAGAAATTTTCTTTGTATTTGTTCAATGTTGTGAATATGGTTCGTATAGAAGGGATTCCAAACAGAAGATGCATATTCAATAAGAGGTCTAACAAGGGAGAAGTAAAGTATTCTAAGACATTGCACGTTTCGAAAGTCACAAGTTATCCTTCTGATAAAACCAAGCATCCTTAATGCCTTATTAATTGAAACATATATATGGGGCCGAAAAGACATGGTAGAGTCAATCACAACACCAAGATCTTTAACTTCTGACACATTAATAAGAGGTGTTTGGTTAATGTTATAGATAGAAACAATAGGGTGACGCTTTCTACTAAAATTAATAAACTGACATTTTGCTGGATTCAGTTCCATGCCATTGGCAGTACACCACCGAGATAAATTATCTAAATCTGCTTGAAGATTTTGACAATCCTCTAATGAACGTACAGTCAAATACAATTTTAGATCATCAGCAAAACATAAGAATTGAGAGTTTATAAAACAGTTCTGGATGTCGTTGACGAAAATGTTAAACAAAAGTGGTCCTATGTGTGATCCTTGGGGAACACCTGAAGGAACTACAAAGCCAGATGATAAGAAGCCACACACACGGACTATTTGAATACGACCAGTAAGGTAACTTTGAACCCAGTTTAGGAGACTACCATTAACACCCATATTATTTATTTTTTGAATCAGAAGGCCATGATTAACTTTATCAAATGCCTTGGAGAAGTCTGTGTACAAAGAGTGAACTTGATAACCAGAGTCCAAGGCACTTGAAAGATAGTCCACATATGTAAGGAGATTAAGCTCAGTTGACTTCCCTGAACGGAAGCCAAACTGCTGGTTAATGATATAAGGATCCAAAAGTTTGGTAAGGATTTTAGTAACAATATTATCTAATAATTTAGGAATTACGCTCTGAATACATATCGGCCTATAATTGGATATGTTTGATTTTTCACCTGTTTTGTAAATAGGAACGACGAAACTAGATTTCCAGAAATCTGGAAAGATACCAAGTTTAAGGGAGTAGTTAAAAATGATATGCAAGGGGCGAGACAATACAAAACTACAATATTTTAAAATAGAAGGAGGGATGCCATCCGGCCCAGGACCTTTATATACATTCAAACCACAAAGATGTTCATATATTTCAGAGATAGACACACAATACTCAGAAGCATTCAAAGGAGTAGAAGATATATAACCATAGCTAGGACAGGTCTTATCAGAATAAACAGAGCTAAAATAATCTTGAAACAGGTTAGCTAAATCGATTCCCACAGGATATTTGACATTATTGAGGTACATTTCATCAGGAATTGTATTACATCTTCTTCTGGAGTTTACAAAGTTCCAAAACGATTTTAAATTAACACCAACAGAACATTCAGTAAACCTAATATAATCGTTATAGTCAGTTTTAGACCTGAGCTTACACCGAGAACGCAGCTGAGAGAATTCCAAATAATCAACAGGAGATCCTGTTAGTTTGAATTTCAAGTGAGCTTGCTTCTTTAAATATATGAGATGTTTTAGTTCTGATGAGAACCATCTGGGGAATTTTCTGGATGAAACTTTTTTAACAGGTACAAACAGGTGAATCACGGTATACAAAATATCATAGAAAATATTTAACATATCATCTAATGATCTATTCAATAACAAAGGATCCCACCGAATAAGTCCCAGATGATATTCAATAGAGTGAAAATCAGCTGATTTGTAGTCATAATAAAACTCATCAGCAACAGGAGAATAATTACAATGGTCCAAGCTCAAGTTCAATTCAGTTACTGAAGGAGGGTGGTAAACATCTACATCAATCAGAGGATCGGTTGCTGTAATACATGTGTTAAACGATCATGACTAAAAACTAAATCCAAAAGTGAGTTAAATTCATTATGAACAGAGTTAATTTGAAACAGATTATGGTAGGCACACATATTAGAAACGGTATAAGTAGCATTCACTTCATCAGCTCTGGTACCAGGGGGTGAAATAGCTTCTGAACAAATATTTAAGTCAGACCATACTGCTTTAGGTAAGTTGAAATCACCCAGAATGCAGATCTTAGCATCAGGATACTTTTCAGAAATGGCGTCTAGGTTCTCAGTAAAGGATAAATAATCTTCAATCGGGGAAAGTGGGGGAAAGTAGACGGCTCCAATTATACATTTGTTCCTAGTGTTTCCAACTAGAACAAAAACATGTTCAATTTCTTCTGATGACTGCAGCAGGCTACTAGTTATATTTCTAGCCACTGCTATAAGAGCTCCACCACCTCTAGTTGCAGGATTAGTGAGTGCAGATCTATCTCGCCGATAAATATTATAATTATCTAATCCAACTTCAGCATCTCCGAAATTATCCGATAGCCAAGTTTCAGTCAAAACAATTATATCATAGGAATTAGTAGCTGCGTTTAATGATAGCTTGTTTAGTTTGGTCCTCAAACCTCGAACATTCTGATAATAAATAGAATTTGATCGCAATTTGCTAGAAGCTGAAGTTGGGCCAGGATTAATCAGTTTTTTGGGTTGGTTTTAACAACTATTTTATAACACCCATTCAAAAATTTGATAGAGAGATTATTTTCGCCGTTCTCTTTTGACGTCTCTTGAGTTCTTCTTTTAGTTGTTTTTCAAGTTCCCTTTGACTGCTCGTAAGGTCGTAGTTGACAAAGATCTTTCTACCCTTAAGTCTGGTACGGTTCCTAATGATATTTTGAACATCGAAGGCGGAGTTAAACATAACTTTTAGGGCACGAGCTCCCTTAGTATTACGCCTTCCAACCCTTTGAAGACTAACTATAGAAGGAGGTGTTACAACTATATCACGCAAAATTTCAGATACCTTGTCACGATCAGTATCCGATTCTGGTAAATTGAATATCATCAAATTACTAGATCTCTTCTGTCGCTCGTAGAATTCTGAAAGCAGCTCTTCAGACATTGGGGTAGAAGTAATGGTACCAACGTTGATCTGGGAAGCCTTCAGGTTCTGTAACTCATTTCGTAGCTCATCAACAATTTTGATTAGCTTCGGGACTTGTAAATAGCCTTCCTGACAGTCTTTGCAGTGAAAGCGTAATTGACTTACAGTATCGCAATTGGGATGATAATTTTCATATAATTGTCCCATGTGTTACCAATTTAATGGAAGGTGGTTATGTTGCTATTATTAATATGTCTGAAAAGCCAATCTGTTACGAAAAGAATAGGGTGGTTGCGCGGGGTCACATATGTTACGAAGATATACAGGGTGAGTCAGTGCATTTTTTACGTACAACTGCATCGACTTTGAAAAAGTTTACGTTAGATGATCTACAAAGTAATATAAATCAAGAATTAAGCAATGATGAGAAGTTTCTTTTGTTACAATTACTTAACGAGAATAGGGATTGTTTTGCAACTACTATGGAGCATATAGGTAAATCAGACATAGCTGAGCTAACAATTAGACTTACTGACGACCAGCCTGTAACGTATAGACCTTATCGACTGAAAGGGAAAAGGTACGCGGTTTGGTTCAAGAACTATTGGATAATGGAATTATCCAAGAGTCCGAATCCCCTTATGCCAGTCCTATTCTTTTAGTAAAAAAGAAAAACGGCGAAACAAGAATGTGTGTTGATTAACGGGCTCTCAACAGAAAAACGATGAAAGACAAATATCCTCTGCCAAGAATCGATGACCTAGATAACTTGGTTGGTAACAAATATTATTCAAGCTTAGACGTAGCCTCAGGTTACCATCAACTCCCAGTTAGTGAAGACTATTCAGAAAACAGTATTCGTAACTCCCGACGGTCATTACGAATACCTAAAGATGCCGTTTGGTCTGGTTAACGCACCTGCAGTGTTTCAACGCGCGATTAATAAGTTATTAGGTCCGTTACGTTGGTGTACCTTGACGATGTACTGGTCCCTTCTAATTCCGTTATTCAAGGAATAGATCGTCTTGAAACTGTATTACGTATTTTCAAAAGTTCAGGTTTAACATTAAAGCTTAACAAATGTTATTTTCTCCAGACTAAAATCGAGTATTTAGGTTATGAAATAACGGAAGAAGGCTTTAAGCCCGGTTTCGATAAAATCCAAGCAGTGGCAGATTTTCCTAAACCAAAAGACGTTCATACAGTCAGGATGTTCTTAGGTCTCTCGCTGCAGCTACTTTAGAAAGTTCATCAAAAATTTTGCTACCATAGCCAAACCTATTTCTCAACTGACTAGAAAAGATTGCATATTCCAATGGGGCTAGGATCAAGATATTGCTTTCATGGAATTAAAACAAAAACTGGTAGAAAGACCCGTTCTAGCAATGTATAATCGAGAAGCGAAAACAGAAGTACATTGCGATGCCAGTAAATTGGGCATAGGCAGTATCCTTTTCCAACGACAAGATGATGGAGTTCTTAAACCTGTTCAGTACTACAGTAGAGCTACAACCGAAGCTGAATCGAATTATCATTCTTACGATCTTGAAACTATGGCAGTCGTAGATGCTCTGAAGAAATTTCGAATATATTTAATTGGTACAAAATTCAAGGTTATCACTGATTGCAACTCCCTACGCCACACTGTATTGAAAAGAGACCTGGTTCCTCACATTGCACGATGGTGGTTATCTCTCCAAGAATTCGACTTTGATATTGAATATCGCCCTGGATCCAAAATGAATCACGTGGATGCTTTGAGTCCAAGTCCGGTTGAAACTTGTCTTGAGCTCCTTATTGTGAACATTGAAGAAGAAGATTGGATCTTATCTGCTCAATTACAGGATCCGGCATGCAAATGTTTGATAGACACGCTAGAAAGCCATCCTACCAATTCTGCAGAGCGACAGACTCACAAGGATTATTGTCTGAAGGACAAACGACTTTTTCGAAAAACAGATAAAGGTCCAAAATGGGTACTTCCTAAATCTGCCAGGAGAAGAATATTGATGTACTATCACGATGATGCAGGACACTTCGGATCGGACAAAATTTTAGAGTCGATAAGAGCTCGCTATTGGTTTGCTAATATGAGAAATTATGTGAAAAACTATATAAAATCTTGCTTGGGATGTCTGTATAACAAAGTACCCTCAGGAAAACCAACGGGCAATCTCAATCCGATTGATAAGCAAAGCGTTCCTATGGGCACTCTACATATTGACCATTTGGGTCCGTTTGTGAAGAGTGTAAAGAAAAATTCCTACCTCATAGTAGCGGTGGATGGATTTACAAAATTTTCGTTTCTGAAAGCCGTGCCTAATACACAAACTGGTCCGGTGATTGCCTTTCTCAACAATATTATTCAATTCTTCGGTGTTCCGAGAAGATTTATTTGCGACAGGGGTACTGCTTATACGAGCAAACGTTTCACTGACTTTTGTTTAAATTTGGGCATTAAAAGAGTATTATACTCCAAGGGCTAACGGCCAGGTGGAGAGGATGAATCGCTCAATACTATCTGCCCTGATGGCCTCAACTACTGACGAAACTCGTTGGGATACGGTTGTGAGTCAAGTTCAGTGGGGCATTAATTCGACGGTTAATGCCACCACAGAAAAGAGTCCATATGAATTATTTTTCGGCTACAGGCCTCGAGGCATTAACGATGCTTTCCTGATCGCCGAAGTATGTACGAATGAATATTCAGATCTGAAACATGTGAGAGATAACGCCTCTCGTTTAATAACGAAAAAACAAGAGTATCAAAAAGAAAGTTACGATAAGAAGCATGCTTTGCCGAATAGTTTTCACGTAGGACAACAGAGGTGCTTGTCCGATCAGCTAAAGGTCCGAATGACGGGGTATGAGCCGTAAGCTCGAGCCACGATATAAGGGACCTTTTGTAGTTTCGAAAGTCCTCGATAACGACCGTTACGTAATAGAGGACTTGCCGGGTTCGAAACGTACGAAAACGGCTTATAAGGGGATTTGCGCTCCCGATCGAATGAAATTATTTGTCGCCAGTCTCTTCGAGCGAGAGTACCTCTGAAGATGAACAAATCCATTCTTAATTATCACTGCATGTTTTAATATTGTTTTTTTTGTGTGTTACAGATGTGCCTTCACGGGACGTGAATAATCGTCAGGTAGGCCGACTGTAATCGCTGCAACCCGCCCTGTATGATCGGTCGGTGCCTCACCCTGTAGATGTAGGTCTGCCTGAGTCTCTCGGCGTTTATCTTCTACCCTTTTGAATGGGGGGGAAAGGGGATGTGTTGTTTTTAAGATTATTAATCGTTTGTATTCCGTTGAAAAATATAGTTCTAGAGTTGAGTTACCGAGTTGCTTTTAATAGTTTTATAATAATTCTTTTATTTAAAATAAAAAGATTACATCTCGAATTGTAAATTACTTAAGATTATTATTTTATATCCTTATTGATTTACTTCCCCTGTTGAAACCACACGTTCAACAATTTGTGCCTCCGAATATTTCTCCTTTCTTAAAAAAACCTGCGTTTTCGTTTTGTCTCTGGCGTCTGATCGTCGCCTCTATGTTTACAATTTTCGACGGTTAAGATAGGCGTGGCTAAACACACATTTTACGCGCCAAATGCTTTTCGCCCTCGCGGCTTGCGAGTTGAGAAACAAGTCGATGTTAAAGTTCCAACTTGAACGGTCATCCAGTTAAGACCTCAGTTTCCTTTCCCGGTATAAAACCGAAAATTTCCATATTAATTCCTTCATTCCTGCTGCATAATGAGTGATTCAAACCTAAACCAAAGTTATATTTCATAGTAAACAGTGCTTTGAAAACTACAAGCGAAAGAGTAAGATTGTTCCTAATATTTGCGATTCCAATCTGAAAGGCTTGTCTATATTTATTGTTCCACATGACATACATACATTGTATGTATAGTAAATTTTATACCCATTTAGAATAAGACCATCCTTATTTATTATTAATAAATCGGTTGAAACAAAAAATTACCAACAAAAATGAACGTCGTAACTAATTTATTAGATGTCACGTTTTTGAAGTTACGTCAAATTTTGATTTCATGTTAATGTCATAACGCAAAATAAGATATAAAAATGCGATATTCTGATGAATCCAAAAAACTTTAAATGTAGTAAACTATTTTCAAAACGATTTAGGATCTCGATTTAAGGCAATTCAAAAAGCGTCCGAAGCACTAAAAGTTCCAGAAAGCACATTATATAATCTTGAAAAACCAAACAGAGCTACAGATTTCGAATTTAAAAGAAATATGTCTGCAAGCGTTTCCCGGAGCAAAACCCGAATTACAAAAAATACCCTGCATTGTTTGAGGGAAGTAATTTATAAAATGTATGCGCGAAAGGATAAAATCACAGTAGAAACTATTTTACGGCAATTTATCGAAGAGTCACCAGAAACTAAGATTTCCAAAGGTTCGTTATATTTGGGAATTAAAAAAATGGGTTTTCATTTCAAAAAACAGGATGGAAGAAAACATTTATTTTGAAATGCCTGCAGTCAGATTAAAAAGAATATTATTTTTGAACAAATACCATGCTGCTAAAAGCGAAAAGCTCTTTACACCTGTTTTTCTGGATGAGACATGGGTTTTTAGTAAAAGCGGGGACAGAAGAATGTGGCAAGATGGTACTAAACACAGTGATTTAAAAATAATTGGAAGTGGGACACGATATGTAATTGTTCATGACGGTAATAAAAAAGGTTTTGTGTCAAATGCATCGCTTATTTTTAAATGCAATAAAAAATCAGGCGATTACCATGATAACATGAACACCGAAAATTTTGAAAATTGGTTTAAACAGCAACTAATTGTAAACTTGGAAGAACCATCGTTAATTATAATGGATAACGCAACGTATCACAGTCGCCTGGATGAAAAAATCCCAAGAAAAAGTTGGAGTAAAACACGCATGTTAGAATGGCTCAAAAAAAAAGAATATTCCTTTTCCAGATCACATTTTAAAGGATGCTGTTTGGAATATAATTGAAAAGCAAGTTTTGCCAGAAAAAAATTATCATTTAGACAAATACGCTGCCGAGCATGGTCATTGTTTTCTCAGGCTACCACCCTATCATTGCCATTTTAATGCCATCAAAATGGTATGGTCAGAAACTAAAAGGCATTATGACCAAGCTATTACGAAAACTGCAAGGTCACCTACTGAAGTCTTAAAAGTATGGAATGACGTTGTAAAAAATGTACCGGAGCAACACTGGCAGAATTACATAAATCATACAGAGAAAATTATTTCTGAAGCATGGGAAGTAGAAAACAAACTGGACCTACTAAACATCGAACCTATGGTGATCTCTGTATCCAATGAATCCGATGATGAACTATCACTTTCCGAAAGTTATTCTGATTTAGAAACTAATTAAACTTTGCCTTGAAGATCACGTTGTCATTTTTTTTAAATCTAGAATTTGTACTTAATCGAACTCTGAATTGCCATATTTTTTTAAGAAAACTATGTATCTATTTAATAAAACAATGTTTTTAAAATTAGTGCGCTTCTTTTATATTCTTTTATTATGTCAACATCTTTAGAATTTTATGAATTTCATAAAATTAATTTGTATTATTACAAACCGCCACTGATAATATGAAATTTCAAGTCACTACGCCAATGCAATAAGAAATATGTCAAGCATTTGACATGACAAAGGTCATAACCTAATTTTTTTCATGCGGGTTCAGATGGTTCAAGAAGCCGCATACGTTAAGTTACTAAAACGGCTGGTACCTCTAAATAGGTATTAATTTTACTATACTTTCGACGTTCATTAATGTTATTAAAGTTTACTGAATTGTTGACGAATTGCATTCTATTATTTAATGCCAGAACCGGTTCCTATGAAAATACAGTCCATTGAATCGAAGGCAGAAAAACCTCCAAAAAACCCCCTTCAAGTTTCTTTTTTTTCGGACACCAAATTTTATACTATGTAATTGCCAGAATTAAGACAAAACTAATGTGAAAATCCAAGCAAATTAGAGGCTACAGAACGTGCCAAAAAAATGGGCATACATACCTACGCTCAAAAAACATCCTTCCTTCGGCAGTCGGGATTTAATAATCGTCAATTCAATAAAACGTTCAGTTAAAAAATCTCGCAAATTTTAATACAAACTACATAAAAATACAGTTATATTACAAAATGAAAATCGCCACGGGTTTTTACAACTGAAGGCACCTCTAACAAGGCATACAATTAACATATAAAAAATGAAAGAAAAAACCAAGAAATATAATATATTTAATGTTCTAAACAGTCACCTAAATATGTTAAGATCATACAAATTTCATTATTTTATTGTACAACACGTTTCAATTCAATTTCATACTGTTGGTAATTTCATACTGTTCGTGATAATAAATACATATATAACGAATTATTAAAATAAAAGAACTCAAAGATAATTTTCTACAAAGATTAGGCAACATAAAACAAAATAACGACTAAACAATACGTTAAAACAGGTTCGGTTGTTCTGATCCAAAACAAAAGTAGTTCAAATTAACCAAAAAGGTTGAACATAGACAGTCGGTATTAAGTATTGACGGGATAATATTTTACATTAGCATAATCTTTGCAAAAATCAAATAATATACATTTACCTACAACAAGCGAACTATGTACCCAGTGGTTATTTACCAAGAAAGAGATTAAATAAAAAAAACGCTTTTTTACAAAATAAAACTGGAAATAACATACTGTTACTTTTTCCTATTATAAATTATCGTATTTTGGACTGTTCATTTTAAATAACAAGTTTTCCCGAGAACTTCAACGGCTACAATTAAAATAAGCTACCTTCTTATACATCCAACAATCCGTAATAAACAGTACAACAAGAAACAATCACTGTTTCTCAACAGACACGATTTACTCCAGTCCTCTTATTTTTATTGCCTTTTTTCACGCACCACCTCGAGCGCAGTAGTTCGAAAACTCTGACAAATGTCACGCCTGACATTTGACACGACGCGCATGTTATTTATCAGTTTTAGAGCTACTACGCTCATGGTGGTGTAGTATACCTACTGGGGTAAAAAATGCAACAATAATAAGCAAAAAGGAGGAGAGTGGCTGATCGGATATAGCGCGATTTTCCGTTGTTTGCAACAAAAACGCGTTCGCACGTATTTTTCATCTAATTTTCACGCTCATAGAACTCGCAAAGAGTCAATAAGTGACCGTAGCTCGTTTTGTGTAAATATTATAGTTTTCCACGCGTAGTGTGACAGCCACCAGTGGAGGGTGCACCAGGGAACTTTTCTCCCCCCGTAGGTCTAAAAGCGTATAACAAGCTTCAATATTCAGTTTAAGGTCAGTGTGACCAACAAAAAGTGTTTTTTATGACAAGAATGACAGTTAATGTCTACCATTCAAAACATAAGATTTTTGCAGGTTTTTTATCATTACGAACATCTATAATGATTTATTAAAACTATGAATACACCGCCGAAGTGTAAATCTTAAAATTCAAATTGACATTTTAGCTGAATTCTCAATGCATCGGTGGCCAGTAATTCTAGGAACTTTCAGAAAATCACCAATTCTCTTCTGTCATTATGTCACTAATTATGTCAGATGTCAGTGGAAAAAGCATTCAGAAGGATAAAGTGATACAATCTAACTAGAACAACTACAAAAGCATGGAAAATAAACATAAACGATTAAACGAATATCAACAAAAACAAATAACGCTGACATCTGACATAACTAGTGACATAATGACAGAAGAGAATTGGTGATTTTCTGAAAGTTCCTAGAATTACTGGCCACCGATGCATTGAGAATTCAGCTGAAACGTCATTTTAAATTTTGAGATTTACGCTTCGGGGGTGTATTCATTGTTTTAATAAAGCAATATAGATGTTCGTAATGATAAAAAACCTGCAAAAATCTTATGTTTTGAATGTTAGACATCAACTGTCATTCTTGTCATAAAAACCACTTCTTGTTGGTCACACTGACCTTAAACTGAACTCCTCTATGTATTATATATTTCATACAACTTTTAATTTACATGTTCACGTTCTCATGTTGAAGATTATTTTCTGCCTTTACTTCGACTTTTGCGTCGTTTATTTTTACCTCCTCTGCTTTTGCTTCGGCTCTTGCTTTTGCTTCGGCTCTTGCTTTTGCTTCTACCTGGTCTACTGCCCTTTTTTTCATTAATACTATTACCTCTTTGCGATCGTCTCCGAGAGCCGCCACGTTTTCTTGTCCGGCTTCTTCGACCGCGTCCTATTCTAGATCGACTTCTTCGCGATCGTCCACGAGTTCTACTTCTGCCTTTTTTCGAATCACTTTTTCTTGATAGGCTTCTTCGGGAACTTCGGCTTCTTCGGGAACTGCATTTCTGCTTTGGAGAAATTATAACGCATCCCCCTTTTGAGTTTGAACGTGAATTCATGATTAAACTATAATTTTCAAAATTTACTTGACAATTTTTACATTTTAATTTGTTGACAGTAATTGTTTTTTTATATAACTTGATCCAATAATTTAATTTAAAATTTTTGAGTTCGAAAAGTACACTCGAGCGCGCTTGATTAACTCCATCCGTTCGAATACTCTAGGATAAAGTCAGTGTGGCCAACAAAAAGTGATTTTCATGACAAGAATGACAGTTAATATCTACTATTCAAAACATGGTTTTTTTGTAGGTTTTGTATCATTGCGAACATTTAACATTGGTTTATTAAAACAATAATAACACCCCCGAAGCGTAAATCTTATAATTTAAAATGACGTTTTTGCTGTATTCTCTACGCATCGGTTGCCAATAATTCTAGGAACTTCTGGCAAGTCACCATTTCATTTCCGTCATTCTGTCACTAGTTATGTCAGTTGACAGTTTCATCTGTTTTTGTTGTTTTTGTCTATTTTCCATTAGACTTTTGAAGTAGTTCTAGTTGTATCTCTTTATTCTTCTGATTGCATTTTCACTGACATCTGACACAACTGGTGACATAATGACAGAAGTAGAATGGTGCCAGAAGTTCCTAGAATTATTGGCCACCGATGTTTTGATTATTCAGCTGAAATGTCAATTTGAATTTTAAGATTTACGCTTCGGCGGTGTATTCATTGTTTTAATAAATCATTATAGATGTTCGTAATGATAAAAAACCTGCAAAAATCTTATGTTTTGAATGTTAGACATCAACTGTCATTCTTGTCATAAAAACCACTTCTTGTTGGTCACACTGACCTTAAACTGAACTCCTCTATATATTATATATTTCATACAATTTTTAATTTACATGTTCACGTTCTCATGTTGAAGATTATTTTTTGCCTTTACTTCGACTTTTGCGTCGTTTATTTTTACCTCCTCTGCTTTTGCTTCGGCTCTTGCTTCTGCTGCTACCTGGTCTACTGCCCTTTTTTTCATTATTACTATTACCTCTTTGCGATCGTCTCCGAGAGCCGCCACGTTTTCTTGTCCGGCTTCTTCGACCGCGTCCTATTCTAGATCGACTTCTTCGCGATCGTCCACGAGTTCTACTTCTGCCTTTTTTCGAATCACTTTTTCTTGATAGGCTTCTTCGGGAACTGCATTTCTGCTTTGGAGAAATTATAACGCATCCCCCTTTTGAGTTTGAACGTGAATTCATGATTAAACTATAATTTTGAAAATTCACTTGACAATTTTATACATTTTAATTTGTTGACAGTAATTGTTTTTTTATATAACTTGATCCAATAATTTAATTTAAAATTTTTGAGTTCGAAAAGTACACTCGAGCGCGCTTGATTAACACATTAATGGCCAAAGTTGCGTAAACGCAACCTTTTAAAAAACATTTTTTACTTGGAAAACGAGGCAGTATCTGGCAAATCTAAATTTATAGTATTGTAAACTAAGAGTTTATACATTAGAAATAAATTTATGTAACTTAAAATATTAATTTATCTGAATATAGTAAATTTCTGAATATGCTAAATTGTAGTTATTTATGTACCTCTCTATAAAAAAATTTTTTTGGGTAGCAATTTTACCATAACTGAAATTTGTTTGGGCTACACATAAATGAAAAAAATTCAAGATATCTACTAAATATTTATATTCACTTATGTTTTCAAAATAACCTGGCTGAATTTGCAGAAATGTGATGGACGCGTTTACGCACCTTTGGCTAAAAGCGGTAACAGCGGTAACCGAGATTCATTGGATTGAAAAGTTTATTTATAGTGATTTTATTTTTCTTTAGCATATAATGAGGTGAGGTATACTATTTTGATCCTAAGTTATTAGAAGTACTAGTTCCATTTTTATTATTACAGTCGATTTTTGAAGTGGGCAAGTAAAAGGGAACTAACCACTGCAGAAATGCTTGCTCTAAGTGATCTTGTTTATGTGCCGCTGGAAACAGATAAAATTACCGACGAGGAATACATTGACGAAAATACAGTCGGGGAGGGAAATGGTGCAATAGATATTGCGGGAACTTATGAAATACAACCAAATATGAAAGATAATATAGAAAGCGATGATTCTAATGATGCGAACGAACCAAATGCGTCAGAGTAGATCCTCAAAAAGCCGCTGTTCTACCCAAGTGGGTAAAAACAGATACACCTACTTATTCTAGTACCCCTCCACAAAGTTCCAATCGATGTATTGAAGACATAAAACACAGCATGGCGGCAAGTCACAAGTTTTTATAAGGAAGTAATTGATTACGTTTACTAATGATTATGATGAGTCCCAAAATAATCGCCATGATTTTCAAATCAACGAAGTACTTCTGAAAAACTTTATTGGTATTCTTGTTTTATCAGGATATCACACTCTACCACAGACTGATATGTACTGGTCTAAAGATATTACTATATATATGCTACTTTCGGCCAAAGGTGCGTATACGCACCCACGTTTTTTTTTGTTAAAAATAATTTGATATTTTTGTTTATGCTAAATTAGTCTTAATTGATGCTTTTTATGTGTCCTTCAATAAAAACATTTCAAGATTTAATCATTTTCAATGCTTTGGCCGTTAATGGGTTAACTCCATCCGTTCGAATACTCTAGGATAAAGTCAATGTGGCCAACAAAAAGTGATTTTTATGACAAGAATGACAGTTAATATCTACTATTCAAAACATGGTTTTTTTGTAGGTTTTGTATCATTGCGAACATTTAACATTGGTTTATTAAAACAATAATAACACCCCCGAAGCGTAAATCTTAAAATTTAAAATGACGTCTTGCTGTATTCTCTACGCATCGGTTGCCAATAATTCTAGGAACTTCTGGCAAGTCACCATTTCATTTCCGTCATTCTGTCACTAGTTATGTCAGTTGACAGTTTCATCTGTTTTTGTTGTTTTTGTCTATTTTCCATTAGACTTTTGTAGTAGTTCTAGTTGTATCTCTTTATTCTTCTGATTGCATTTTCACTGACATCTGACACAACTGGTGACATAATGACAGAAGTAGAATGGTGCCAGAAGTTCCTAGAATTATTGGCCACCGATGTTTTGATTATTCAGCTGAAATGTCAATTTGAATTTTAAGATTTACGCTTCGGCGGTGTATTCATTGTTTTAATAAATCATTATAGGTGTTCGTAATGATAAAAAACCTGCAAAAATCTTATGTTTTGAATGTTAGACATCAACTGTCATTCTTGTCATAAAAACCACTTCTTGTTGGTCACACTGACCTTAAACTGAACTCCTCTATATATTATATATTTCATACAATTTTTAATTTACATGTTCACGTTCTCATGTTGAAGATTATTTTTTGCCTTTACTTCGACTTTTGCGTCGTTTATTTTTACCTCCTCTGCTTTTGCTTCGGCTCTTGCTTTTGCTTCTACCTGGTCTACTGCCCTTTTTTTCATCAATACTAATACCTCTTTGCGATCGTCTCCGAGAGCCGCCACGTTTTCTTGTCCGGCTTCTTCGACCGCGTCCTATTCTAGATCGACTTCTTCGCGATCGTCCACGAGTTCTACTTCTGCCTTTTTTCGAATCACTTTTTCTTGATAGGCTTCTTCGGGAACTTCGGCTTCTTCGGGAATTGCAATTCTGCTTGGGAGAAATTATAACGCATCCCCCTTTTGAGTTTGAACGTGAATTCATGATTAAACTATAATTTTCAAAATTCACTTGACAATTTTTACATTTTAATTTGTTGACAGTAATTGTTTTTTTATATAACTTGATCCAATAATTTAATTTAAAATTTTTGAGTTTGAAAAGTACACTCCATCCGTTCGAATACTCTAGGATAAAGTCAGTGTGGCCAACAAAAAGTGATTTTTATGACAAGAATGACAGTTAATATCTACTATTCAAAACATGGTTTTTTTGTAGGTTTTGTATCATTGCGAACATTTAACATTGGTTTATTAAAACAATAATAACACCCCCGAAGCGTAAATCTTAAAATTTAAAATGACGTTTCATTCTTGTCATAAAAACCACTTTTTGTTGGTCACACTGACCTTAAACTGACTATTGAAGCTTGTTTTTTCGCTGCTTCAGATTTCGCCACTCCCCATACGCTTTTAGACCTACGGATTGTTTCAATACATCCAAAATTAATCGATTATTTATAACAGGGTTAACTAAAAAAATATATGTTAATTAAAAAAAAAATTTCACGCGGTGGTACCGGCACCCGACAAAACCGGTTCTTCAGTCTTCAACTTTTTTGAATTATCACTGTCGATGGAAGGAGAAGCAGATCTTTTCAATATGTTCGATTTAAATTGGACTATTATGGCGGTCATATTATCGCAACCCGTACCGTCGCCTAATGTGTTAGGAGCGAGACAGTGATCGAACATCTGAAAAAAAAAATTGCTGCAAACATTCCAAAACAAACTAAAAGAAAAATATCTACACAAATATATAAACCCCTTTTATAACATTTTTATCCTACGCCCTTGGTAAATGATGATATATATAGTAAATTTTATACCCATTTAGAATAAGACCATCCTTATTTATTATTAATAAATCGGTTGAAACAAAAAATTACCAACAAAAATGAACGTCGTAACTAATTTATTAGATGTCACGTTTTTGAAGTTACGTCAAATTTTGATTTCATGTTAATGTCATAACGCAAAATAAGATATAAAAATGCGATATTCTGATGAATCCAAAAAACTTATGCTTAATGTAGTAAACTATTTTCAAAACGATTTAGGATCTCGATTTAAGGCAATTCAAAAAGCGTCCGAAGCACTAAAAGTTCCAGAAAGCACATTATAATATAATCTTGAAAAACCAAACAGAGCTACAGATTTCGAATTTAGAAGAAATATGTCTGCAAGCGTTTCCCGGAGCAAAACCCGAATTACAAAAAATACCCTGCATTGTTTGAGGGAAGTAATTTATAAAATGTATGCGCGAAAGGATAAAATCACAGTAGAAACTATTTTACGGCAATTTATCGAAGAGTCTCCAGAAACTAAGATTTCCAAAGGTTCGTTATATTTGGGAATTAAAAAAATGGGTTTTCATTTCAAAAAACAGGATGGAAGAAAACATTTATTGGAAATGCCTGCAGTCAGATTAAAAAGAATATTATTTTTGAACAAATACCATGCTGCTAAAAGCGAAAAGCTCTTTACACCTGTTTTTCTGGATGAGACATGGGTTTTTAGTAAAAGCGGGGACAGAAGAATGTGGCAAGATGGTACTAAACACAGTGATTTAAAAATAACTGGAAGTGGGACACTATATGTAATTGTTCATGCCGGTAATAAAAAAAGGTTTTGTGGCAAATGCGTCGCTTATTTTTAAATGCAATAAAAAAACAGGCGATTACCATGATAACATGAACACCGAAAATTTTGAAAATTGGTTTAAACAGCAACTAATTGCAAACTTGGAAGAACCATCGTTAATTATAATGGATAACGCAACGTATCACAGTCGCCTGGATGAAGAAATCCCAAGAAAAAGTTGGAGTAAAACACGCATGTTAGAATGGCTCAAAAAAAAGAATATTCCTTTTCCAGATCACATTTTAAAGGATGTTGTTTGGAATGTAATTGAAAAGCAAGTTTTGCCAGAAAAAAATGATCATTTAGACAAATACGCTGCCGAGCATGGTCATTGTGTTCTCAGGCTACCACCCTATCATTGCCATTTTAATGCCATCGAAATGGTATGGTCAGAAACTAAAAGGCATTATGACCAAGCTATTACGAAAACTGCAAGGTCACCTACTGAAGTCTTAAAAGTATGGAATGACGTTGTAAAAAATGTACCGGAGCAACACTGGCAGAATTACATAAATCATACAGAGAAAATTATTTCTGAAGCATGGGAAGTAGAAAACAAACTGGACCTACTAAACATCGAACCTATGGTGATCTCTGTATCCAATGAATCCGATGATGAACTATCACTTTCCGAATGTTATTCTGATTTAGAAACTAATTAAACTTTGCCTTGAAGATCACGTTGTCATTTTTTTTTAAATCTAGAATTTGTACTTAATCGAACTCTGAATTGCCATATTTTTTAAAAAAAAACTATGTATCTAGCTAATAAAACAATGTTTTTAAAATTAGTGCGCTTCTTTTATATTCTTTTATTATGTCAACATCTTTAGAATTTTATGAATTTCATAAAATTAATTTGTATTATAACAAACCGCCACTGATAATATGAAATTTCAAGACACTACGCCAATGCAATAAGAAATATGTCAAGCATTTGACATGACAAAGGTCATAACCTAATTTTTTTCATGCGGGTTCAGATGGTTCAAGAAGCCGCATACGTTAAGTTACTAAAACGGCTGGTACCTCTAAATAGGTATTAATTTTACTATATATTTACTTTGATGAAAATTGTTGGATATGATTTGATTATACAATCAAATTAACCAAAAAGGTTGGTTGGATGAGGGAGGCTGGAAGTAATTCATCCCTAATCTCCCATAAGAGTATTCGGAGGTGGGGTTTTCCACCCGACAAGGCGCGTCCCAATGGCTCATAGGGTGCCTCCAGGGGGTGTGGTCAGTCAAGGGATTCGTGCTCTCTGAGCTGAAAGTGCCTCATGACCCACCAAAGTTCGGGATAAGCAATAAATAAGGATCCAGTATGGGAACCGGAATAATTGCTCGCGGATCAAAAGGAATAGAGTAAACCTCGATAAAAAAAAAACCAGCAGCATAGGGGAAGGTGAAGAGTATGGGTGGAGGTGCTAGAGGAAGATTATAGGGAGGGGCAGGATTCGAGAAGTCCAGGATACTATGGGGGTAGGGAAAATGAGGGGATAAGGCCGGTAGAGAAGTAGGAAGTAGATGAGGGGGGAGGAGAACCATTAAAGTAAGGAAAACTACAGGGATAGACGGCCTGATGATGAAGAGGCTGTTGGATGAGAATGGGGAGTACTTCTGGGAACTATTCAACAGGGTGCTGAGGGAGGAAGAATTTCCGGAAGATGATCCTACTGAAGGCGTGTAGAGAGGCTGCTGTGTGGTATGGGTAAATTAATGGAGGGGATAATAAAGGATAGGATTGAGGAGAAAGTTAGTAGGAATGGGGATTTTAGGATAAACCAGCACGGGTTTGCGAAGGGGAAATCATGCATCTTGGCGCTGGGCAGGGTAATGGGCTTGATGGAAAGGGCTAGGGAGGGCAACTGGAGGAACAAGAAATTGGCCCTACTTGTGTTCTTCGACGTCGGAAACGCGTTCAACAGTGTCAGCAAACAGGCGATGTTGAGAGCGTTGCTGAGGCTTGAAGTGGGGGAGTGGTTGGTCAACCTGGTAGAGGACTACCTGACGGGGCGTGCGATAGTATGGTATGAAACGGAGGCTGGGGTGCCCCAAGGCTCGGTTCTTGGACCCACGCTCTGGAAGTGTGTTTGATGAGGTTTGTGGGATAGTATGTGAGATTACGGTGTATGCGGACGATGTGTGTCCGGTATGTACGGCAAAGGGAGAGGCGGAGATAGAAAGAAAGACGGAGAGAATGTGTAGGAAGGTTGTGGAGAAGATAGAGAGGCGTGGACTGGAAGTGGCGGAAGATAAGACAGTGGGGTTGCTAGTGAAGGGACGGAACAAGACGATGGAAGTGGGGGTGATGGTGAAGGGAAGGAGAATTCGTATGTAGGAGTCTGTGAAATACTAGGAGTGTGGTTGGATAGTCAATTATCCTTCAAAAGTCATATGTTAAAGGCGGCAGAGAAGGGTAAAGTGAGGGCAGGCATGGCTGGAGAGATTGATGTGTAATGTGAAAGGGTCGGGAGAGTGGAAGAGGAGGGTAATTGGCAGGACGGTAGAGCAAAGTATACTGTAGGGTGCGGAGGTGTGGGGTGAAAGAGCAGTGGTGAAAGCGAGGGTTAGGCTCCTGCGGGTGCAGAGCGGTATGCTGCTGAGGTTGTTGTAGGAGTACAGGACAGTGAGTGGACTGGCAGCAGCGGTGCTGGCAAGGACCTACCCATTGGATGTGATGGCTAGAGCCAGGAACAAACGCTGGAGGGGTGCGACCAGAGAGAAAGTACAGGAATGGATGGAGGAGGAAATGGAGAGAAGGTGGGAGGAAAATGAGTGCGCGTTAAAAGGAGCGATTGGGGGTAGGCTAGATTGGATGGACCGGAAATGCCGCCCGTCTCGGAGAATGCTAGGGTAGTGATTCCGACGCGGGGGTAACGGCGAGTTTGTGGTGGGTTTGGTTGGTAGAGATCCCCTTGGGGATGAGTCCAACACTGTTTGGGTCCTGGACCCATTCGAACATGTGTTTCTCATCTCGACCCAACAAAAAAAAGGTTGAAGATAGACGGACTGAAAATAGCCTGGAAGATTGATTTAAAAAAAAGTAGTTCAAATGAACCACAAAGTTTATAGCATGACTAGGAATTGAGATAATAAAATACGGACTGGAGAGAGTCCGGAAGTCCTTATTTAAAACAAAAGTAGTTGAAAATGACCAAAAAGGTTGTGGTTATAGCAAGACAAGTCTTATTCGCCAATAAATTCGCAATTTTGTTGTGAAATAGAACCAGCGAGTTGAAAAATGTGAAAAATAAATATAAAGCTTCTCGAAAAACGTCTACTAGATGACGCTGTGTAACATTTGACGAAACGATGCGTCAGATGACAAACGTCACAATTAGTGATGTAACGGAGGTAAGATTTTGCCGAAGGCCGAAGTCAGTAACTTCGGCAATATTTAGCCGGAGTTACTGCCGGAGGTCAGCCGGAGGTTGTCAATTGTCAAAAAATCACAAAACATGCGCAAAACAAACTTGCATCTTGCATCCCTGTGAATAACATAACCTTAAAAGTTCAAATTAATATTGTTTGTTTGAAACTTCGGTGTTGTTAGCTTATTAGATTAGTACATTTTTTACATAAAAAAACTATAACATAACAATACTAAAAATTAGTAAGAATAGTGATTAAAAATGTTGAAACGCTCGAAACAAAAACATAGTGTGATCTGGAAACATTTCAAAATCAGTGAAAGTGATAAAACTAAAGCAGAGTGCAATTATTGCAAAAAGTTAATTTCAAGAGGTGGTAGTGGCAAAGCAGCTTCTACTACACCTCTTTTTGGACATTTAAAAAGCATTCATCAAGAGGAATTTAATAATCTAACTTATCTAACTGAAGAAAACGACAAAGTTAAAGAAACTGAAAACAATGAACAAAAAGGAAGCAAAATTCAATTATCATTAGAAAAAGTAATAGATAAAAAAAAAATATGGGACATTATGGACAGTCGTGCAGTTAAAGTTCATTATAAAATAGCTGAAATGATATGTTTAGATAATCAACCCTACTCAATTGTTACTAATGAGGGTTTTACAAGACTAATGTCTCATGCTTTACCACAGTATAACCTTCCTTCAAGAATTTATTTTTCCAACAACATAATTCCCGATATTTATGGCCGCTTGAGAAATAAAATAAGTGTACTGTTAGAAAATGCTGAGCACATTTCATTAACCTCGGATATTTGGACTTGCCAAGAAAACAATGAAAGCTTTATAAGTTTGACTGGTCACTGGATAGATCCAATTTCCTTCATAAAATACAATGCTGTTTTGAATTGCGAACATTTTTCTGGATCCCACACAGGTGTAAATATTTGTGCCAAATTTGAAAATTTGATAGGATCATGGAATTTAACAAAGTCTCAGATACATCTTATAATTAGAGATGGGGGATCCAATACGGTTAAAGGTTGCAATGAATTAGGAGTTGAAAATTTTTCATGTTTTATACATTCCTTACAATTAGTGGTTATATCATCCTTAAAATCGCAAAGAGCAGTCATTGACACGTTGGCAGTGGCTAGAAAAATTGTGGGTCATTTTTGACATTCGTCTTTAGCCTGTGACAAACTTAAACAAATTCAAAATGACCTTAACCTACCAAATAAAAAATTAATTCAAGACGTCCAAACCAGATGGAATTCATCATTCTATATGCTAGAGCGCCTTTATGAACAAAAAAGATGCTTATCAATTTATGCTAATGAAAATAACATTGGTAATTTGACCAAAACACAATGGGATTTAATTGGTTCTCTGCTAACTTTGTTAGCACCATTCGAGGAACTTACAAGACAGCTTAGCAGTACAGACTCATATTTATCTGATGTGATTCCTTCTATTGTAATGCTCAATAAATATTTATCAAAAGTTCACCCATTTGGTCTGGGCACTTTACTACAAACTTCAGTGAAAGAAATTCACAAAAGGTTTGGAGAATACGAGAAAAACGAAAACTGTTCGTTGGCAACAATTTTAGATCCGCGCTACAAAGTGGCCTTTTTTTCTACTGCAGATAGTGCTGATGATGAAAGAGGTGAAAATGTTAAACGGTTGTTATTAGTGGAGGCACTTAAACTTCAACAAGATGAAATATCTAATAATGATGGATATTCAAGTGAATCTTCCAGTAACAGCCTCAGCATTGGGGATTCTCCCCCTTCTTCAAAGCGGAAACGTGATTCAATTTTTGACTGTTACAAAGAAATTGCCCAATCTGCATCGAATATCAAAATCAAAACCAATATAAGCACAGCCACACCTAGGTTAAAGAAAAACAAGGATCTGTCAAAGCAAATTTCTGCCTATCTATTACTCCCACTCAATGATAGACAATCGAATCCCATTTCATTTTGGAAAGATAACCAACATGCTTTTCCTGATTTGGTGAAATTGGCAATAAAATATTTATCCTCTCCACCTAGCAGTATTTACTCAGAACGAAGTTTTTCGGAAGCGGGAAACATATATGAAGATAAACGTAATAGACTTACTCCACGAAATGCTGAGAAATTATTGTTTATTCACCATAATCTTCCCCGTCTAAATTTTGAGTACTAGAGAATATACCTATTTTAGTTTTGTCATTTTTTGAATCAGATTTAAAATAAAACGTTTTTTTTTACATTTTTTCTTATTTTTTATTCAAGTTTAAAAAATAATTCCTCCGGCCTATCTCCGGTGCCAATAATGCCGAAGTCGGGAACTCCGGCTTCAGGCCGGAGTCAGTAGGTGAGCCGGACCTCCGTTACATCACTAGTCACAATGTCCAAAAAGAGTCCATTAAACACATGATACAGTTTAGGCGGAGCACGTCAAAATAGCATGTCGGTGACGCGAACCCATAAGTTTTGCCCTACCAAAAATTGCCCAAGAAATTTTGTACATACCTCTTCGCATATAACAGACAGTTTTTCTTTATTTTCCAATATCATCGGCCTAACGAAATCAACGACTTCTTGACTTGACATGAAGTTCCATATGCCGTCGCAAGCCAATACCAAAAATTCATCTTCTCCCGGATTTATTGTCAGCGTTTTAATATCCGGTAAAGCAGTTATCATCTGTTCTCTATCGGTAAGTTCTTTATTTAATTTGTAAGCGTGATCGCCGATCGCTCTCGACAGGTTCAGACCGCCGTTAACGCGACCATCTGCCGTTACCTTTCCGCCAGCTTTAACGATTCTTTCGCGTTCAGGTTCGTCCTCGGGTTTGTGATCGAAGCTCATATCGATCGCTTTACCTGGTAAAATTTTTAGAATGTTAAGTTATAGCATGTAAAAAATAAAAAAAAAAGTAAAAATGTAATAAATACGCTGAGAATATACTAGGGGAGTACCAAGCAGGGTTTAGGAGCAACAGATCGGTAACAGACCAGGTTTTCACTTTAAAGGAAATTCAAATGACCTGTTATGAGTACAAAACGGAATTACATGCTCTATTTATAGATTTTAAGCAGGCGTATGATACAGTTAGCAGCAACTTTTCGAAGCTATGAAATGGTTAGGAGTACCAGGCAAATTGATCAGGTTAACAAAAATGACTCTTTTGAACACAGGTAACAAAATAACTCGGAATGGTTACAAATCAACGGTCTTCAGGGTCGGAAACGGTGTAAGGCAAGGGGATCCGTTATCAACTGTTTTATTCAACTTAGCACTCGAAGCCATTATCAGAAGATCTAAAGTAAAAACAGATGGTACAATATATAATAACGAACATCAGTGCATTGCGTATGCAGATGACTTGACAGTATTGGCAAAATCAAAGAAAGAGCTCACTAAAATTACAAAAAATCTCGCAGAACAAGCAAATATTTTTGGACTGCAAATTAATCAAGAAAAAACAAAATATATGGTCCTTGGAGATACTGGAAGTACTGGTGACAATCTGATAGTAAAAACGACATGGGAAATGGACTACAGTTTCCAAAGGGTACATGAATTTATTTATTTGGGAGTACTAATATCTAGCAATGCACACGAAGAACAAGAAATACAGTCAAGAATCACGAAAGGCAACAGAAAATTTGGAATGCTCCAGTCACTGATGAAATCAAAATACTGTTCAAGAAAGATGAAGTTAAGAATATATAATACCATTATAAAACCCACTGTAACATACGAAAGTGAAACATGGATTCTAACAAAAAAGCAGGAAGAAAAGCTGGAGCGCTGGGAGCGTAGAATTCTTAGAGCAATCTTCGGTGGAATAAAAACACCTGAAGGCTGGAGAAGGAGAACAAATGAAGAAATAGACATGTTATATGGAGAATCAAAGATAACATCAAGAATAAAAACATACAGGTTAAGGTGGTTGGGACACGTAGAAAGATTAAACAAAGAAAGAATGACAAAAATGGCTCTTAACAGGACTCTTATTGGAAAAAGAAGAAGAGGACGGCCTAGAAAAAGATGGTTTGAAAGTGTGATGTCTAATATAAATAAGCTGAAAATACGAAACTGGAAACAGAAAGCTAAGAATAGAGAGGAGTGGAGAAAAATAACTGCCCTGGGTCTACAAGGCCTGTAGAGCATATATATATATATATGTAAAATATATATTTTCTTACCGTTTCGGCAAACAATGCATCTGGAATCTCCCGCGTTAGCGACGTACAGCTCATTTCCTTTTAGTAGCGCTACTACGGCAGTACATCCACTATCAGATCCTGGTTCTTCCTTCATATTTTTAGTAAATTCTAGGTCTTCTTCTTCGTCGACTTCTTCTTCTTCCTCCTCTTCTCCTTCGCTCGATGAACCATCCTCGTCGGAGCCTTCGACTTCGATCGCTGTATTTACTCCATCGTCTTCTTCTGAGGAATCTTCTAAGAGAAAATATAAGTTTTACTGTTTTTTAGTATGTCCCACTTTGTGGACACATATTGAATGATGTGCTCAAGACCTCAATTGGTTAACACCGCCGCCAAATACTCGCTAAAAGCTGCAAGATCCCAGCCAATTAAGATAAGTTCCTTTGTCTGATCTTTACCATATGTGTGATTTGAATTTGTTGTTAATTATAACTTTTCATTTGTTAGGAGTGGTTGTAAATTAATAAATAAATGTACTTACCATTTGGACCTACAAATGTTTTATCTTCCTCATCTTCACTATCGCTTTCTTCTTCAAAATTCAATAATGTTTTGTATAACTGTACGGCGTTTCGTTTAGGCCTAGTAGAAACAGCCCTTTTAGATGGGCTTTTTGATGCTTTTCCTTTACCCTTTTTGCCTACATCTCCGTTTTCCTGAGGAGTCGAACTCGAAACGTCGGTCTTATCTACACTTTCAGTTGCCTCTCCGTTATGTGTGGCAGTTTCAGTGGTTTCTTTTTTTTCTTTGATAGAACTGGTAGTTACTGCTTCCTTCGATTCCGGGCTATTCGATGAGGATACTTTTATTTCAGGAATCGATCCGTTCTTTTCTGTAGATGAGGTTTCTAGATACAAAATAGGGTATTTATATGAATAGATATTTTAATAACCAAAATAAAATCTAACCTTTGGTTTCAACTGATGGTTTGGCTTCATTACTTTCGCTGATGGAACTGCTAACGGCTTCAGAAGATCCTTTTTGGAGAACATCAACTTCGTGCTTGATTTCGTTAGAACTTGAAGAACTAGCCAAACATCCTTCTTCTTCTTTACTTTTCAAAAAGGGTGATTTCGGAAATTTATCCGCGTCCTTCTTGAGATTTTTCAGTCCAGGATTTACTAAGTTAGTATATTTTTCTATAACCTTATGAAAATGAGTGATTTTAATTCGAGCAAATATGTATCTTAAATAAATTTGTTCCAACTTTGAAGAAAGAGGAGAGAAAATGAAAATTAGATAATAAAGCCATTTTCAACAATTTGAGAGTTTGAACAAACCTTAATTCAATACCAAGGCAAACAGAAAAAATGATATGCGTTTTGAATATATAAAATTAAAATAATTACTTGTTCAATAGGCATTGTAGCTTCTTTATACAGATTATCAACATTTTCTTCTTCATCACTTTCCTCTGTCGCTTCACATTCACTAACCATTTCTTTCAAAACTTCTATAACTTCTGGAGTTGCTATGGTAGCATCGAATCCCAAAAAACCTTCAACAAGAGCACGCTCTATATCGCCATCTTTGTAAGCCTGAGTATCTTTTATGAATTGAGGTAGTTTCTGGGAACAATATTGGGCCACCTCGTGGCCCCCATGTCCGTCATAAACGGCAAATAGCGAAGTATTCGTGTCAAAGTCCAAGATATTGTTGTGTGCATCCTACAAGAAAAATTCAACAGTAAAAAAGGATAGCCTGGAACAAATTAATTGTTTCAACCCTATTTTATTAGTGTGGAGGTATAGGTTGATCACCCTATATAGTGTATAGTATTTGAAAAGATAAAATTGAAAAAATTTATTTGATATTTCAAACTTGAACAAAATTATTTGATGCCTTATGTAGCTAAAAGTTTAATATAATGACGAAGACATTAAATAAAACGATTTTATTACGTACGACTCATTGATATTCCATTAAAAAAATTACCCTAATACTAAGTAACACCAATACTTTAATTGTTGCTTAGTAAGGAAATATTATGCACGAATGTATCAACATGGCATGTTATGTTTTATATAAAAGGGAATAACCCCTTTTAGATTTAAATTCATATTGAACTATATTTGAACACGTAGTATTAGCAGTTATCTATACTGAACACCATTCATTAGGATTACTCGCCTATTGGTATACATCATGAAGCATTTATTTAAACTAGGTATTCACTCACCTCTTGGGTTACACGCCAACCTTGCATAGAACTAGCTCCACAATTTAATTTATCGTTTGCCTCATCTGAAGATACTTTTTCTGTTACTGGTTCCGACAAATACGAACCCATTGTTTTATATTAATATGTAAACTTAACTAAACTCGAAAGATGCAATTAATTATCTACAAACCGGCGGGTATAGGACTTGTTAACTTGCGTCCATGCTGCCGCTAAAAAAGAAATTTTGGTTTCGTGACAGATTGACAAGTAACGAAGGCGTGTTCCGAAATTTAGAAAAGACTTAAACAAATGGCAACCAAGTAGTTCGGCGAACCAGGAGTGCGTTCCGAATTACGCATGTAACGCATAGGCTGCATTACTGTTGCATGGCGCTTCGAAATCGTTCCGTTTTATTAATGTGCATGAAGCGCTATAGTTATTCGGAACAGTTGTATGCGCATTCTGTCATAGGGTTTATAGATAACCTAATTGTTATTGTACGGTGTCACCGATAAGAGCGTCTGATAAGAGCTGATAAGACTCAAGGTCTGCCTGGTGTGCCGAACTACCTACTATTGATCGTTGCCTTAATATACGTGTAATATACAAAATTTTTCCATGGGCTGTAGTACCATAGAGATACTACAGGTAGAGGCAACAAGCCATAGGCCGCTGTGTAAGTGGGAATGTCCTTCTGAACCCCGGTGAGAGGAGAAGAGACAGACGATCAGCGGTTTTTCTGTCTTTGTCTGTGTCTACAGCGTGCGCCCCAATAAGAGAAAGACAGCATGAATCTCTTACTTTCTATCTTTCTCTCACATGCTGACGGGTTTCGAGCTGGCTTGTTGCTTCTCTGTAGTATCTCTATGTGTAGTACCTTAGACAAGAGACTCTTCTCTTGTCTAAGTGTAGTACGGAGTAAAATACGTCAATTTTACAAACATGGAGTTGTAGTGTATGTTTGGTTGCCTATACTAAAATCGTTGTAATATATAAAATCATTCATTAATAATACGGATTATTTATGAAACATTTTGTGTATGTTTGGTTCTCTACACCAAAATCGTTTACTTATAGAAAATCATTCAATTATAGGAGTCATTAAGGAGAGAGAATCTTTTGGCACACTAAAATAAAAAGAACAAAACTGTCTTATCCATCTCACCATCGTACAACAAAGGAACTAAATTCAAAATAACTTTTATACTTTCAAAATTGAAAGAACATACAACAAATCACCTACAATCTTATTAGAAGATGCGGACCATACTCTTTTTATGACGTATCTCTGTTTTGTTACCGGTTACCACATGGTGTAAATATCATAGAACTCTATAACGTAGTATAGAGTTCAGTGGTAAATATAGTATAAGGTGTGTTCCCGCGCACGACCAATCAACAAAAACTTCCAAAACGCCGCCATATTGAAAAATCAACCAATCAGAAAATAAAGCGCGAAATCAAACGCTTAATATTAGGAAAGAATTTTGCCTTTCAAATTCCATTTTTTACTGCATAAAATTAAGTATATCAAGTTTTTCAGTTCCTTAATAAAATAAATGATTATTTAACTACACTTTTGTGTAAATGTAAAATTTACTATGCAAATGACCATGATTAATATCTAAAGTCGTTTCAATTCAAGTGTTTGAGCATAATTTCATTTTGAAGAGGGTATGAAATATGTACAACTTGATATTTATTTTAGAGAATATTTTTATTTCAACAATAACAAAGAGCAATTGAAACAACAAGTGTAAATAACAAAACAAAAAATAATAATGTTTATTTAAAAATTTGTTAACAAAAATAATGTAGTAATAATAATATAAAATATGAACAATAAATAAACATTCATAATCACAGAAGCTGTTCTATAACAAAGTTATATATAACTTGTATATGTGATTTACAATGATAATTAATATAACGATATATAATAAATGGATAATTTGTCATGATTGGTACTTAAATTGTCTGGATTGAGTATTATGTCATGATTGAGTAAATTTGTCATTATTGGGTAAGTTGTCTTTATTGTGTAAGCTGTGTCTTCTTTGGTAAGTTGTCATCATCATGTAAGTAGAGTCACAAGTAAGTGCGTAGTGTTTCACTGGGTAATGAATATAGCTGATATGTGATATTTAAAATGCTACTGATGTGTACTTTAGTGATTGATTGTGTCCATGCTTCAATTTCTAATATTTTATTAATGTTTTGTATGTGTAATGTAATTTAATTGTATAGTTTAGGGCCCAAGTAATTGAAACACCGCTGTCCGATTAACTTTTCTCTTTTAGGTAACATATAGGTTGTATCTCTATTTCTTGTAAAATATTCATGATCTAATCGAGTCAAACAATTCTTATTTATTTTAAAATATACTCATAATTTGAAAATATACAGTTGTCTTGCATCGAATAGCCCACTTAATTTAAATAGCTCCCCACTAGGGAACATTCTATTTTTTTTTATAAATTATTCTTATTAGCCATTTTTGAATGTTTAAGTTTTGTATGTGTCGAAAAGTCAATTATAGACTATGTACTGATCAACAGAGAATACAAACAAAAAATATTAGATGTCAGAGTGAAAAGAGGACCTGAAATCTTCAGTGACCACTTCCTAGTAACGGCGAAAACAAAAATAACACATACAAATAAAGACAACACCCGCAAAGACAAGACCACTAAAACGAAAACTATTGAGTCTATTAGATCTTACAAACTGAAAGATCGGAAAATAGCTGATAAATTTAGACAAAAAATACAAAAAGACGCAGAAAACCTATCAATTGGACCAAACATGGACATAGAAGAAATATGGCAAATATTCAAAACCATGATCCTAAACGCTGCCAAGGAAGTATGTGGAGTGATAAAGATCAATCAGAAACAGACACACTGGTGGAACAACAAAATAAAAAATGAGGTCAAGATCAAAAAACAAAAGTGGCAAGCTTACCTAAGTTCTAAAAAGGCAAATAAATACGAAGAATACAAAATACAGAGAAAGAAAGTAAAAGATCTTATACAAGAAGAAAAGAGGAAAACTTGGGAAGAATTCGGAACAAAAATGGAAAAGGACTACAAGTCAAATCAAAAACTATTTTACAAAACGCTGAAAAATCTAAGAAGCGAAAAGGTATTCCAAGAAGTTAAGCAGATTACAAATAACCGAGGAGAAGTGCTAACAGACGCAAAAGATATAATGGATAGATGGAGAATGTACTTCGCAAATCTGTTGACCACAAACGAAACAACAGCAGAAAGCGAGGAGATTGGCCAAGCTGAAATAGAAAGAAATGGAGATGAGATAACTGAGAGCGAAATCAGAGAAGCAACTGCAACGCTAAAAAATGGCAAGGCAGCAGGGCACGATAAGGTCACAGCGGAGATGTTAAAGAATATGGGAAAAAACTGGCATGGAACTTTTAACACACATATGCAACAGGGCCTGGCAAGATGGGACAATACCCAAGGATTGGGAGGTGGGAATTATTCTACCTATATTTAAAAAAGGAGACAAGCGAGATTGCAAAAACTATCGAGGAATAACTCTACTCAGCGTGCCCTCAAAGGTATATGAAAAAATCCTACAACAACGACTAACAAAAGAAATAGAAGAGCAACTAGAAGAAACGCAAAGTGGGTTCAGGAAAGGACGAAGCATTAACGATCACATTTTTACAATAAAACAAGCCATCGGAAAAATCAAGGAAGCAAATTCTGAATTATATCAGATCTTCATAGACCTCGAGAAAGCTTTTGATAGTGTGTCAAGGAAAACAGTACTAGAAATTCTGGAAAAAAGAGGTGTAACAGAATCCCTAACAAGAGCTATAATGAGCCTACATAAGAAGAATAGGATGTATGTAAGGACTGATAACATGGAATCAGAAGAGTTTACAGTAGATGCTGGACTGAAACAAGGAGGGGTACTAAGCCCGACATTATTTAACCTGGTGATGGACGATGTTACAAAGGAAACGAGAAATAAAACGAACAAGCTCTACATTGGACATAGAGAATTAAAACCAATATATCTAGAAGAGTGCCTATTCGCCGATGATCTAGTTATATGTGCAAAGAATGAAACAGAAATGAAAAACAATTTGCAGATATGGGAAGAAAAACTAAAATCTAGAAACTTAAAAATCAATAAGGAGAAAATATGTGCAAAGAATGAAACAGAAATGAAAAACAATTTGCAGATATGGGAAGAAAAACTAAAATCTAGAAACTTAAAAATCAATAAAGAGAAAACAAAAATAATGATCAGTAGCAAAGAAGAAAAAACAGTAGATATAAAAATAGATAATAATAAGATAGAAAGAGTGGAGAATTTTAAATATCTAGGAGTGTACATAAATGATAACGGAACACAGGAAATAGAAATCAACAAACGAATTGGAAACGCCTCAAAATTGTACCACTCCATTAAAAATAGTTTCATCGGGAGAAAAGAAATATCATGGAAGACCAAAATAAACGTATACAACTCAGTATTTGTACCAATACTAACTTATGGGTCAGAGAGCTGGGTACTGACAAAAAAGCTAAAATCAAGAATACAAACCATGGAAATGAAGTACCTGCGAAGAATTTTAGGAGTGACGAGGAAAGACAGAATAAGGAACGACCATATCAGAGAAAAACTAGGTGTAAAGCCAATTTCAAAGACAATCGAAACCAATCAGTTAAGATGGTTCGGACACCTAATAAGGATGAACAGCGAGTGACCGGTAAAACAGATATGCGAGGCAAAACGACCCACAAAAAGGAAAAGGGGCAGACCAGTTATAACATGGGATGACACCATCAATAAAATATTAGAACGAAGGGGGATCGATAGAAGAGAAGCAATCAAATTGGCGAAAGACAAAAAGAAATGGAGGAAGTTCGTCCACGAGGAAGAATAATGGAAACCACACGCCCTACACCTATCCTAAGTAGAAGGGTATATGGATTATATATATATATATATATATATATATATATATATATATATATATATATATATATATATATATTGTTATGGTATACAATAATTCAATATGTGGTGATTTAATTTTATTGAATAGTATTATATACCACAAGTATCAGTATCAACCAGAACTTCAAATCAAACAAATTTTATATTTTAAGATGTATTTATTGATCTGAAATGTTTAAAATTCAATACTGTATCATATGCATGTAGATCTCAGGGTATGATATGGGTAGAGTGAGTTGTCTAAATTTAAAGAGTAAATTTGAAATGTAACAACCTTCAACGTCAAAATTAAATTAATGATAATTAAATAACTATCTCCAGATTGCAATCCGTGGATGGTCTCCTAGCCTATTACAACCTATATTAAAATAAAATTAACACAATTCCGCACAAACAAAATAACTCTCTCAATATATTGTCGAAACACCGCCGGTAGCTGTATTGTCTAAATAGAAAACGACTTGTTCTCTGAAGCGAAGAAACTTTGCGTTGCGCAAAGGAAAGATTACTGGTAAACGTCTCGAATCTGGGTACTGGTTTACAATCAGCTGTTAGGTACAAGTTTTAATATATAATTATTTACATTACCATCATTTATTGCTGCATGATCTCTCTTGATCTTGAATTTGAACAACCTTTACTGCATTCAATCGAAGGTAAGTTATTCAAGATATTTCTAACTCACTATTTCCTTTTTTATCCGTTTTATTTAAAGTTTTCGTACAATTAAACTTGTAACGTCCATTACTTTTTTGTCTCTCCCTTAGTTACCTATCACCTCACAAACTTCCTTCCCGTTGCTAACGAATATTCTTTTGTTTCTTCTTTATTTATTATAGAAATTACTAATTTTTGTTGAAATCCAGTTACTGACAGTTCATATTATTTAATCAAATAAAATGTCAATAACAACCAATGTTTTTGTACTGACATTTCCAATATCAACTTTATCAGCTGATTTATACAGGGTACATAAAATATCTTAACAGAAAATATCTAATTTAATCATTTTAACGTTATTGCTAAAAATGATGGACATAACATAAGATTCCCATGTACATATGATACAATCTCTAAAAGTAACCATTTCATTTATCATCATCTCAATTTCAGTACAATATATATGTGTCTGTTATTCACCCCTCTCCATCCGAGAATTCCATAATTTAGTTGTGACTGCATTAGTGAAAGGTATATAATTTTTAGTTGCCTGGTACCTATAAGAAATCTCTCAGATATTAAAATCTACCAAGAAATCCTCTTAGTTTTTGTACTAAGGCATCAATGTGTAAATTCCACTTAAGATGTCGATCTAAAACAATTCCTAAATACTTGATTCTATCTGTTTCTGGTATTAAAGTGTTATCAACAGAAAGAGGTCCAAAGTTTGGAAGTCCTGTTTCATAGGTTGTGAAAGGCATATATTTGGTTTTTTAACATTTAGGGTAAGTTTATTGTAGCTAAACCAGTCTACCATTGTTTTAAAATCTTTTTCGGCATCCTCTTTTAACTGATCCCAAGTACTTGACTAAGAAATATGTTTTCTATTAGCAGCTGTCCTTGCAGCAGTACGAAAGGTTGGATTTAATTCCTCTCTTAATTTATTAATTTCTCTTAACCTAATATAAGTTCTTGTTCTATCTAAAACACATCAGAGCATCAAAAGGAATTTTAAAATCTTCATTTATTTTTGCATTAACTTTCTTAGCAACTTTAGTGAATATAATTTCTTCATCAGATAGATAATTTCCATAAAATTCGTTAAAAATTATTTCTAATATAATAAGAAGCATTAAGCATGTTTTGAGAAGGGTATAGTAATTTTCCTCTTGAAATATGTGCAATCCGAGAAGGAGTAGACATGGTCTTAGTAGGTTGGCCAAGGAAAGGATATTTAGTACGAAACCTATGAGCGACGTAGCCAGCTACATATATGAGACCTTCTTCTATAATTTCTATAACTAATTCGTGAGGATCAATCGACGCACTATCTTCTTCATCATCATCATCTACTAAAAAAACATCAAAAATCAAAAATATATCCAGCTATAATTTATAATTAGCAAAGCATTGTATGATGAAAAAACCACTCAATAGTTCATATAGGTAGAACTAATCTACACCTCTCGCTCTGAATAAAAATAAATATTTAATAAAATATCTAGTTTACTCGTAAGAATCAAATATTTACTTACAGAGTAACTGTATTTCAAACAATACTGCCTATTTAAAATTTCATTATATAAAAAAATTAATTTCATTCACAATTTCATTTTCAGTTATAAAAATATAGTAATATTACTGATGAAATAAAACAAATTAATTTGTTTAAATCTTCATTATTTAATTTTGAACTGACGTTCAAATTAAAATTAGTGACGCGTTTCGCTACACAGTAGCTTTTTCAAACTAGTGTTGCGAAACGCGTCACTAATTTTAATTTGAACGTCAGTTCAAAATTAAGTAATGAAGATTTAAACAAATTAATTTGTTTTATTTCATCAGTAGTATGGATCTTCATCAAGTAAAAGCCTCATCTATTCAATTTTTTATAGTAATATTAACAATTATGTAGTGATGTACCTTGATCACGTCGACTTAGGCTATTACCTATATCTTCTCTAGTTATAAAATCAGTTTCTTCATCTTCTACCTCAACGTAGTCAATAATTTCATCAATCGAAGCGATCGAGGTGTCAAAATTACGCTGCGCATGTTCGATATCTATCAATGTCCTATCTTCATCATCTTCAGTATTACATTTTTCAATAACCATGTCTTTACTGTGTTTACCTAAAACGTACCATCTAAGGCGATATTTAAATTGTAATGCATATGGTTTGTCATGAGCTGCACCCATGGCTCTTATGTATGAAAAAAAGTTTTCCAAAACATCTTGATTTAGTCTTCTAGTCATAATATAAGAAATTTGAAATTCGTGTCCATATGTAGCCTTAAGGTACGGTAGTAATTGTTGCAAAGATCTGTTTGATAATTGTAGATTAGTGAGTGAGATTTCGTTCTAGACACACGTGTTTATATTTCAATCGCTTTTAGACAGTCTTTTATGTACAAAAGTGAATTTTAATATTCGATTTTTTGACACAGCACTAAGTAAGTGATTTTCTATAAGTACATGTTGAGTTAACGAACTTTCACGTTTTTGGTAATCAGATATTTGATAACAAACCAGTGCTGAAACATAAATCAATATATTTTACATATAAATTAGTTACTTTTTTCCACTAATTACTTTTCGATAAGAATGGACAGTCAGACATCATTTAACGCAGAATACAGTGGCGTATCAATAGAATCATCCCAATTTCATATTTTAATGTCTCAATTGTCTGTTATAACCGATGGTATGAATGATATTCGTTCCTTGTTAGCTGAACATAACAAGAAAATAGATGGTTGCATTACCAATATTGCTTCTTTGAAAAACGAAAATGAGACTTTGAAAGCAAAAGTCCAGCATTTAGAAAAGAAATTTGATTCGTTTTCATTATCCTGTATATGTGACGAGATTACTGCTAGAAGTCGTCGTGAAAAAAATGTTCTTTTCTATGGTGTGGATGAAAGTGCAGACGACTCCAAAGCAGTGCACGAAATTTTGGCAGAAATTAATTCCTCCAATATTGTGAAACCACTTCAAATTACTAGGCTAGGCAAACCTGGAAATTCATCACGTCCTTTAAAACTTGAATTTTCATCTCGTCAAGATGCTCTTGGTATTTTGAGACAGCGATCTAAAGTTATTTTTCAAGAAATTCCCTAATTTAAAAATCAAAAATGATTATACTCCTACACAACGGGATGAGCTGGTTAGGATATATCAAGAAATTAATAGAAGAAATAACGCTGGTGAGAATGTTCGCATGAAGTTTATTTCCGGCCAACCCACCATTGTTTCTGTTCAGAAAAGACAACGAGAAGAAGATGACTCTCCAAATAAAAACTCTGCTAAAGTCAACAAAAATATTGTATTGCCAAAAAAGTTGGGATAACCTTTTGGCACTGCCATGGCTACAGAAACATTTTTAACTTATGCGAAGAACTAATTAATTTTGACATTCTATGTCTCTCCGAAATTTGGCTTACCAACGATAATCTTAATGTGCCTAATTTTTTGTCTTCTTATAATTACTACTAAAGAAAAATCTTTGGGGCGGCCAAGTGGAGGATTGTGTATTTATTTTAGAAATTATTTTAAGGTTAACGTCTTACATAAATCATTTTATTGTCTTATTTGTTTATTTTCCACACTTAGCTGTAAATTCATTGTGTGCAACATATATTTCAAACCATCAATTGAATTGGGACACATGCTTGATGTTTTTCAAATTTTGCTGACGGATGTTTCAGAAAACTATACTGACACTATGATTATTATTGGCGCGGAGATTTTAATAGCCGAATTGGTAATATTGGAGCGGTTCCTGTAGAACTAATTCAAGATTCTATTCTACTTGAAGAACGATTAAGTTTAGACACTACTTTGAACACAAGAGGTAGAAAACTTACGGATTTTATGGACGAAAATTCCTTTTCAGTTTTAAATGGCACAACATTACTCGATACTCCCGGAAAATTTACTTTTTTGAGTAAACTGGGTAAAAGTGTTATAGATCTGGTTTGGATAAATAATATATTTCTATCAGATATAGAAAATTTTTTTGTTACTGACAATGATTTCTTATCAGATCACTATCCTATCAATTTAATTATTCACTATAGTACTCAACCACACAATCACAGCAATAGAGAAGTATTCAATAATTTGCCCAACTTTTCATATAAATGGAATAATGATTTTTCTCTATCTTATAAAATGTGTATGAAAAATTCAAATAGAACAATATTTATTCGTGACCCTTCTAGTTCTTTTTCTAATCTTACAGATGCCATTCGTGAAACATCAACTCAGCTAGGTATGTATTATTTGAAAAGGGAGCACTCTACTCAATTAAATATTCATAAGACTAATAAGCCATGGTTTGATGATACATGTACTATTGCCAAGAGAAATATGCAAAATGCATTAAGAACTTGCCGAGAGCAAAACTTTCCTCAAGATTTAAAAGCAATATATATAAATCTAAAATTTGTGTACAAAAATATAATTAAATCTAAGAAAATCGAATATCAATCAACAATTATTACCAAGTTATCAAACTTACAAAACTCAAAAGAATTCTGGTTGACAGTAAAACAATTTAGAAATAGTTTCACTCATAAAGCGTTACCAGTTCAAGTATGGGAAAACTTCTATGAAAATTTGTACCCTTCTCTACCAATATCTACGGTTGATTTTCTAGATGCTGGTCACCCCTATCTGGACGTTCCGTTTTCAATGCAGGAAGTATATGATGTATTGTATAAATGTAAAAATAATAAGTCTCCAGGAGTTGATGGCATTTCTTTTGAATTTTTCAAGAACCTACCACATAACTGGGTTATATATTTAACTTCTTTGTTCAACTTAATCTTCGATTCCTCAATAATTCCCAATTCATGGTCTAACATTTTATTGTCTATGTTGCATAAAGGAGGCCCACCTGATACCCCTGATAATTATAGAGGTTTGGCTTTGGTAAATTGCTGTACTAAGATTTTCACAACTATTATTCTAAACAGATTAACTTTATGGGTTGATAACTGCGGAGTTATGCCAGAGTGTCAGTCTGGCTTTCGTGCAGGCCGAGGGTGTATTGACAATGTTTTCACCCTGAGCTCTGTTATTCATTTACATATTAGACATAAAAACCGAAAAGTATTTGCAATTTTTGTCGATTTCAAAAGAGCCTTTGATTCAGTACATCATAATTTATTATGGCTGAAACTATTTAATCTTGGAGTTTCTTCAAAAATTATTCGCTTAATAAGAACACTTTATTCACAAGCCACTGTTCAAATAAAAGGCTCTGATGGCCTAACAAAATTATACGATCTAACTTTAGGTGTTCTACAAGGTGAACCCCTGAGTCCCCTTTTATTTGCACTGTTTATCGCCGATTTGGAAGACTACTTTTATACTCAAGGAGCTCAAGGTGTAAATATCGATAATAAAAATGATGTACTAACACTCCTGTATGCTGATGATCTCGTTATCCTGGCTCATTCTGAAATTGATGTTGCAAGGAAACTGAAAATTTTAGAAAAATATACGGACACTAATCGTTTAACTGTCAATCTTAAAAAAACAAAAATTGTTAGGTTTTCTAAAGGTGGTTTCCAAAAACCAAACTATAAATTTTATTTTAACAACGAGACCATAGAATTGAGTAATGCATATACATATTTAGGCGTAACGTTTACTTCCTCCGGCTTATTCAGCGAAATGTCAACAGTAACTGCAAAAAAAGGTAAACAAGCTGTTGGCGCTATCATTCCTGTGATGTGTAAGGCAAAAATTGACATGTGGTACCCTAGAATCAAATTGTTTGAATCTCTAGCGTTAAGCGTTATGTTTAACAGTGTCTCTGTTTGGGGTCCTCGTTATTTAGATGCACTAGAAAGAGTGCAAATCTATTTCCTAAAACGAATCCTCTTAGTTGCTGTTAATACCCCTGACTCTATCATTCGGATAGAAACAGGAAGAGTTAAGTTGTCTTACAATATTTTTAAAATGACAATAAATTGGTTACAAAAGATTCTTCAGATGGAAAAATTTCGCTATCCCAGACTTTGTTTTGAACAACAACTACGAATTATCAATTCCGTTACCAGAAAGTATAATTGGGCATCTCAGATCAAACAATTTTTTGTTGACATTGGGTCATTGCAGTTATGGAATAATTTATCTTATCGCCATCTAACAACACAAAAAAAACTACTGCTTTCTAAATATTATACCTTCCTGCACCAATCTGATATTGCTAAATCGTCAGCGTATCCTTTCATGGCTCTATATAATGCTTTCACCTCAACACGTGAACCAAGCAATTATCTATTGTTGAAGTCACCAATCCGGATCACTCGTACTTTGGCTCAACTCCGTATGGTTAATCAATTTAAAATGAAGTTTACATCAAACGGCATAACCTACAGTATAGATCCTACTCTAACATGTCCTGTTTGTAATATGGACGAGAAGGAAACTATTTTTCATATTTTGTTTGAGTGTCCGATATATACCGTCATGAAACAAAATACATCCTGTCTACAAAATTTTGAAACATTAGTAAACGCTCTACAAAATGTAAATCTCTCTGAGGGAAAAACTATATGCTGCTACCTTTGGAATATACTCAAATTAAGGTCATTTATACTAGATGAATAATGTATTTATTTTATTTTATTTTTTTTTTACCAACTGTCTTGTAAACTTTAGAATATTTTTTTTTTGTATACTATCACACACTAACCTTGCTGTGAACATTGTTCTCTATAAGCAATAAACTTATTATTATTATTATTATACAATGATCCCTTTTTGAAAAGGTAATAGTGATTTGTGAGTACTGACTCTCATACTTGTCATGAAATCTGTCATTTTATTTAAAATAGCATCTTGGTTGGGTAAGTCAATACCATAACTATGAAGATTTGCATTGCTACCAAATTTTGTTATTGTATTCATCACATCGAACCAATCATTTCCCAATTTTAATGTATCAGCACATTCTACATAGTATGTACAAACGTCATCAGGTCTGTCCAAATAACCATTCATTCCACAATATCGAACAGCCTCAGCTGTTGTTTTAGAAAATACTTTTGCAGCAAGAGAAACTTTCTGTCTTTCACATCCTTTAACATCTAAATGCTTTTGTTCAATTTTATAAGCTATTTTATAATCCTTTGTATCAACTGAGATTGGTCTTTCTAAGCAATCTTTTGTGACTAACTTGCCACTAATAATAAAGCCGTGATAAAAAAAATTATTTCTAATCAATTTTAAAAGATGTGGAGCATCAGCGAACACAAAAATTTTCAGTGATTCGTCACATGGATGTTGAAAAAAGCAGCTCTCTGCATGATCTACATTTATTTTCAAAGATCTCCAAAATCCAAAATTATTTGGGCCTAAGTCATTCGCTAAAGCGCATACGATGTAACCGGCTTCGTACAAAACTTCAGTCACATCTAGGACAGTATCTTCAGTTAATGGTTGGTCATAAGCAAAATAAATTGGTTGTTTCCACTTTGAAAATATGCCACGGACCATTCCAACTTGAACTGATTTATGTGGTCTGACACGTTTTTCTTTTTTCTTGTCTATTTCTACATTTTGAGATATGTAAATCTCATCAAAACATAAGACGCATAATTTTTCGTGAACTTACATGTTTTTAGCTTTTTCTTCCATAGATGTTAGTATTGCCTCGACAATTCCCTCCTGAATGTTATATTTAGCAGATCTTTTTCTCAACGTACGAAATTCTTTAGCAAATATCTGTAACCTTTGGGCGTTACGCTTCTGAGTGCTATTGCTGAAGCAATATCTTCCTTTGACCATTTCATACATTTTTGCTTGGGGTTTAATAATTTTTGTATTTGCCCTGGTGTGAATATAGGACTCAAGATCTCGTATACTTTATCTCTGATCTGCGATTGAAGAGAATGAACCTGTTGATTTAGCTGTGCATCTTTTAATTTTTACTCTGCCTCTAGTTCTTCATTTTTTAATTTTAATTGCTGATACTGTTCCTGCAAGTCAATATTTTTCAACCTTAATCGTTCCACCTCAGCTAAAATATTTTGATTTCTGAAAAAGAATGCATTCAAGTATTAGCTTAGTATTTTCAAAACAATTCCAAAACATTATAAAGTAAATAATATACCTAGAAGTATCAATATCTTGAAAATTGGTTTGTTGAACAGCATTGTCAGACACAGATATTTCAGACTGCATTTCCCTTGATTCCTCAAGTACTGAACTCCTAAAAAATCAAGTTTTAATCGTCAACTCTTATAAAATTATTTCATTGGAAATATACGATAAAATAATACTTACAAAGAAGAGGTATTTGAACTTGAATATTCTGTTAGTTATATTTGATAAAATACTACTGCTCCTGTCAATTGGACTGCTAAAAGAATTTGTGCTTGTTGGAACTCTGTTTATCTGTGTCCAAATTTCTCTCTTACTTTCGCACTTACGTTTTCTCCCTAGTTTTTTCTTACTGCAATTATATTATACAATGCTTATTTTTATGAATTGAGATAGGTATCTAATTAAATAAAATAATTTTTTGAAATGAAAAACGTACCTGGAAAATGAAGAGTTACTATCAGTCTTCAAGTTGATACTTGGTATTGCATTAGAGAGTAGTTTCAAAACAGGCTTTTTCCCTGGAATACTCAAATGACTAGTATCCAAAATACAATCTGGTGTAAAGTGCAAAGAACAAATTTGACCTAAAATTAAATATTGTTTTTATTTCATTACTTCCAATAAGCTAAACAGCAATTCGTTTACAAACCATTTTGTAAGTTGATTTCTTTATCAGAATTACAAGCGTCAACCCATTTTTGTCGGATAGCTTCATCCTTTGGGAATTGAAAATATTTGAGATTTTGAATTTTTGTGGCTCCATTCCAGTTGTGGCAAGCGGCCACGGAACATCCAGGCATAATCGTTAATTACTATATACACTTCTTAAAGTAACAAATGCTCAAAGCTGCATTGTGCTTATAACACCCGTTAAAAAATAACTAATTTTGAAACGAAAACAAAAGTCAAAATCTTCATGTAACAATAAAAACACTTTCATTTAATGTTCTCACAAAATACAATGTTCAGAGTTCACAATTTATTAGAAAAATAAACGATTACGAGTAGGATTGAATTATGTAGGTTTTTAGGTTATGATATTCATTCAAAACATTAAACATATGATTGGCAATATGGCGTCGTTTTGGAAGGTGCGCAGAACATGACCGAAATTCGTCTTCCGACACATCCATGGGCTACTCTACGTTTTAGTAGGGTTGCGCGATATACTTGAAAGTATCGATACAGATCGGAAGGTAAAGTATCGATACAGTAGAATATCGAATAATAATGTATCGATACGTTAACGATCCGAGATTTTACGGCTGCAAGCGGTTCTATTCAAAAAGCAAAATGTGGTGATGAAATGAATTAAATAACAACAAAACTATCAAAAGATATTTTTAATAACTAAAAATTATAAATAAACAACGAAGCATTACAATAAACTGCATACGTCGAAAAACGGTTGCGTGAATATATTTGCTTTTGTGGATAATAATTGGAATGTAGAAAAGCATAGTATCGATACAAAATATCGAGTATTGGAAGTAAAAGTATCGATACACTGGACTATCGGATTGTATCGCGCATCCCTACGTTTTAGTTTGTATCATTTGTTACCTATGGTTTGTATTTTTCCGTTTCCCTTCCCGTTGCTAACGATAATAAATAAGGTTTTGTTAAATTGGAAGATTTAAAAAGTAATAATAATTATATTGTAGATATTGGATATATTCGAAAATATTTAATTTTGTTCCAATAGATCTTTAATCAGACATACATAGTTAACGTTAAATTGTTGTGCCTGCAATTGAATTTTCAAGATGGTGTCCAATAATAAACTTATGAGGTACTACGTTTCGGGCGATGAAAGTTCCTCTGTTGAAGATTCATATGAAGTCATGGATTATCAGTCAAAAAAAGGGGTAAGATCCAAATTGAAGAGTGATAGTAGTAACTCTTCTCACCAATATTCTAATTTTCAGGATGCATTTTTCGAAATAACTCAGAGAACCTCAGGAAAGCCGCCAAGATCTACGACAAGGAATGCTTTGATGGCAAGAGAAAACCGGTTAAAAAAGAAACGATACCTTAAAAAACTTGAAAACAATATAACTGTTCTTAAAAAAGACAACAAAGATCTTTCATCAGCTGTAAGAAGTCAAACAATTTTAGCAATGGAAATGATGAAAGAAAATAAATACTTGAAAAGTGTTATAGCTAATAGTGGTGATATTAAAAATTTGATTAGGAATATTCATAATACAACAGGTATGCCAGTATCGTCTTCATTGGATAAAAATATGTCATTGGAAACTGCTAATGTTCCAAACATACCACTTACAGAAGAAGAAAATGATTGTAATGGAGAATTTTCAAATTTGGGCCTTGTATTTGATGACAATAGTATTGATTGGCATGGTAATATACCAGATTCCCCCCTAAATACACCTGATCCAAATATTTTCGAAACAGAACCTTCCTCAAGTTTAGAAGAACATGATTATACAGCGCAAGCAGATGATTATGATGTTGGGGTTTGTTTGCATGTTTCAAAGCACAGAGTTTCACTGGAATTTTGTTCTGTGTGTAATGAAAAAGCTGAAGAATCTTTCAGTCAGCTTTAAATAAATTTAAAATGCTTGTATCGTTATTTACTACATAAATATAATCCTAGTTTCAAACGTAAATCAGTTTCAATGAAAAATACTGTATGCATACAGATATTTTTAATTTCTAGTATTTAAAGTTTTAATTATTGCCAGAAATTTCTTATAACTGATCTGTTTATTTTTGATTTATTACTATTTGAAATAATATTGAGATAAAACTCTTTCCTTACACTTTATATACCTCACATTTTATTGTATTGTTACTGGTGATTTTTTAACATTTCAGGACTCCTGCCATCGATTTGAGTGAGGCAGAAGGATAGAAGACTTTAGCTTCTCCTCTTAATTTTATAAGGTGGGATAACATTTTGTAGTATCAAACTTCTGATATGCCAGTATATATTTTAAAGTTTACTACTTTATATCATCAAATTATTTGAATTTACTGTTTGGACCCTTACTTTGTGGAATCTACTCATATTACTTTTTTAATAATTTAATCTAACTGTTTATAATTAATTCCACTACTTAATGAAAAACCAATGAATACTTTTTATTGGTTTTTTATTAAGTAGTGGAATTAATTATAAACAGTTAGTTTAATTTAAAAAAAGTAATCAAATTAGTTATTCTTTGTAATTAAAATATTAAAATGGCATCTCCGAAGGTACTTACCACTTTTTTCTAAAATTCCTTTTATTACATTTGCTTTAATTTCAGTCACTGATTAAGCTGTGAGTGGTTAGCAGAGATTTCAAGAGGATAAGTATGATTAAAAAGTTGTATCGTTCTTTTTTCATTATAGATTTTGGAATTAATTGACTTTTACTAAACAATTTGGGTTTGTTTTAAATTTTAGCTCGTTGGATTTGGCAATTTGAAGATATTCTGGACTAAAGTGTAAAGTGATTAGGGATATTTCTATCAGGTATGTTGATAATCCGTGTAAGGAAAGAGTATGTAGTAATGTAGAAGTAAATGTAGTAATAAATTTATTTATCTTTTGGGTGTTTTTTTAATTCTTGTAAAATATACAATATTGTATTGTCATGAAAAGTGTTTTCCTTTTATCATGATTTCCAGTGAAGAGATGTACGATATATATATATATATATATAGGCCAGACATTCCGTGTCGGAATAGGGCCTGCTTCATGTCAACTTGAAGCTCTTAGATTCTATGTTTGCGGTGAATCACTCCGCATTGATTAGCATACTAGATATAAAATGTGTTTTTCCGTTAAAATAAGTTAAGTCTCTTCGCGCTATTTATTGCTTTGTTCCACAGCACTCTGTCCTTAATAGTCTTCCTCTGGTCATTGAGGTTTAGTCTTTTCACATCTTCGTATACCTGCTCTAGCCATCTGAGTTTTGGTCTTCCTCTTGGACGGTCTATTGTAGGGGCCCAGTTTGTAACTTTATATAATACGTTTTCTGGGTCTCTTCTTTGGATGTGCCCGTACCATCTGAGCTGCTGTGATTTTATAAATGTGATTATATCTTCTCCGGTTAGTATGTTTTTAAGCTCCAAATTCGTTAATTGTCGGTATTCTCCGTCTGTAATCTTTTTTGGTCCCATTATTCTCCTAATAATTTTTCTTTCGTAAATTCTTAGCTGCTCTTCGTTCCTTTTGGTTAGGCACATGATTTCTGCCCCATAGGTTACTACTGGTCTAATAGCTGCTTTGTAAAGGTTTATTTTTGTTTTTCTGCTAAGATGTTTATCCTTTAAGATTTGTTGGTATTTCCAAAAAGCTCTGTTTCCTGCTTGTATTCTTTGCGTTACTTCAATACTTCTATCAGTTTTGTTGTTAATATTGATCCCCAGGTATTTAAAATTGTCTACTTTTTGATAAGTTTTGTCTCCTATCGTGATTTTGTTTAGATTGCAGTTTCCACTTCTGGAGCTTAGTAGGTATTTGGTTTTATCTTGATTGATGTGCAGACCTCTTTTACGAGCTTCGTTTTCTAGCTTTAGTGTTATTTCTTCCAGGGCTTTTTTAGTTCTTGCGATTAGGGCTATATCATCCGCGTAGGCTATGAGTTGAACCAAGCTTTGTGCTATAGTCTTCTGGGTCTGGGTCTTCTGGACATTGATTGCACCTTCCAGAGCAATATTGAATAGAGTTGTTGAAAGAGCGTCACCTTGTCTAACTCCTTTTTGTATATTTATTGTATCTGTAACATTGCTGGGTGTTAACACTCTTGCCCGTGAATTCTCCATGGTCATTAAACTCAGTTGAATTAGTTTTGAAGGTATTTTCATTTTCTTCATTTCGCGTACTAATTGCCCTCTGCTTATGCTGTCGAAAACGCCTGTTTGAAGTCGATAAATAGTATATGAAGGTCAATATCATATTCGTAGCATTTTTCTGCAGTCAGAGTGAGAATGTGGGCTGCGTCTATCGTCGATCTACCCTTTCTAAACCCTTGCTGATACTGTCCAATTGCTGACTCAGTGTATTTTTCTAATCGATGTCGGATGATCGATGTGAGTATTTTGTATGAGGTATTATTCCCCTATAATTACTGCAAATTGGAGTGTCACCTTTTTTAAATATGGGTACCAGAAGCCCTTCTTCCCATTCTTCCGGCATTTTTCCTTCTTGCCATATTTTACTTATTAGAAAGTGAATTTCCTCTACCAAAGAATCACCTCCTCATTGAATCAGTTCATTAGGGATTTCATCTGGACCTGCGGCTTTTCTTGTTTTTAGACTTTTTACAATTTCAGAGGTTTCTTCCAGTGACGGTATGCCTTCAATTTCTTCTTCCTCTTCTACTATCACTTCGACCTCTTCTTCTATAGCCTTTTCTTTGTAGAGTGCTCTAAAGTACTCTTCCCACGTTGTGTCGTCTATTTTTGCAGTTGCTTTTTTTGTAGTGTTTTGTGATTTAATGTAGTTGTATAATTTTCTATTGTCTTTATTATTGGCTTCAATCTCCTGCATTAACTGTGCAATCCAGACTGCTTTTTTCTTTTTGCAGCATTTATTCGCCTCTCTTCTTTCTTCTCTGTATTTTTCTAACTCATTCTGGCTTCCTGTCTTTAGCCATTCTTGTCTTGTTCGGTTTTTTATTTTGATTCTGTGTTCACATTCTTCGTCGAACCATTCCTTGTTGACGCGGGTATTTTTTTGTCCAATTACTTTCTCGGCTGCTCGTATAATACTGTTTTTGATAGTCATCCAACTTTGCTCAATGTTGTATTCCTGACGGTTCAACAAACTTCTTTGCATTGTGTCAATGTATGTCTGTTTTATGTGTGGTGTCATTAGTTTCTGTGTATTCCATCGCTTTCTGTATTTTTTCTTATTACTCCATCTAATTATTTTGTTCTTCATTTTTGTTATTACTAGGAAATGATCAGAATCTGCGTTAGCTCCTCTGTAAGTTCTGGTATCCTGTATTGTGTGCCTCCATTTTTTGGATATTAGTACGTGGTCTATTTGATTTCCATCTCTACTCCCTGGGAATGTCCATGTGATCTTGTGTTCTCTCTTGTGCTTGTACATTGTGCTTACGATAGATGTATTTGTAGTCATGGCTAGATTGCATAACCTTTCTCCGTTGTTGTTTGTACTGGTATGAATTGTCTCTGACCCTGCGACTTGTTTGATATACTCTTCTTGGCCTATTTTGGCATTGAAGTCTCCCAGAATTAGCATTATGTCATTACGCGGAATCTCGCAACAAATTTCTTCCAATTTTTCGTAGAAATCTTCCTTTATTTCATCGCTGGCATGTTCTGTGGGTGCATACACATTTATTATACTTAGTGATATTCAATGAGTAGGGGTATATTGGTGTGGATACACTGTTTGGAAGGAATTTGCTTACGATGGTGAGCAACGTCACCCCTAAAACTAAAATAAATTGTAAAAGTTCAAAAGGAAGCAAGAAGCCAAGATTAATATTTGGAGAAGCATAGTAATGTTGAAAACATAAGGTGGCTCTCCGAAATATGTGAATTCGATTCGATCAACTTTTGTGACAAAGTCTGTTATATATATTATTATAAGAGATACCAAAAAAAGTTCTCTACAAAAATAGGAGGCAGCTATAAGCTTCACATTTTAAAATTAGTTAAAAGTATACAGGGTCTTCCATAAAACTGTACCGCATCAAAGATGTTTTTTTAAATGAAACACCCTGTCTTTTATTTTAAATTTAAAATCCACTTCATTTCCTCGTTACAAGCGAATATAACATTGTTATGTGTTATACAGGGTATTTAACCAAATTTCAATGAAAATCGTAGCAAGTACAACGTCTTGTATAATAGAAAAGGGGTACAAGAGCAATGATGTGTTGTAGCCATAGTATTTAAAAAAATTGTTAAAATTTATAAAAATTATTGATTTTGCTAATACTCTTTAAATTTAATACAGGTTACGTCAAAACACAAATTCATTATTTGCTCAGTTTTTTAAATGCATCGCACCGTGTATTTTATATCACCATCATAAACTATACAGTCAATGTAGTTTAATTTATCTCGAGTATTTCCTATAGGTACCTAAATTTAATAGTTTTGGAGATATTTCTAAAATTTATTGGAAAAAGGGATATTTCATGAATTAAATTTTATTAATTTTATTTACTATACTATTTACAAATATCTTAGAGCGACACACAAAAAACAATTACACATAACATCTTAGGTATAATTATGTAATAGGCCCTTTCTTCTTTGAGAAAACAGTGAACGGAGAGGTTTATATCTAGATTTTTTAGTAAACCACCCATATAGCGCATGTACATCCATTGGATGTCCAACGGACATACAAAGATGAAGATTATGGACGTCCAATGAACGTCCAGTCTCGTACATAGAAACGTCCGAACCTCACTGGATTTAACATCCTATGGACGTCCACTGCAGACTTCCGATTATGGAGGGTAGAAGGAAGGAACACCATCTCAATGTATTAAAAAGTGTCCATCGAAATGAAGCAAATTAAGGTGGCGCCATAGTAGCAAGTGGAAAGATTTTAAAAATAGCGCCATGAATTATTAGAGTAAGATATAAAAGTAAAAAAGGAAATACTACGTAAATAATTGAGATTTTAAATACTGCATATTTCTCAACTACACAAGTCACGAAAAATACTAAATTTTTCAACCCAGCACACTTCACTCGTTTTATAACCCTAAATTCACATCATTTCCATTAGCTACACGAGCGCCATTTCGGTGAATCTTCGAATTATAATTTGCTGTTTACAGGTGGACACTTTTTCAACTTGTCCCCCATACAAGATGGTGCTTCTTCCTTCTACCCTCCATACTTCCGATGAACGTCCAGTCACGTACATAGAAACGTCCGAACCTCACTGGATTTAATATCCTATGGACGTCCATTAACCTACGTAGGTTAATGTTTTGTGGTTCCGATCCAGTTTGAATACTTGTTGAAACATCTCGAAACAACCTATGGCTGTAAATTTAAATTTCCCGCTAACACGGTTGCTGCGCTAGACACGGTTAGGCCGGGAACTAATCTTTTACAAACTGACAATTATATTGAAGTTCTCTTTCTAAGTCTGTGCATCAGTCTTTAAGCCTGTGTTGACGTCATAGATAACCTTATATTTGACGTTGAGAGAGCTCACTTCGAACATCTTATAATAATAATTTTTTTATCTAATGCTTTGTTTAATTGTTTTTTGTGTGTCGCTTTAAGATATTTGTTGGTGATATAAAATTTAACTGAAGATTCTCGAACAGAGGTGACAAGACTGTTAGCTCAGTCACCTATATAGAGAATCTCAAGAAGACCCACCCAGGAGGAGAAGGCCCGACAGATCCATAGAAAGATGAGTCGGGATTTCAACTATAACAGGTGGATCCACTCTATAAGGTCGTCTTTACTCGGCTAAGGATTTGCGCCTTATAGAGGCATAAAGACAAGGAACAATCGAGATGACCGATGAAGAAATAAAACCACCAAGGAAAGACACAGCCAAGAAGAAGATAGTCCGACCCCAGCCAGCAGCCATTTGGCTAGGGGACGATACGCGGCGGAAAATGCGAACGTCGTCGATGAGGACTTATCGGATGAGATGAGCTCCAAGGCAGCTCCTGTAGAACAGGACATTACTTAAGGTTATATTTCTTGAGTTTTCTCCATAAAAACAACTCTAGTAATAAGTGAATACAATTGTGCCTTTATTTTTTAAATCGATACACACTTTATGATTACGATTTGAAGAGAAATATTTGAACATTTGCAAAAATACACAGGATAAAATCTTTTCCCCACAATTTAAAGAACATTTCTGTCAAACGCTTACAGTTATTAAACATTTGGCATAAGGTTTTGCTTTCAAGAAAGTCAATAAAATAGACTATTTTATCTGAGTTCTCATGAATTCTTAAAGTTTGGAGATTTTTTGAATATTTCTTTTCTACCTTTTCCTTTTATTTCAAGTTCTTTAAGCAAAGGAGAGTGATCCAGCCACATACAGATATTTTTCAATGGTATTCTTTTGGTGATAATTACTTTTTTCCAAAGATTGGGTGTACAGGACTATAGTGCCATCTCCCATACAGCAACGGGATACGTACCTGGTATGTAACTCTTGGACGGACGTCGCGTCCCAGATTCGTACATGTACGTACCAGGGATGTACATTTTCCAACACTATGCTCGTTCCAGGTACGTCCCTCGGATTTGGTAATGTACGTCTTAGGTACATTACACTCCAGGTACGTCCTATCTGGGACTAATAATGGCTGTAAAATGAACAAATGCGTGTACATAGGACGTACCATGGACATACATTTTTTGAGTGTGTTTTTAAATTCTCTTGTCTTATTATTTAAATATATAACATTTCAAACAATGTACAATCTATGAACCTTGTTAGTTTTCAAGTGTAAGCCCTAAAGATGATAAAACATTGTGTACATTAATTAAAATGGTTTATTTAAATATATTTTAGAAAAAAAAACAAATTTTGAGTTTAAAAAACTAATCAAAAACACTACTAATATATCCCTACACATTTCACAGTCAGAGCCAGGCACACTGGGAATTAAATAAGATAATTAAATTTCTTGGTTTCCTGTGATTATATGTAAGTATATATTTTAGTATTATACTTTCAAGTTGATTTTAAAACATTTATTAACACTTGTATAAAGTATATACAAACAAAAAGTAAAAAAACGAAAATACAAAAATAAAAATGAAAACTCAAAGAAATAAGGGGAAATCCTTAGCCACCTGACAAACTTCAACTCCTGAAACTAGTCCCACCTAAAAACAAAAAACCAAAAATACAGCTACACACATTTATTTATTATTGTGTTTGTTTACTTAAAAATTTAATAATACAATTCTGAAAAAATTGTCACTTGGAAAATTTATTCACAACCATCACATCTAGGTAAAAAGGTTTAATAAGGGGGAATGATTGATAACTATTTGGTCATTGAGCAGATTACCTGAATATTTGTTTTTGTTAATCTCGAGGGCTTATAAAAGATTTAATTTAAAGGATTTGGGTTCTACATGCATAATTTCAAAATTTGAGTCGAAACTGTGTTGGTTTGTTAATAGATGATTTGAATAGTTGGAATCGAATTTGTTGTTGTTATAGCTGCGTTTGTGTTCTGAAATTCTAGTTTTAAAGTTCCTAAAAGTTCTACCGATATAAATTTTGTCACAGTTGTAGTTACCACATTTTAATTTATAAACACCTGATTTGTTTAATTTTGAGGATTTAGATTTCTTATTTTTAATGAATTTAGATAGATTGTAATCAGTTTTAAAACAAATCTAACCAACTCTAGAAAATCAACTTTCAGAAGCACAAAGTGGATTCAGACCAGCAAGAAGTACGCAGGATCACATCTTCACAATAAAACAATTAGAAGAGAAGAGACATATAGAAAATAGAAACACATACCTAGCGTTCATAGATCTCGAAAAAGCATTTGATACGGTACCTAGGGAAAAAGTATGGATGGGACTGAAAGAAAAGGGAATACACAAAAAAATAATCGGAATCATTCAAGATATATATGAAACAAACATAAATTTTATCATAAAAAACAACATGAAATCAGCAGGATTTAGAACCAACATAGGATTAAGACAAGGAGGGGGACTGAGCCCAACACTATTTAATATACATATGGACAGTATTATTAAAAAAAGCCAACAGAAGGTGAAGAAAATGTTCGTTGGGTATAAAAATTTAGAAAGAGTAGAGATAGCCGAAGGAGTATTTGCAGATGATGTGGTGCTAATGGCAGGAAGTGAAAACCGATTACAAGAAAACCTGAACATATGGGAAGATGTTATGGAAGAAGAAGGCATGAAAATCAACAAAAATAAAACCAAAATACTTGTAATAGGAAAACAGAAGATCAACACAGAAATTAAAATAGATAATGTACAAATAGAACAAGTAAAAGAATTCAAATACTTAGGAATAACTTTTGAGGAAACATGAAAACAAGATGCAGAGATAAATGAAAGAATAGAGAAAACAATTAAGCTATACTATGCCATGAACCAAAAATTTATAAACAAAAAAGAAATCACCAAAGAGACAAAAGTAAAAGTGTATAATACAATATACCGACCAGTTTTAACTTATGGATGCGAATCTTGGACTCTTACAAGTAAACAAAAAAGCAAAATACAGGCAGCAGAAATGAAATATTTGAGAAGAACGTTTGGAGCAACAAGAAAGGACAAAATCAGGAACACAAAAATAAGAGATGAAGTAGGTGTCCAGCCCGTACTAAAATTTATAGAACAAAGACAACTCAGCTGGTGGGGACATATTCAGAGAATGAATAACAATAGACAAGTTAAAAGGACATATGAGGCAAAAATACAAATAAAAAGAAAAAAAGGAAGACCAAGACAAACATGGAATACAATAGTGGGTAATATACTAAGAGAGAGAGAGGTAAATCATGGGAAGAGGCGAGAACATTGACAAGAAACAGGAAAGAATGGAAAAAATTTATATACGAGAATTAAATACAAACCCGACACCTAAGGGTATAAGGGTATATGATTATATATATATTTTTAATGAATTTAGATAGATTGTAATCGGTTTTAAAACAAATATTCATATTTAAAGATTCTAAAAATGATTTGATTTTTAAGGATGGTGTTCCAAAGTATATTATTTGAAGGATATACTTGTTCTAAAGTGCTTTTCTTTATCTTTTTATTTATGATATTGTCAATTAAGTTTGGATCGCAATTATTATTAACTGCTATTTGTTTTATGATATTTAGTTCTTTGTTGAAATTATTGGTGTTTAATGGGACTGTTAAAAGTCTGTGTATCATACTATTGAAAGCTGCTAATTTATGATTGAATGGGTGGACCAAACTATTATGAATTGTAATGTCTGTATGTGATGGTTTGCGAAATATACAAAAATCATGTTTATTATTTATATTTGAAATTGTAAGGGCTAAAAAGTTTATAGACTTATTTTCTTCATGTTCTACAGTAAATTTTATATTGCTATGAATTGAGTTAATATAAGTAATGAAGCTGTCTAATTGTCTAGTAGTACCAGTGAAGCTCGCTAAAATGTCATCTACATATCGGTGCCAGTACATAAATTTTTTACTAAGGGGGTGTTTATGAATTATTTTTTCTATGTTATCCATGAAAATTTCTGCTAAACAAATTAAATTGTTTTATTTCATCATTTAGTATGGATCTTCATCAAGTAAAAGCCTCATCTATTCAATTTTTGAACTTACATTCTTGTAACCGTGTGATTCTTTCAGCCACTCTCCTGAGCCAAGCCTTTATAAGTTCTTCAGTTTCTTTTCTATCTTTCGCTTTTTTTGTATTTTCCGCAGATTCTGAAATTAAATTAATTTACCTAGTGGTGAACTAGTATTTTAAAATTTAATACCAGTCATAGCTTAGATTATTATTGAAGTCATAGTAACTTACCCACAATCAAGTTTACAATCTGGCTAAATTCATCTTTAAATCCCGATTTTTTCCTACGACTCAGCCAACCGTAATTGCAGGCCAGTTTGTTGGAGACTAGGAATGTTGAACATCGCTTCACAAAATCATTGTTATCTGTTCCTCCCAGTTATGAAATTTCAATCTGAAAAAAAAATTGTTAAATATGGTATATATATTTGCAATTAATAAAACAATATGAATGTTTTTCTTTACGTTACTGTAGTTTACAAGTTGCTTACACTTTTTTCAAAATTATTTTCACTTTTTAAGAATTCATTTAGCCTTTGAATGTCACACGCTTCATTGACGGGCAGTTGAAAATCCTCAAATAGACTGTGCTTACTTAGGGGAGAGGTTGCTTGCTTCTGAGTTGCCATATCCTTTAGAACTTCTCTCATTTTAATTTGAATACTTTAAATTGTTAAAAAAGAGCCCATTATTTATAATATTTAGAATTTCCGAAACAAAATCATATAAAAATTCATTGGCATCTTTTGGTTTTTCTAACCCATGATAAACATCCACAGCATTATGTTCAAAAATACTAATTAAAATTGGATACAGCTGGCTACTTGAACTGTCCGATATATTTAAACCATCAATGTTTACTAAAAGTTCAATCAACTTATTGTTTAACACATTTTTTGGTAGTAAGTTACAAATAGCCTCCTGTATACCAAAATGATAGTACTGCCCCGGGTAAACATCTTTGATAAAATTGATTTTTTTTTGGGGTATGAAGAAGACTCCTAGAATCCAACGGTAACGAAGGGTGATAAGGCTTAAGAATTTTTAAGAGATCGTTCATAGCAATATGACTTATACCATGTTACAAAGCCCACTTAGTTAAACTAGAGTTTATAGTTCGTTCTTCACATAATGTGTTAGTAGACTGCAAATCAGGCATTCTTACAAGGGAGAGCACTGGCTTCTTCTTCACTAGAAGACTGCAACTCAAGCACAGTAAGGGAGGCCGAGGGCAGAGCACTGCCTTCTTGACTTTCTTCCGATGCAGTTGATGGTGCTTCACTCTCAGAACCAACACACAAGTCTTGTGTAAAAACCTCTCTAAGTGTGACACACCTAATTGATGTAGTAGCTATGAATTAATAACTTTTCTCTGATTTATTCAAAGGGAAAATTACGAACAAACGTAACTAGAGCAAGGGAATACAGAAAAAACTCCAGTGACTCCAAAAAATGGTATGGGTTACAAGGTACATATATCGATGTCTTTAGCGTGTCGTCTTCAAAAATTACTGACAAACGTTCCAAGGGTGAGAAAAAAAAATAAAAATCAGTTTTCTTGAAAAAATTTTTTTACTTTATTTTCTCTCCTTTATCTACATATATCGATGTCCGTTGAAAAAAAAAATAGAAATAGATTGATAAATCGATAGACTTAAGCATGTCATATTCAAAAATCACTGACAAACGTTCCAAGGGTGAGAAAAAAAATAAAAATCAGTTTTCTTGAAAAAAATTTTTTACTTCATTTTCTCTCCTGTATCTACATATATCGATGTCCGTTGAAAAAAAAATAGAAATAGATTGATAAATCGATAGTCTTTAGCATGTCATATTCAAAAATCACTGACAAACGTTCCAAGGGTGAGAAAAAAAATAAAAATTAGTTTTCTTGAAAAAAATTTTTTACTTTATTTTCTCTCCTGTATCTACATATATCGATGTCCGTTGAAAAAAAAAATGGAAATAGATTGATAAATCGATAGTCTTTAGCATGTCATATTCAAAAATCACTGACAAACGTTCCAAGGGTGAGAAAAAAAATGAAAATTAGTTTTCTTGAAAAAAATTTTTTACTTTATTTTCTCTCCTGTATCTACATATATCGATGTCCGTTGAAAAAAAAAATAGAAATAGATTGATAAATCGATGGTCTTTAGCATGTCGTCTTCAAAAATCACTGACAAACGTTCCAAGGGTGAGAAAAAAAATAAAAATCAGTTTTCTTGAAAAAATTTTTTTACTTTATTTTCTCTCCTTTATCTACATATATCGATGTCCGTTGAAAAAAAAATAGAAATAGATTGATAAATCGATAGTCTTTAGCATGTCATATTCAAAAATCACTGACAAACGTTCCAAGGGTGAGAAAAAAAATAAAAATCAGTTTTCTTGAAAACAATTTTTTACTTTATTTTCTCTCCTTTATCTACATATATCGATGTCCGTTGAAAAAAAAAATAGAAATAGATTGATAAATCGATAGTCTTTAGCATGTCATATTCAAAAATCACTGACAAACGTTCCAAGGGTGAGAAAAAAAATAAAAATCAGTTTTCTTGAAAACAATTTTTTACTTTATTTTCTCTCCTTTATCTACATATATCGATGTCCGTTTTGAAAAAAAAAATAGAAATAGATTGATAAATCGATAGTCTTTAGCATGTCATATTCAAAAATTACTGACAAACGTTCCAAGGGTGAGAAAATAAATAAAAATCAGTTTTATTGAAAACAATTTTCTACTTTATTTTCTCTCCTTTATCTACATATATCGATGTCCGTTGAAAAAAAAATAGAAATAGATTGATAAATCGATGGTCTTTAGCATGTCATATTCAAAAATCACTGACAAACGTTCCAAAGGTGAGAAAAAAAATAAAAATTAGTTTTCTTGAAAAAAATTTTTTACTTTATTTTCTCTCCTGTATCTACATATATCGATGTCCGTTGAAAAAAAAAATAGAAATAGATTGATAAATCGATGGTCTTTAGCATGTCGTCTTCAAAAATCACTTACAAACGTTCCAAGGGTGAGAAAAAAAATAAAAATCAGTTTTCTTGAAAAAAATTTTTTACTTTATTTTCTCTCCTGTATCTACATATATCGATGTCCGTTGAAAAAAAAAAATAGAAATAGATTGATAAATCGATGGTCTTTAGCATGTCGTCTTCAAAAATCACTGACAAACGTTCCAAGGGTGAGAAAAAAAATAAAAATCAGTTTTCTTGAAAAAATTTTTTTACTTTATTTTCTCTCCTTTATCTACATATATCGATGTCCGTTGAAAAAAAAATAGAAATAGATTGATAAATCGATAGTCTTTAGCATGTCATATTCAAAAATCACTGACAAACGTTCCAAGGGTGAGAAAAAAAATAAAAATCAGTTTTATTGAAAACAATTTTTTACTTTATTTTCTCTCCTGTATCTAGATATATCGATGTCCGTTGAAAAAAAAAAATAGAAATAGATTGATAAATCGATAGTCTTTAGCATGTCATATTCAAAAATCACTGACAAACGTTCCAAGGGTGAGAAAAAAAATAAAAATCAGTTTTATTGAAAACAATTTTTTACTTTATTTTCTCTCCTGTATCTACATATATCGATGTCCGTTGAAAAAAAAAATAGAAATAGATTGATAAATCGATGGTCTTTAGCATGTCGTCTTCAAAAATCACTTACAAACGTTCCAAGGGTGAGAAAAAAAATAAAAATCAGTTTTCTTGAAAAAAATTTTTTACTTTATTTTCTCTCCTGTATCTACATATATCGATGTCCGTTGAAAAAAAAAAATAGAAATAGATTGATAAATCGATGGTCTTTAGCATGTCGTCTTCAAAAATCACTGACAAACGTTCCAAGGGTGAGAAAAAAAATAAAAATCAGTTTTCTTGAAAAACATTTTTTACTTTATTTTCTCTCCTGTATCTACATATATCGATGTCCGTTGAAAAAAAAAATAGAAATAGATTGATAAATCGATAGTCTTTAGCATGTCATATTCAAAAATCACTGACAAACGTTCCAAGGGTGAGAAAAAAAATAAAAATCAGTTTTATTGAAAACAATTTTTTACTTTATTTTCTCTCCTTTATCTACATATATCGATGTCCGTTGAAAAAAAAATAGAAATAGATTGATAAATCGATGGTCTTTAGCATGTCATATTCAAAAATCACTGACAAACGTTCCAAAGGTGAGAAAAAAAATAAAAATTAGTTTTCTTGAAAAAAATTTTTTACTTTATTTTCTCTCCTGTATCTACATATATCGATGTCCGTTGAAAAAAAAAATAGAAGTAGATTGATAAATCGATAGTCTTTAGCATGTCATATTCAAAAATCACTGACAAACGTTCCAAGGGTGAGAAAAAAAATAAAAATCAGTTTTATTGAAAACAATTTTTTACTTTATTTTCTCTCCTTTATCTACATATATCGATGTCCGTTGAAAAAAAAATAGAAATAGATTGATAAATCGATAGTCTTTAGCATGTCATATTCAAAAATCACTGACAAACGTTCCAAGGGTGAGAAAAAAAATAAAAATCAGTTTTCTTGAAAAACATTTTTTACTTTATTTTCTCTCCTGTATCTACATATATCGATGTCCGTTGAAAAAAAAAATAGAAATAGATTGATAAATCGATAGTCTTTAGCATGTCATATTCAAAAATCACTGACAAACGTTCCAAGAGAGAGAAAAAAAATAAAAATCAGTTTTATTGAAAACAATTTTTTACTTTATTTTCTCTCCTTTATCTACATATATCGATGTCCGTTGAAAAAAAAAATAGAAATAGATTGATAAATCGATAGTCTTTAGCATGTCATATTCAAAAATCACTGACAAACGTTCCAAAGGTGAGAAAAAAAATAAAAATTAGTTTTCTTGAAAAAAATTTTTTACTTTATTTTCTCTCCTGTATCTACATATATCGATGTCCGTTGAAAAGAAAAATAGAAATAGATTGATAAATCGATAGTCTTTAGCATGTCATATTCAAAAATCACTGACAAACGTTCCAAGGGTGAGAAAAAAAATAAAAATTAGTTTTCTTGAAAAAAATTTTTTACTTTATTTTCTCTCCTGTATCTACATATATCGATGTCCGTTGAAAAAAAAAATAGAAATAGATTGATAAATCGATGGTCTTTAGCATGTCGTCTTCAAAAATCACTGACAAACGTTCCAAGGGTGAGAAAAAAAATAAAAATCAGTTTTCTTGAAAAAATTTTTTTACTTTATTTTCTCTCCTTTATCTACATATATCGATGTCCGTTGAAAAAAAAATAGAAATAGATTGATAAATCGATAGTCTTTAGCATGTCGTCTTCAAAAATCACTGACAAACGTTCCAAGGGTGAGAAAAAAAATAAAAATTAGTTTTCTTGAAAAAAATTTTTTACTTTATTTTCTCTCCTGTATCTACATATATCGATGTCCGTTGAAAAAAAAAATAGAAATAGATTGATAAATCGATGGTCTTTAGCATGTCGTCTTCAAAAATCACTGACAAACGTTCCAAGGGTGAGAAAAAAAATAAAAATCAGTTTTCTTGAAAAAATTTTTTTACTTTATTTTCTCTCCTTTATCTACATATATCGATGTCCGTTGAAAAAAAAATAGAAATAGATTGATAAATCGATAGTCTTTAGCATGTCATATTCAAAAATCACTGACAAACGTTCCAAGGGTGAGAAAAAAAATAAAAATTAGTTTTCTTGAAAAAAATTTTTTACTTTATTTTCTCTCCTGTATCTACATATATCGATGTCCGTTGAAAAAAAAAATAGAAATAGATTGATAAATCGATGGTCTTTAGCATGTCGTCTTCAAAAATCACTGACAAACGTTCCAAGGGTGAGAAAAAAAATAAAAATCAGTTTTCTTGAAAAAATTTTTTTACTTTATTTTCTCTCCTTTATCTACATATATCGATGTCCGTTGAAAAAAAAATAGAAATAGATTGATAAATCGATAGTCTTTAGCATGTCATATTCAAAAATCACTGACAAACGTTCCAAGGGTGAGAAAAAAAATTAAAATCAGTTTTCTTGAAAACAATTTTTTACTTTATTTTCTCTCCTGTATCTACATATATCGATGTCCGTTGAAAAAAAAAATAGAAATAGATTGATAAATCGATAGTCTTTAGCATGTCATATTCAAAAATCACTGACAAACGTTCCAAGGGTGAGAAAAAAATAAAAATCAGTTTCCTTGAAAACAATTTTTTACTTTATTTTCTCTCCTTTATCTACATATATCGATGTCCGTTGAAAAGAAAAATAGAAATAGATTGATAAATCGATAGTCTTTAGCATGTCATATTCAAAAATCACTGACAAACGTTCCAAAGGTGAGAAAAAAAATAAAAATTAGTTTTCTTGAAAAAAATTTTTTACTTTATTTTCTCTCCTGTATCTACATATATCGATGTCCGTTGAAAAAAAAAATAGAAATAGATTGATAAATCGATGGTCTTTAGCATGTCGTCTTCAAAAATCACTTACAAACGTTCCAAGGGTGAGAAAAAAAATAAAAATCAGTTTTCTTGAAAAAAATTTTTTACTTTATTTTCTCTCCTGTATCTACATATATCGATGTCCGTTGAAAAAAAAATAGAAATAGATTGATAAATCGATAGTCTTTAGCATGTCATATTCAAAAATCACTGACAAACGTTCCAAGGGTGAGAAAAAAAATAAAAATCAGTTTTATTGAAAACAATTTTTTACTTTATTTTCTCTCCTGTATCTAGATATATCGATGTCCGTTGAAAAAAAAATAGAAATAGATTGATAAATCGATAGTCTTTAGCATGTCATATTCAAAAATCACTGACAAACGTTCCAAGGGTGAGAAAAAAAATAAAAATCAGTTTTCTTGAAAAACATTTTTTACTTTATTTTCTCTCCTGTATCTACATATATCGATGTCCGTTGAAAAAAAAAATAGAAATAGATTGATAAATCGATAGTCTTTAGCATGTCATATTCAAAAATCACTGACAAACGTTCCAAGGGTGAGAAAAAAAATAAAAATCAGTTTTATTGAAAACAATTTTTTACTTTATTTTCTCTCCTTTATCTACATATATCGATGTCCGTTGAAAAAAAAATAGAAATAGATTGATAAATCGATAGTCTTTAGCATGTCATATTCAAAAATCACTGACAAACGTTCCAAGGGTGAGAAAAAAAATAAAAATCAGTTTTCTTGAAAAACATTTTTTACTTTATTTTCTCTCCTGTATCTACATATATCGATGTCCGTTGAAAAAAAAAATAGAAATAGATTGATAAATCGATAGTCTTTAGCATGTCATATTCAAAAATCACTGACAAACGTTCCAAGGGTGAGAAAAAAAATAAAAATCAGTTTTATTGAAAACAATTTTTTACTTTATTTTCTCTCCTTTATCTACATATATCGATGTCCGTTGAAAAAAAAAATAGAAATAGATTGATAAATCGATAGTCTTTAGCATGTCATATTCAAAAATCACTGACAAACGTTCCAAAGGTGAGAAAAAAAATAAAAATTAGTTTTCTTGAAAAAAATTTTTTACTTTATTTTCTCTCCTGTATCTACATATATCGATGTCCGTTGAAAAGAAAAATAGAAATAGATTGATAAATCGATAGTCTTTAGCATGTCATATTCAAAAATCACTGACAAACGTTCCAAGGGTGAGAAAAAAAATAAAAATTAGTTTTCTTGAAAAAAATTTTTTACTTTATTTTCTCTCCTGTATCTACATATATCGATGTCCGTTGAAAAAAAAAATAGAAATAGATTGATAAATCGATGGTCTTTAGCATGTCGTCTTCAAAAATCACTGACAAACGTTCCAAGGGTGAGAAAAAAAATAAAAATCAGTTTTCTTGAAAAAATTTTTTTACTTTATTTTCTCTCCTTTATCTACATATATCGATGTCCGTTGAAAAAAAAATAGAAATAGATTGATAAATCGATAGTCTTTAGCATGTCATATTCAAAAATCACTGACAAACGTTCCAAGGGTGAGAAAAAAAATAAAAATCAGTTTTCTTGAAAACAATTTTTTACTTTATTTTCTCTCCTTTATCTACATATATCGATGTCCGTTGAAAAAAAAAATAGAAGTAGATTGATAAATCGATAGTCTTTAGCATGTCATATTCAAAAATCACTGACAAACGTTCCAAGGGTGAGAAAAAAAATTAAAATCAGTTTTCTTGAAAACAATTTTTTACTTTATTTTCTCTCCTGTATCTACATATATCGATGTCCGTTGAAAAAAAAAATAGAAATAGATTGATAAATCGATAGTCTTTAGCATGTCATATTCAAAAATCACTGACAAACGTTCCAAGGGTGAGAAAAAAATTAAAATCAGTTTCCTTGAAAACAATTTTTTACTTTATTTTCTCTCCTTTATCTACATATATCGATGTCCGTTGAAAAAAAAAATAGAAATAGATTGATAAATCGATAGTCTTTAGCATGTCATATTCAAAAATCACTGACAAACGTTCCAAGGGTGAGAAAAAAAAATAAAAATTAGTTTTTTTGAAAAAATTTTTTACTTTATTTTCTCTCCTGTATCTACATATATCGATGTCCGTTGGAAAAAAAAATAGAAATAGATTGATAAATCGATAGTCTTTAGCATGTCATATTCAAAAATCACTGACAAACGTTCCAAGGGTGAGAAAAAAAATAAAAATCAGTTTTCTTGAAAAACATTTTTTACTTTATTTTCTCTCCTGTATCTACATATATCGATGTCCGTTGAAAAAAAAAATAGAAATAGATTGATAAATCGATAGTCTTTAGCATGTCATATTCAAAAATCACTGACAAACGTTCCAAGGGTGAGAAAAAAAATAAAAATCAGTTTTATTGAAAACAATTTTTTACTTTATTTTCTCCTGTATCTACATATATCGATGTCCGTTGAAAAAAAAATAGAAATAGATTGATAAATCGATGGTCTTTAGCATGTCATATTCAAAAATCACTGACAAACGTTCCAAAGGTGAGAAAAAAAATAAAAATTAGTTTTCTTGAAAAAATTTTTTTACTTTATTTTCTCTCCTGTATCTACATATATCGATGTCCGTTGAAAAAAAAATAGAAATAGATTGATAAATCGATAGTCTTTAGCATGTCATATTCAAAAATCACTGACAAACGTTCCAAGGGTGAGAAAAAAAATAAAAATCAGTTTTATTGAAAACAATTTTTTACTTTATTTTCTCTCCTTTATCTACATATATCGATGTCCGTTGAAAAAAAAAATAGAAATAGATTGATAAATCGATAGTCTTTAGCGTGTCGTCTTCAAAAATTACTGACAAACGTGCCAAGGGTGAGAAAAAAAATAAAAATCAGTTTTCTTGAAAAATTTTTTTTACTTTATTTTCTCTCCTTTATCTACATATATCGATGTCCGTTACTCCTTGTAGTGTGCGGAAGGGAAAAACAACGACCCCCGTTCTGGGTACCGGTGGTGTGAGACCGCAACGGTTTTACCTACATGTGCCATTTACCTAAGGAGATTTTTCCGAATCCTAGTCCTGATTTTTAGCATTTTTTATAATTTTTTTGTCGAAAATTTAGAACAAAGGGGGTAGCTATGGAAATATTTTGCGATACAAATTGATTTTTTCTAACTCCCATAATCCTTGGAAATATGGACTCAAAATTCACTAAAATATGTAAAATTGTCCCCTCTATCGATTGGTGAAGACTAGAACGTTCTATCTTTCCTATTTGTCGAGTTATGAGTATTTTTTGTTTTGAAAAGTGGATTTTCGAAAATTTCATGACTCTATTTGAAGGCGAAATAATGATTTTATCACAAAACTGATTGTGCCAGTCGATTTTTTGGCCAAAAAACCCCTCTTTACGAATTTTTAGCATTTTTTATAATTTTTTTGTCGAAAATTTAGAACAAAGGGGGCTAGCTATGGAAATATTTTGCGATACAAATTGATTTTTTCTAACTCCCTTAATCCTTGGCAATATCGACTCAAAATTCACTCAGATATGTAAAATTGTCCCCTCTATCGATTGGTGAAAACTAGAACGTTCTATCTTTCCTATTTGTCGAGTTATGAGTATTTTTTGTTTTGAAAAGTGGATTTTCGAAAATTTAATGACTCTATTTGAAGGCGAAATAATGATTTTATCAAAAAACTGATTATGCCAGTCGATTTTCCGGCCCAAAAAACCCCTCCACGAATTTTAAGCATTTTTCATTTTTTTTTGTCGAAAATTTAGAACAAAGGGGTAGGTATGGAAATATTTTGCGAATCAAATTGCTTTTTTCTAACTCCCTTAATCCTTGGCAATATCGACTCAAAATTCACTAAAATATGTAAAATTGTCCCATCTATCGATTGGTGAAGACTAGAACGTTCTATCTTTCCTATTAGTCGAGTTATGAGTAATTTTTGTTTTGAAAAGTGGATTTTCGAAAATTTCATGACTCCATTTGAAGGCGAAATGATGATTTTATCACAAAACTGATTGTGCCAGTCGATTTTTTGGCCAAAAAAACCCCTCTACGAATTTTTAGCATTTTTTATAGTTTTTTTGTCGAAAATTTAGAACAAAGGGGGTAGCTATGGAAATATTTTTCGATACAAATTGATTTCTTCTAACTCCCATAATCCTTGGAAATATGGACTCAAAATTCACTCAAATATGTAAAATTGTCCCCTCTATCGATTGGTGAAGACTAGAACGCTCTATCTTTCCTATTTGTCGAGTTATGAGTATTTTTTGTTTTGAAAAGTGGATTTACGAAAATTTCATGACTCTATTTGGAGGCGAAATAATGATTTTATCACAAAACTGATTGTGCCAGTCGATTTTTTGGCCAAAAAAACCCCTCTTTACGAATTTTTAGCATTTTTTATAATTTTTTTGTCGAAAATTTAGAACAAAGGGGGTAGCTATGGAAATATTTTGCGATACAAATTGATTTATTCTAACTCCCATAATCCTTGGAAATTTGGACTCAAAATTCACTAAAATATGTAAAATTGTCCCCTCTATCGATTGGTGAAGACTAGAACGTTCTATCTTTCCTATTTGTCGAGTTATGAGTATTTTTTGTTTTGAAAAGTGGATTTTCGAAAATTTCATGACTCTATTTGAAGGCGAAATAATGATTTTATCACAAAACTGATTGTGCCAGTCGATTTTTTGGCCAAAAAAACCCCTCTTTACGAATTTTTAGCATTTTTTATAATTTTTTTGTCGAAAATTTAGAACAAAGGGGGTAGCTATGGAAATATTTTGCGATACAAATTGATTTCTTCTAACTCCCATAATCCTTGGAAATTTGGACTCAAAATTCACTAAAATATGTAAAATTGTCCCCTCTATCGATTGGTGAAGACTAGAACGTTCTATCTTTCCTATTTGTCGAGTTATGAGTATTTTTTGTTTTGAAAAGTGGATTTTCGAAAATTTCATGACTCTATTTGAAGGCGAAATAATGATTTTATCACAAAACTGATTGTGCCAGTCGATTTTTTGGCCAAAAAAACCCCTCATTACGAATGTTTAGTATTTTTTATAATTTTTTTGTCGAAAATTTAGAACAAAGGGGGTAGCTATGGAAATATTTTGCGATACAAATTGATTTCTTCTAACTCCCATAATCCTTGGAAATATGGACTCAAAATTCACTAAAATATGTAAAATTGTCCCCTCTATCGATTGGTGAAGCCTAGAACGTTCTATCTTTCCTATTTGTCGAGTTATGAGTATTTTTTGTTTTGAAAAGTGGATTTTCGAAAATTTCATGACTATTTGAAGGCGAAATAATGATTTTATCACAAAACTGATTGTGCCAGTCGATTTTTTGGCCAAAAAAACCCCTCTTTACGAATTTTTAGCATTTTTTATAATTTTTTTGTCGAAAATTTAGAACAAAGGGGGTAGCTATGGAAATATTTTGCGATACAAATTGATTTTTTCTAACTCCCATAATCCTTGGAAATATGGACTCAAAATTCACTAAAATATGTAAAATTGTCCCCTCTATTGATTGGTGAAGACTAGAACGTTCTATCTTTCCTATTTGTCGAGTTATGAGTATTTTTTGTTTTGAAAAGTGGATTTTCGAAAATTTCATGACTATTTGAAGGCGAAATAATGATTTTATCACAAAACTGATTGTGCCAGTCGATTTTTTGGCCAAAAAAACCCCTCTTTACGAATTTTTTGCATTTTTTATAATTTTTTTGTCGAAAATTTAGAACAAAGGGGGTAGCTATGGAAATATTTTGCGATAAAAATTGCTTTTTTCTAACTCCCTCAATCCTTGGCAATATCGACTCAAAATTCACTAAAATAAGTAAAATTGTCCCCTCTATCGATTGGGGAAGACTAGAACGTTCTATCTTTCCTATTTGTCGAGTTATGAGTATTTTTTGTTTTGAAAAGTGGATTTTCGAAAATTTCATGACTCTATTTGAAGGCGAAATAATGATTTTATCACAAAACTGATTGTGCCAGTCGATTTTTTGGCCAAAAAAACCCCTCTTTACGAATTTTTAGCATTTTTTATAATTTTTTTGTCGAAAATTTAGAACAAAGGGGGTAGCTATGGAAATATTTTGCGATACAAATTGATTTTTTCTAACTCCCATAATCCTTGGAAATTTGGACTCAAAATTCACTAAAATATGTAAAATTGTCCCCTTTATCGATTGGTGAAGACTAGAACGTTCTATCTTTCCTATTTGTCGAGTTATGAGTATTTTTTGTTTTGAAAAGTGGATTTACGAAAATTTCATGACTCTATTTGAAGGCGAAATAATGATTTTATCAAAAAACTGATTGTGCCAGTCGATTTTTTGGCCAAAAAAACCCCTCTACGAATTTTTAGCATTTTTTATAGTTTTTTTGTCGAAAATTTAGAACAAAGGGGGTAGCTATGGAAATATTTTGCGATACAAATTGATTTTTTCTAACTCCCATAATCCTTGGAAATATGGACTCAAAATTCACTAAAATATGTAAAATTGTCCCCTCTATCGATTGGTGAAGACTAGAACGTTCTATCTTTCCTATTTGTCGAGTTATGAGTATTTTTTGTTTTGAAAAGTGGATTTTCGAAAATTTCATGACTCTATTTGAAGGCGAAATAATGATTTTATCACAAAACTGATTGTGCCAGTCGATTTTTTGGCCAAAAAAACCCCTCTTTACGAATTTTTAGCATTTTTTATTTTTTATTGTCGAAAATTTAGAACAAAGGGGGTAGCTATGGAAATATTTTGCGATACAAATTGATTTTTTCTAACTTCCATAATCCTTGGAAATTTGGACTCGAAATTCACTAAAATATGTAAAATTGTCCCCTCTATCGATTGGTGAAGACTAGAACGTTCTATCTTTCTTATTTGTCGAGTTATGAGTATTTTTTGTTTTGAAAAGTGGATTTTCGAAAATTTCATGACTCTATTTGAAGGCGAAATAATGATTTTATCACAAAACTGATTGTGCCAGTCGATTTTTTGGCCAAAAAAACCCCTCTTTACGAATTTTTAGCATTTTTTATTTTTTATTGTCGAAAATTTAGAACAAAGGGGGTAGCTATGGAAATATTTTGCGATACAAATTGATTTTTTCTAACTTCCATAATCCTTGGAAATATGGACTCAAAATTCACTAAAATATGTAAAATTGTCCCCTCTATCGATTGGTGAAGACTAGAACGCTCTATCTTTCCTATTTGTCGAGTTATGAGTATTTTTTGTTTTGAAAAGTGGATTTTCGAAAATTTCATGACTCTATTTGAAGGCGAAATAATGATTTTATCACAAAACTGATTGTGCCAGTCGATTTTTTGGCCAAAAAAACCCCTCTTTACGAATTTTTAGCATTTTTTATAATTTTTTTGTCGAAAATTTAGAACAAAGGGGGTAGCTATGGAAATATTTGGCGATACAAATTGATTTCTTCTAACTCCCATAATCCTTGGAAATTTGGACTCAAAATTCACTAAAATATGTAAAATTGTCCCCTTTATCGATTGGTGAAGACTAGAACGTTCTATCTTTCCTATTTGTCGAGTTAGGAGTATTTTTTGTTTTGAAAAGTGGATTTACGAAAATTTCATGACTCTATTTGAAGGCGAAATAATGATTTTATCACAAAACTGATTGTGCCAGTCGATTTTTTGGCCAAAAAAACCCCTCTTTACGAATTTTTAGCATTTTTTATAATTTTTTTGTCGAAAATTTAGAACAAAGGGGGTAGCTATGGAAATATTTTGCGATACAAATTGATTTCTTCTAACTCCCATAATCCTTGGAAATTTGGACTCAAAATTCACTAAAATATGTAAAATTGTCCCCTTCATCGATTGGTGAAGACTAGAACGTTCTATCTTTCCTATTTGTCGAGTTATGAGTATTTTTTGTTTTGAAAAGTGGATTTACGAAAATTTCATGACTCTATTTGGAGGCGAAATAATGATTTTATCACAAAACTGATTGTGCCAGTCGATTTTTTGGCCAAAAAAACCCCTCTTTACGAATTTTTAGCATTTTTTATAATTTTTTTGTCGAAAATTTAGAACAAAGGGGGTAGCTATGGAAATATTTTGCGATACAAATTGATTTATTCTAACTCCCATAATCCTTGGAAATTTGGACTCAAAATTCACTAAAATATGTAAAATTGTCCCCTCTATCGATTGGTGAAGACTAGAACGTTCTATCTTTCCTATTTGTCGAGTTATGAGTATTTTTTGTTTTGAAAAGTGGATTTTCGAAAATTTCATGACTCTATTTGAAGGCGAAATAATGATTTTATCACAAAACTGATTGTGCCAGTCGATTTTTTGGCCAAAAAAACCCCTCTTTACGAATTTTTAGCATTTTTTATAATTTTTTTGTCGAAAATTTAGAACAAAGGGGGTAGCTATGGAAATATTTTGCGATACAAATTGATTTCTTCTAACTCCCATAATCCTTGGAAATTTGGACTCAAAATTCACTAAAATATGTAAAATTGTCCCCTCTATCGATTGGTGAAGACTAGAACGTTCTATCTTTCCTATTTGTCGAGTTATGAGTATTTTTTGTTTTGAAAAGTGGATTTTCGAAAATTTCATGACTCTATTTGAAGGCGAAATAATGATTTTATCACAAAACTGATTGTGCCAGTCGATTTTTTGGCCAAAAAAACCCCTCATTACGAATGTTTAGTATTTTTTATAATTTTTTTGTCGAAAATTTAGAACAAAGGGGGTAGCTATGGAAATATTTTGCGATACAAATTGATTTCTTCTAACTCCCATAATCCTTGGAAATATGGACTCAAAATTCACTAAAATATGTAAAATTGTCCCCTCTATCGATTGGTGAAGCCTAGAACGTTCTATCTTTCCTATTTGTCGAGTTATGAGTATTTTTTGTTTTGAAAAGTGGATTTTCGAAAATTTCATGACTATTTGAAGGCGAAATAATGATTTTATCACAAAACTGATTGTGCCAGTCGATTTTTTGGCCAAAAAAACCCCTCTTTACGAATTTTTAGCATTTTTTATAATTTTTTTGTCGAAAATTTAGAACAAAGGGGGTAGCTATGGAAATATTTTGCGATACAAATTGATTTTTTCTAACTCCCATAATCCTTGGAAATATGGACTCAAAATTCACTAAAATATGTAAAATTGTCCCCTCTATTGATTGGTGAAGACTAGAACGTTCTATCTTTCCTATTTGTCGAGTTATGAGTATTTTTTGTTTTGAAAAGTGGATTTTCGAAAATTTCATGACTATTTGAAGGCGAAATAATGATTTTATCACAAAACTGATTGTGCCAGTCGATTTTTTGGCCAAAAAAACCCCTCTTTACGAATTTTTTGCATTTTTTATAATTTTTTTGTCGAAAATTTAGAACAAAGGGGGTAGCTATGGAAATATTTTGCGATAAAAATTGCTTTTTTCTAACTCCCTCAATCCTTGGCAATATCGACTCAAAATTCACTAAAATAAGTAAAATTGTCCCCTCTATCGATTGGGGAAGACTAGAACGTTCTATCTTTCCTATTTGTCGAGTTATGAGTATTTTTTGTTTTGAAAAGTGGATTTTCGAAAATTTCATGACTCTATTTGAAGGCGAAATAATGATTTTATCACAAAACTGATTGTGCCAGTCGATTTTTTGGCCAAAAAAACCCCTCTTTACGAATGTTTAGTATTTTTTATAATTTTTTTGTCGAAAATTTAGAACAAAGGGGGTAGCTATGGAAATATTTTGCGATACAAATTGATTTCTTCTAACTCCCATAATCTTTGGAAATATGGACTCAAAATTCACTAAAATATGTAAAATTGTCCCCTCTATCGATTGGTGAAGCCTAGAACGTTCTATCTTTCCTATTTGTCGAGTTATGAGTATTTTTTGTTTTGAAAAGTGGATTTTCGAAAATTTCATGACTCTATTTGAAGGCGAAATAATGATTTTATCACAAAACTGATTGTGCCAGTCGATTTTTTGGCCAAAAAAACCCCTCTTTACGAATGTTTAGTATTTTTTATAATTTTTTGTCGAAAATTTAGAACAAAGGGGGTAGCTATGGAAATATTTTGCGATACAAATTGATTTTTTCTAACTCCCATAATCCTTGGAAATATGGACTCAAAATTCACTAAAATATGTAAAATTGTCCCCTCTATTGATTGGTGAAGACTAGAACGTTCTATCTTTCCTATTTGTCGAGTTATGAGTATTTTTTGTTTTGAAAAGTGGATTTTCGAAAATTTCATGACTATTTGAAGGCGAAATATTGATTTTATCACAAAACTGATTGTGCCAGTCGAGTTTTTGGCCAAAAAAACCCCTCTTTACGAATTTTTAGTATTTTTTATAATTTTTTTGTCGAAAATTTAGAACAAAGGGGGTAGCTATGGAAATATTTTGCGATACAAATTGATTTTTTCTAACTCCCATAATCCTTGGAAATATGGACTCAAAATTCACTAAAATAAGTAAAATTGTCCCCTCTATCGATTGGGGAAGACTAGAACGTTCTATCTTTCCTATTAGTCGAGTTATGAGTATTTTTTGTTTTGAAAAGTGGATTTTCGAAAATTTCATGACTCTATTTGAAGGCGAAATATTGATTTTATCACAAAACTGATTGTGCCAGTCGAGTTTTTGGCCAAAAAAACCCCTCTTTACGAATTTTTAGTATTTTTTATAAATTTTTTGTCGAAAATTTAGAACATAGGGGGTAGCTATGGAAATATTTTGCGATACAAATTGATTTTTTCTAACTCCCTCAATCCTTGGCAATATCGACTCAAAATTCACTAAAATAAGTAAAATTGTCCCCTCTATCGATTGGTGAAGACTAGAACGTTCTATCTTTCCTATTTGTCGAGTTATGAGTATTTTTTGTTTTGAAAAGTGGATTTTCGAAAATTTCATGACTCTATTTGAAGGCGAAATAATGATTTTATCACAAAACTGATTGTGCCAGTCGATTTTTTGGCCAAAAAAACCCCTCTTTACGAATTTTTAGCATTTTTTATAATTTTTTTGTCGAAATTTAGAACAAAGGGGGTAGCTATGGAAATATTTTGCGATAAAAATTGCTTTTTTCTAACTCCCTCAATCCTTGGCAATATCGACTCAAAATTCACTAAAATAAGTAAAATTGTCCCCTCTATCGATTGGGGAAGACTAGAACGTTCTATCTTTCCTATTAGTCGAGTTATGAGTATTTTTTGTTTTGAAAAGTGGATTTTCGAAAATTTCATGACTCTATTTGAAGGCGAAATATTGATTTTATCACAAAACTGATTGTGCCAGTCGAGTTTTTGGCCAAAAAAACCCCTCTTTACGAATTTTTAGTATTTTTTATAAATTTTTTGTCGAAAATTTAGAACATAGGGGGTAGCTATGGAAATATTTTGCGATACAAATTGATTTTTTCTAACTCCCATAATCCTTGGAAATATGGACTCAAAATTCACTAAAATAAGTAAAATTGTCCCCTCTATCGATTGGGGAAGACTAGAACGTTCTATCTTTCCTATTAGTCGAGTTATGAGTATTTTTTGTTTTGAAAAGTGGATTTTCGAAAATTTCATGACTCTATTTGAAGGCGAAATATTGATTTTATCACAAAACTGATTGTGCCAGTCGAGTTTTTGGCCAAAAAAACCCCTCTTTACGAATTTTTAGTATTTTTTATAATTTTTTGTCGAAAATTTAGAACATAGGGGGTAGCTATGGAAATATTTTGCGATACAAATTGATTTTTTCTAACTCCCTCAATCCTTGGCAATATCGACTCAAAATTCACTAAAATAAGTAAAATTGTCCCCTCTATCGATTGGTGAAGACTAGAACGTTCTATCTTTCCTATTTGTCGAGTTATGAGTATTTTTTGTTTTGAAAAGTGGATTTTCGAAAATTTCATGACTCTATTTGAAGGCGAAATAATGATTTTATCACAAAACTGATTGTGCCAGTCGATTTTTTGGCCAAAAAAACCCCTCTTTACGAATTTTTAGCATTTTTTATAATTTTTTTGTCGAAAATTTAGAACAAAGGGGGTAGCTATGGAAATATTTTGCGATAAAAATTGCTTTTTTCTAACTCCCTCAATCCTTGGCAATATCGACTCAAAATTCACTAAATAAGTAAAATTGTCCCCTCTATCGATTGGGGAAGACTAGAACGTTCTATCTTTCCTATTAGTCGAGTTATGAGTATTTTTTGTTTTGAAAAGTGGATTTTCGAAAATTTCATGACTCTATTTGAAGGCGAAATATTGATTTTATCACAAAACTGATTGTGCCAGTCGATTTTTGGCCAAAAAAACCCCTCTTTACGAATTTTTAGCATTTTTTATATTTTTTTTGTCGAAATTTAGAACAAAGGGGGTAGCTATGGAAATATTTTGCGAATCAAATTGCTTTTTTCCAACTCCCATAATCCTCGGCAATATCGACTCAAAATTAGGGCTGGGCGATTATCAAAAAACATAATCGATTATCGATTATATAAAATAATCGATTATTTTCGATTAATCGATTAATTGAATAATCGAAAAAAATCGATTAATCGAAAATAATCGATTAATCGAAAATAATCGATTAATCGAAAATAATCGATTAATTTAAAATAATCGATTATTCGAAAATAATCGATTAATCGAAAATAGTCGATTAATCGAAAAAAATCGATTAATCGAAAAAAATCGATTAATCGAAAAAAATCGATCAATCGAAGATAATCGATTAATCGAAAAAAATCGATTAATCGAAAATAATCGATTAATCGAAAATAATCGATTAATCGAAAATAATCAATTTTAGGTATGGAAATATTTTGCGATACAAATTGATTTTTTCTAACTCCCATAATCCTTGGAAATATAGACTCAAAATATACTGAAATATGTAAAATTGTCCCCTTTATCGATTGGTGAAGACTAGAACGTTCTATCTTTCCTATTTGTCGAGTTATGAGTATTTTTTGTTTTGAAAAGTGGATTTTCGAAAATTTCATGACTCTATTTGAAGGCGAAATAATGATTTTATCACAAAACTGATTGTGCCAGTCGATTTTTTGGCCAAAAAAACCCCTCTTTACGAATTTTTAGCATTTTTTATAATTTTTTTGTCGAAAATTTAGAACAAAGGGGGTAGCTATGGAAATATTTTGCGATACAAATTGATTTCTTCTAACTTCCATA